>LPNX011084295.1:311952-387171 GCA_001517045.1 Pseudotsuga menziesii
CCCCGTGTCAGGTGACTTAGCAAAGGAACATTTTCAAGTAGTGATAGTAGAGCAGAAGGAATCCTAGATATAGTACATTCAGATGTATGCGGACATATGTCAACACCCTCCCTCAGTAAGTATTTGTACTATGCAACTATTATTGATGATTTCTCATGAAAGACATGGATATATTTCTTGAAGTCTTCAACAAATTCAAGGAATTCAAAGCTCTTGTCGAAAATATCTCCAGAAGAAAGATTAAAGTTTTGAGGTCAGACAATGGAGGAGAATTCACCTCAAATCACTTCAATGATTCTACAAGGAAGTAGGGATTAAGAGGGAGTTGACTACTCCCTACAATCCCCAGCAAAATGGAGTTACAGAAAGAAAGGATCGGACCATTGTGGAAGCAACAATGGCATTGATTCGTGACCAAGATTTACCCATGCATCTATGGCAGAGGGAGCCAAGACAACTATGTATGTGCATAATAGGAGTCCTCATCAAATATTGGAAAACAAGGCACTAGAAGAAGCATTTACCGAAAAGAAGCCAGAACTCAGCCACTTGAGGATATTTGGTTGTCCAGTGTATATACATGTTCCCAAGGATAAGAGGACAAAGTTTGAACCCTCAGGAAGAAAGGGCATCTTTGTTGGTTACAGTCAAAGGTTTATAGAATTCAAATCCAAGGACAGAAATAGATCGAGATTAACAGGGATGTGACATTTGACGAAGATGCAACCTTCAACAAATCCAGGAAGTCTCACATGGATGAAGAGTGTGAGGAGCCTGAAGCTCCAAGGAAAACAAGTGAAGTAGACACTACTCTGGCAAGATATATTTCAGAAGATCAAGATGAGATAGTAGAGCCAGAAGCACTGGTAGATCCACCTAGAGAGATGATAGTCTGTAAGAAGAGACCAGCATGGTTCCAAAGCACAATCCAAGATGTAGATAAGTATGGTGCTTCTAGTGAGTCTTTTAGAGAGCAAAAGACCTCGCCAGTATTCCAGCTACATGGCACTGATGAGTGAGATCATTGATGCAAAACCTTCTAGTTATGAAGAAGTTGCAGATTAGCAAGTATGGGAGGAAGCCATAATGGAGGAATATAAATTCCTCATAAATAATGATGTGTGGGAAGTCATTCCAAGACCATAAGGGGAAGTTAATGGTGATTTCCAAGTGGATCTACAAGATCAAACATGCTGCAGACGAAAGCATAGAGAAATACAAAGCAAGATTCGTGGCTAGAGGATTCTCTTAGAAAGAGGGAGTAGATTATGACGATACATTTGCTCTAGTGGCCAAACACACTTATATTAAAACTATTATCTCCATAGCTTCTGTGATGGGATGAAAATTACACCAAATATATGTCAAGACTGCCTTCTTGAATGGTGAAATTGAAGAAGTGTATATCGAGCAACCTCTAGGATTTGAGACTCTTGACAGAGAATCACATGTGTGTAAATTGAAGAAGGCTTTGTATGGGCTTAAGCAAGCACTCAGGGCATGGTATGTGTAATGTCCCCTTCTCGCTAGAAAAGTAGAAAAAGGCTTAGTGGTCTATCTATCCCCATTAGACCATAGCCTAGCCATTATGAGGGGATAAATTATTATTTAATGTTAACTTAGGCCCAAATGTTATATTTTTAAGTTGACATTAGATAATAAAAGTGAACTTAAAGTTATACGATTAAATTATTCACTTTTAAGAGAAAAGTGACTATGGGGACAAAATTAAGGAACGACCTCTCTTCTCCTCATTCTATTTGGCCATTGAGATTTTGAGAGCTAGAGCTCCTTGGTTGGGGTTTGAAATCCTTGAGAGTTTGATTTCACCAGTGAAACAATTCTGGTCTAATCAAGTTAGTGGGGGAGGAATCCCTTTAGATTTCTAAGTGTTCTTCAACACCGTGATTTGTCTGGTCATTTTCATCTATAGATCTGTAAGATTTATTAAAGTTGTGGGCTAAAAAGGAAGAGGGGCGCACTCCCCATTTACCATCTGTTGCCCACCTATCGACTAGGTGGCAACGTCATGTACATTACAGATGTACATATTGTACAATTTGCACCATGGAAAAATTCTAGGGATTTTTCACTCAGCAGGACAATTCTGCCCCTTTTGTACACGAAATGTCTGCTCTCCTACATGGGATAATTAATGTAACTTTATATGTCAGCATGGGTCATTCCTCTAAGGATGTCACCATGGACTTTATTATCAGGGAAGTCCTCTTCATCGAGTGTTTTTTTTCCCTTCTAGTTAATTTTGTTAATTAACAATTTTAATTGGTTGGGTTTTTCACTCACCAATCCTCCAAAGTGGTGAATTGGCGTTCTGATAATCAAGCCCATGAGGTGGCTAAGGTTTCAAGTTGTTATCCATGACCATGCTAGCCATATCTTGAAGTCTTGCAGAATTTCGTTAGGATTTTAATTTTTATTTTGATTTTTTTCTAATTAATTAACTTTACCATTTGGTGGTTAATTAATTAAGTTTTGATGTAATAATGTAATCTCTTGAACCTTGGCATTTTGCAATAGGGGCTATGAATGCAAATGAAAATGCTATGACACCCGCTAAGCCATTGGTTCAAGTTTCATGTCATTCTGACAAGGGGTTAGAAAGTTAGACCAATTTTGGTTAAGACAAGGTATTTTTTCCTAGGAAATTAATTTAATTTCCAAGAGGGAAAACTTAAATTATTTGATTTTGAAGGAAAAAATCAAATAAGGCCATGGTAATTAAGTTTGGGGGGGTGACTAAGCATAGTCAATTTTTATTTAAATAACCCCCCCCCATGGACAAAATAAATTTTTGAAGATTTCCTAAGTGGGGCGCCCCTCTTGTCTTAATAAAAGATAAAAAATAAAAGATTAAAAAATAAAAATAATAAAAATCAAAATTTGAGTCAAAGGAGGCCCCAGATAAAAAATAAAAAATAAAAGATAAAAAAAAATAAAAAAATAAAAGATAAAATAAAAAGATAAAAAATAAAAAATAAAAGATTAAAAATAAAAGATTAAAAAATAAAAATAATAAAAATCAAAATTTGAGTCAAAGGAGGCCCCACTTGAGTCATGGAAACCCTAGATCTAAGGGTTAAGCTTCATTGTGACATGGATCTATCTTTTTGACTATTGATTTGAAGAGGCACCATTGCTTATGACTGGTGGATGGCTTGCAAAGTCAACAGACCTAGATCTAAGGGTGAAGGAGAGCTAGAGTTTAGATCTATGTTTTGGACCCTTGATTTGGGAGTGGGTTTGGGATATTTTCAACTATAAAAAAGAGGCCCCTCCTCTCATTTTAACATCACTCTTTGGAGCATGGTTATGCTGCCAAAATACTCTCTCTTCTCCTTCTCTTCTCTATTCTTCTCTTACAAGTTTTCTTTGGCTATTGTAATGTTCTTGCCCTAGTTGGGCTTAATACAAGTAATCTTTGGAGGAATTCTTGGTGGCTCTCTTCTACATTTCATGCATCTTTTGGTGAAGTAACTTGCATGTGTATTTATTTGATTTGCATTTGTATTAGCTTAAATAGCTCTCCACAAAGTATTTTATGGAGAAATTTGTAAGTAGAAGTATTTCTGCTTCCATTTGTGAGTTTTTAATAAGATTTATCAAAGTATTTTCGTAGATTTATTGGGTGTTCACCTCTTTGCTTACATTTTGCAGCCCTCATAAGTTTATTTGCAGGGATCTAGAACAAAGGAGCATCTTTCTCCAAGGGTTATTTGGTTGTTTTCCATTTTCGCACATGTGTTTACAAGTGTTTTAAAACTCGGTTTTTATCGTTGTATAGTGATAAAAACCTTTGTTTTAAGGCCCTAACCCTTACTATATTAGTTGAATACTTCAGATCTACTGTTTTAACATCATTTAGGTGGCTGGAAACTCATTTTCCAGCCCTCTAAACTTCTCATTTCAAGTATTTCTACATTCAGATTTCTGCCCCTTTTTGGGGATTTTTGGACTAACTTTTCTAAAAAGTTTTCTTTAGTGTTTACTGTGATTTCCAGCAAACATACCTCGTTGTTTTATTGCAGGTTTTACACATGAGGAAAGGAAGTGCTGCCCGTTT
This sequence comes from Pseudotsuga menziesii, assembly GCA_001517045.1. Classification (NCBI taxonomy): domain Eukaryota; kingdom Viridiplantae; phylum Streptophyta; class Pinopsida; order Pinales; family Pinaceae; genus Pseudotsuga; species Pseudotsuga menziesii. The sequence goes on from LPNX011084295.1 coordinate 316,034, forward strand.
TGATCTAAAAAAGCCTCAAGAACCATCCAGTTTAAAAGGGGTCCAAACCCCCATTTCTCTCCACTTCTTTTGGTATTTGTAAACCCCAAAGAGAGGTTCTGTTGGGGTATTCTCAAATCATTTCAAAGGCTTTGTAAATCTATTATAAGTAGATTAGATTAGAGGTAGAGTAGCTCACTAGTTGCTAGTTTGCTTTTCTTGCAAGTAGATCTAGATTTTCCATTTTTACCCATTTTTCTCTTTCGAAGAGATTGTTGTGTGGTTAGCATAGTTGCTTTAGTTTAGTTTCAAGTTCTTTCATTTCATTTCAAGCACTCAGCTTTAGATTTATTTCTTGCTTTGTTTTTACTGCAAAGAGAGTAATATACAACCTTAAATCCACTGTGTATCCTCTGTCCCTTCCTGTTATCTCCCTTTAGGGAACTCAGGTCGGGTATGAAAAGCATAAGGGTTAGGGGGTTTAGGACTTAATTACATAACTGCTATTTCTGCTGCAATCTTTTGCTTTCACAGTTTATACACATTTACTTTCAAGGTCCAGGGTTCAAGTACTAGCACCTCCCATAAGGGATACCGCTTGGTTGACCCTGTTGATTGTTTTAAAATAAACTTTGCACATTATCAACATTAACAGGATTTAAAATAAACCCCTAAAATAAACCAACAACTGTTTAGCCCCTCCTCCTCTATTTGGTCATCACTCTTCGGAGTATTCTGAGAAACGACGGGGGGTTGGATAAGCTCTTATTAATAGGCATTCACCATATTGTGTCTGTCGCTGACTAAAGACGGTGACCTCGGAGGCTAGAAGGCGTAGAAGACCGTGGGGGATCTTTAGGCGTTTTACTTCCCTCTTGTTGAGTGCCGGGGCATCGGGGTTTGACCTGTGAGCTACAGGTGGACTTGTTTCCATTGTTTTGAGCACAACAACATTCCCTCTTTGGCCTTGCAGGATATGTGGTAGGGGTAGTCACCTCCTTGGTTCTAAGACTTAAATCAAGATTAAGAGACCCTTAAAATTTGTTAAAATAAACCAAGAGACACTGCAAAACGTCCTACAAATAGGTTACTACAAAGCATTTCACTCCATTTCATAGCATAGATTTCATTTTTACTTTTCAAGTAGTTGTTTCAACTTTTGCAATCTCATGTGTTGAATGGTTTAACTACTGTAATTATTTCACAACATTTGTTTATCTCACTGTGGTATTTTCGCTCAAGCTGTTTATTCCACTAATAACTTGTTCATAGTTTGTGGATATTGTTTATACCGTGCAATTGACTGACATTATTCATATGTTCATTTGTTTATACTGTTGAATTGACTATCATTGGTTTAACTGTTTAGCTAATCATTCATTCCTGTGCATATTGTCCATATTATTCAACTTATTTCATTTTTAATCTCATTCGGTTATAAAACAATTAAACTGTGGATTAATTAATCTAGATCTGCATTTCATCTAAAAGTTGCATGTCTTGACTCCATTTCATTTATAGGCACTGGTTTTGTTAATCTAAAAGGTTTGAGTGTCATTGAAAGTGAAAATTTGCATTGCATTGGCTGCTTGTCATCTTTTAGATACTGCAAGACCTTAACCTACACACCTTAATAAAGATCCCATTAACTAAAATTGTTAATAAACTTAGGAACTTAGTATTCCGTAGGGACTACCCCCCTTGGCTCTGTAAGGGTCTTGCCTAAACGGAGGAGTTATGGACTGTGGTGACAGTGGTCCCCATCTCTCACTTGCCCCAAAGGGCACACATAGCAGGTTATTGACTTTCCTGTGTCCTAAAGTGTGTATTAGGTGGCAACACCATCTAAACCATGTGGTGATAGACTGTAACTCATCTCTGCTATTTAAGTTCACTGTGTAGAACTATTGCCATCCAAAGATGGGTGCATTGTTAGAGATATATATTTCTGAGTATTCTTCTTCAAAACCACCTTCAGATATCTAAGGAGAAAGGCACATAGTTGCTGCTTGGGGTCCATTCTTCCAATGGAACAAACATTGAAGATATTAGAGTGTTTGGGAGTCGAATCTCGTGGCTACTTATGGAAGATTAAAGGCATATTCACTTCAGCGGTAGGAACTTTTTGTATGGCAGCAGATATTGCAAGGGAAGGTCGTGGTTGTCCATAAAAGAACTATTCCAAATAATTCTTACTACCTTTGGTTCCACAAAATCAATGCTGCTATCCAACATTTTTCCAGTCTTCATTCAGACACAGCATAAGAGAGGATTAGTGGTATCTCCCAGGTATTCATCATTCTGAGCTCTATTTTTAATATGCATTTATTTACATATCTCAAGCCAAGAAAGGGGATGTCGCTGTAGTGGGAAAAAGGGGATTGTGCAATACGCGGGAAAGTGTGTTACCTCCTAACTTGTAGGGGTAAGATTCAAACCTTTGGCATGCAGAGGTTGCATGAAGCTGGTTCAGAAAAGCAGCAAAACAAGAGTCCCTGGCCTTAGAAAGTGATATTGGTAGTGGACTGGTCTTACAGCGTGATTTTTTTCTTCCAAAGTCCCTTCCAAAGTTGTTCACATTGGATCTAGTATCATTGCAAAGAGTATGGGTGCTGGTTCTGGAGGGTTTTCATGGTTGGCATGTCTTCAAATACACCCAACATTCAAGCTAGATCATCCTACGAAGTTGTTTGTGAAGTTTACATCTATAGATGGAATGGATGGTGAATATGGCCCAGAAATTGGAGAAATGTTCTTTAGGCCCAACGAGAAGTGGATGATTGTAGATAAGTGTGAAGGCATTGCTTTGGTGAACAGTTTCAAAGTCAATGAAGTCTGCAAGTTCTTCATTGTTTGAGGTCACGATACCCATTGAATCTCCGGAGTTGAAAAATAAAAAAATAAAAAGGCAGAGGTCACGATACCCATTGAATCTTCGGAGTCCAAAAAAAAAAAGGAAGAGGTCACGATACTTTGCACTTTGCGAAGTATGTGGATGTTAAAATCGAGGAACTCAACAATTATCCACAGACAGCATGGCGTAAAATCCAATTGACGGGCAGAAGACGGGAGTTTGGTTTGGCATTATTAAATCATTGTTACATGGAGCCTGGAAAAAAAACCGTAAACAGTTTGTTGCAGCTTCACTGCAGTATGAGGGTGTAGGAAGAAGAACGCCTCCTTGTCTATGAATATTTGGAACACAACAGTCTGGGTCAAGCTTTATTCAGTCATGTTCAGGGTAGGCTCCAGCTTGATTGGCCTAGCATTTGCCTTGAAGTTGCACGTGGACTAGCATATTTTCATGAAGAATCTAGAATCAGAGTTGTGCATCGAAACACCAAGCCATAAAAGTGATCACTTTGTCACTTGCAACCGTGAGACTGAATGTAGCACTGCTCTTCACTTGGCCTAGATCCACGTTTTCCTGTGGCAGTCACTCTAAACAAAATGCGTGGGTGGTGTCTAATAGCGACAGATTTAATTGAGGATCCCGGAAAATTGACCTGCCGTAGAGCTCTTTAAGTTGGCCTTGGAGGCTGACTGCATTTAATGATAATTTTATCATCTGGGAGTCGAGTTTAGTGTTGATCACGGGTAATTGAGGGCAATTTTCCTGTGTGTGGAGTTTCCCAAGTAATTATTAAACGTGTCTTCCTGGCAGCGGATTTGCTCGGAGTTTTCATTTAAAGGAGCCGATGCAGTTTCACAACTCTCCCATCGACAACCGAAATGCTCCAAAGACCGGCATTTCATTGAAATTACAATGAGTATTTTAACACTATAGCCGTTTCAAGGTATCCTGGCGCCACGTGGAAATGAGAACAGCATATACCTATCACATATCACATGTCTGTCAGTTAAAATGTGAACGGTAGCAGTTGATTCAGCGGCTTGATCTTTGTTGATAGTTGTGCCAGATATGATGCATTAAAAAATAAGATGTTTAAAACTACTTCTTGAGTTACCCATCCACCCATGTGGAAACTCCAATTCTAAAACTCCGATTCTAGCGTTCAAGAAGTTCGGTTGTATGGTCGACCATATTGTGGGTGTCTCCATTACATGGTTTTGTTTTGAGCGTTAGTAGCATTTTTTTGCTACGGCTAAACCCACAAACTAAGCTTTGACAGTCACGATCAACGTTACTAGAACCGGACCGAAACCGGCAAAACCGGTCGGTTAACCCGGTTCCAGTGGGTTTCTAGTCCGAACCGGACCCTCAAATTGTTTTGGGCTGGTTCGATACCGAATTGGCCGGGTTGGTCCACAAACCGCCCGATTCGATATCGAACCGGTCCAAAACCGGTTTTCTCAGAAAACCGGCTGGTCAGATTATTGCAGGGACGGAGTTTCTTGTGTTCAGCAGTTTGATTTTTTTTCTTCATATTCCTATACCCAGCAGTTGTGTTAATGGTCTTAACTGTGTTGTTCATGCCATCTATCAGTTTTAATCCTAGACTTGCGTAAATTATAAACACTATATGATATGCATTTTACATGGCCCAAAACTCTGATTGGAAGGTCTGATCTGCCTTTCTGTTGTCCTAGTAATCTTTTTGAAGGGTCTGTTTTGTTGTTCTCATGCCCAGCCAGCTGTTACATAGGTGTAGTTTGCGTGTATTAATGCTCAAGACACTATTACGGAGGTCTTTGTGTGTTTGAAGGTCAAGATATGCATTACAGATCTATAAATATTAAACTTGCCTCCAGTTTTGTATTTTGACAGCTTAATGATCTTTATTGGGCTTGGGCATAGCCAACTGCCATATTGATTTTAATCTTCATATTAATTGAATGTATGGTTTGTTTCATTGTCTGTTTTTAGATACAAACACATATTTGATGGTTTTCTGCACGCTAAAGAAGAGTCTATAGAAAGAGTCGTCTTTAAAAAGAGTTTTCCTGGACAACAAAAGCCACAGAAGACATGCATACAACTATCAATTTTCAACTATGAATGTAGACGTGAAATCATATGCCAAAATTATACTTTTGGGTAATTAGATGTGGTCGATTTCTTCTCATCTCAGTGATATTTTTTTTTCTCTTGAATTTGGTACAAGGTTATCGTTTTCCTTATAATAACCAACTGGTTTTCCCATATTGAGGATCATGATGTAGATGATGCCTCAGACTCTGAGTTTGAGGCCTCTGATGAGTCTGGTCCTGAGCATTCAGACGATTCTGATGATTAGATTGTTTAGTCTTTGACTCTAGTATTTTGTATAGGCCATTTAGAGCCTTTTTGTTGATGTATTTTGATGCATACATGGATTGCACTCGATGTTAATTGCTATTTTGGTTCTATGAACTCTTATATGCTATATACATGAGAAACTTTGCATATTTTGTGTATAATGGTTTGAATTCACATGGATGCACATGAATATTTAAAAAAAAATGAATATTTTATGTATTTTTGGTGGACCGGTTTTATGATCCGGTTTTTGACCGGTTCCGGTTATGAGGGTCGACCGGTTCATCCACCGGTTCAGTTTTTGTAACTTTGGTCACGATGAGTGGTTTAGCATTCGTTAGGGTGACCACTTTTTCACAGCCGATTAGTTAAAGTATGAGTCACATTTAATAAAGTTTGGTCATATTTAGGTGTTAGTGGAGGAAAAAGTGGATCTCAATCCACTTTTTCATTTTTTAATTAATTATTTTTGCCTTTAATTTATTTTTTATGAAAAAGCCTTTTTGGCCTATAAAAAGAGCATGGCTCTTTCATTGTAACAGATGGAAAAACTGGGAGGATTTTTCCCCAGAGATTAATAGAAAATATATCTTTTTCGGGTTTTTATGTTTGTTCAGTCGAGTATTCTTCATGGTGTGTGGCATTAACCTGTGTTTTGAGCATTAGTTGCTGGCTAGCTTTCCTCTCTATGTCTGCGTCGAGGACCATAATCAGATACTCCCATCCTATTGGAAGGCGGAAATCCTAGTAGCTGCTTTCTTTTCCCCTTTGTGAGCGTGCAGGCACGGGTTCGATGCTTACACTTTATCAAGCTTGATTGTGTACCATCTCCTTTGTCTGCATAGCGCATCCTCTGCGTTTAGGAAGAAGAATATGCAGTAGCTGCCCCTCTAACACAAGGCCCTCGTGGGTTCTCTCTTGACTCTATTTCTCCCTTCAGGTATACGGACACTGGTCCATTAGTGGGGTTTGATCCTTCCCTCCTTCCGTCAACCATTCATTACTTCTATGCTACAACCATTTCGTTGAGGCAACCTCTTCCAATCACCCTGTCCACAACTGTTTCCTGCCTTGGCAATCTTAACACCAGGGACGCCCCTCTTGAGTTGGAGAAGAGCCAACTTGAAGCGAGGAAGAGAGGAGCATGGTGACAGTGGCTGCTCTCTTCGCAGTTGCCATCGGGTCGGTGTGCCTAATTTTGGGCTTTGACACACGCACGCCGACCAGGTGCGGCAACAAAGTGCATCGGTGGAAGTATTTGATATTGAGAGCCATTCATGCTAGGACTCTATCGTTCAACACTGTTCAGATAATCTTCTTATATTCTGCCCCATACGTGGTCATTTTTTAGAGCTATTTGATGTTCAGTGTGGAGTAGCAAGTTAAAGGATTAAAGTGGGAAAACCACACAGTCATATCCAGTATGTATCAGATCTGATCTATTTATCTTGTAGTGACTACAAGTGCATATATATTGACTGTTGGTGAAGACCTTCACAAGCTGGGTACCTTTCCTTATCTTCATCCAATATTGCCTCCACCATTCAACCTTATAAGAGTACCCCAGTTGACTGCGCATGTGGGTGAAGTGAGCACTATTTATTCCTTGTACAAATCAAGGAATTATCTACAGCATTGGTACATACCTTCTCATGAATGATCTATGATACTCTTATGTTTTAAAAGCTTTTATATATGGATGCTATAAATCTGTAAGTTAACTCCACTCCTTGGTATATGTATTGGGACTAGTTCAGTCCTCTTAAAGACTAATAACATTGACTATTGGAAGGCTGTTCATTTTGTTGGCATTTATTTTATATTTAATGTTGAATGGTGATGTTGTGAAGAATTAGTGAATTGAAAGGCCAGGTAAATATTGCAAGCAATCTGCCCCTCCATAACCAACATCTGATATTCTTGCCAAAGGAGTTAAAAACTGACGCTACAGCAGTAAGGGTGTTAAGTGACGGTCAAAAGCTCACAAGCAAAATAAATTCTAAACTTACACTAAACATTGAACATTTCAGTAGTTGACACACAAGGTGTTAAGATTTCATATGCTAGACTAGATATCATTAGTGTTTAATCCAAATTCACAACAGCAGCATATGCAGAATCATTGAAAGAAACACAATCACAAGGTAGACACAGATTTATCCTGGGAAATCCTCAAGGGGAAGAAAACCCAACAAAACTTCCTCTGTATAAGATGCATAAGATAAAACCCAAAAATAGGTCTTCCACCTCCTTGTTGGTATGTCTCTCTCTCTCTCCTATGTGCTACACAAGTGAGTCTGTCTGTGTTCAAATGAGAAGCACAACCACTCTATTTAATACTCTTTTTGTCAACTAACTTTTACCCTAATCAAGTCGGCCCCACTAAACTGTCTGGGCTGACTTCACCTAGGAAATCACAAAATAGTATTTTATTATATTCATTAGGGTACTAATGACTTGCCTTGTAATGGAGGTTTTACCTCATGACTCTATGATGACCAATTACAATAGTAACATCCCGACGAAGGAATGATAACATCTCCCTTGGGGTACATCAGTAAAATACATTTAGAATATCCTTTGAAGTTACAATATTTCAACACTCCCCCTTAACGAGAAGGGTATTCTATTGACAACATCATCATCAACTATAGGAGTAATGTCAGAGAGCATCTTTAGCAGTATCAAGGTAATACATCTATACGTCATAGGAAGTTTTCACAATCAGTAACTAGAACAGTTACTCTTCAATGTCTTCAGTAACGGTACATTGTTTTCTTCAACACTGAGTCTTCATCTTCTGCAGCACACGATCACTTGATCCTTTGCCGTATCAATTCGATCTTCTCTTTGTTTTGCAACAACACTGCGATCTTCTTGATTATTTGCAGCAACACTTCGATCTTCTTGATTCTTTGCCACAACACTTCGATCTTTTCGATCCTTTGCAACAACACTTCGATCTTCTAGATCCTTTGCCACATCACTTCGATCTTCTTGATCATTTTTCCGCAACACTACCTGTATAACACATGATCTCTTTGTGGGATGATCAGTCCCTATCACTTTAGGACAGGAGTCTAAGGATGATGCAATCCTCCATCATCCTACTCCCCCTTAATGAGGAGGGTCCATAATATCGACCAGTTGAATCCTCTACAATTGAATGTAGATCTCGTCCACATGTGAATGCAGGACCTATTGTCCGTAAGAACTCAGCATAGAGCATCCTTGGCACTAAAGCTAGGACCACTCCCAAGCGAGTGTTATTCTATGGCGTCCGCGAGGACTCATTATAGAGCATCCTCAGCACTAAAGCTAGGACCACTCGCAAGCGAATGTTATTCTACAGTCACTCTCCATGCGAGAGTAACATCTGTCACTGCAGATCTAGCGTCCGTAAGGACTCATTGTAGGACATCCTTAGCACTATAGCTAGGACCACTCCATGCGAGTGTTAGACTACGGCGTTCGCAAGGACTTATCATAAGCATCCTTAGCACTAAAGCTAGGACCACTCCCAAACGAGTGTTATTCTATGGCATCTACATATATATTATAAATGTAGGTACACTCTCTTGCAAGAGTAACATCTGCTACTGTAGATCTAACGTCCGTGAGGACTCATCGTAGAGCATCCTTAGCATTAAGGCTAGGGCCACTCGCAAGCGAGTGTTATGCTACGACATCTACATTGGAATGTAGATATACTCTCCATGCGAGAATAACGTTTGCAAGACCATCCTTAGTTAGTAAGGGCCACTCTCGAGAGCAGAGTGTGCTATTTTTCCGCAAGACCATCCTCAAGAGAGGATCACTGTCATTAATGACAGTCTCATCATCACTCCCCCTTTCCAGGGAGAATCTATATCATCAACCTGCTCCTCCACTGTCCGAGGAGGGTTCATATCTTCGACCTGTTCTTCCTTTCCGAGGAGTGTCCATATCTTTGACTTGTTCCTCCTTTCCGAAGAGAGTCCATAGCTTTGACTTGTTCTTCCTTTCTAAAGAGAGTCTATATCTTCGACCTATTTCTGCTTTCCAAAGAGAGTCCATATCTTCGACTCGTTCCTCCTTTCCGAGAATGGTCCATATCATCATTGTTCCTCCTTGCGAGGAAAGTCTTTTCGGACTACACCAAGCTTGTCACGGAAGTGTTCAAACTTCACCCAAGATAGAGCCCTAGTCAACACATCAACAACTTGCTCATCGGTACTCGCATACTAGAGTTTTATAGCTCCCTTTTGTACCATATCCCTTATATAAAAATATTGGATTTCTATATGCTTTGATTTATCATGGAACACTGAATTCTCTGTCATCTTTATACAACTCTGGTTGTCACATAAAATCACTATGGTGTCCAACTCTATGTCAAATAGGCCTGGCATCAGTTTCCGAAGCCATATCGCTTCACAACTAGCGGAGCAAGCTGCTGTGTATTTTGCTTCAGCCGTGCTGAGAGCAACACTGGACTGTTTCTTACTAAACCGTGAGATCATGGCGGATCCCAGACAGTAACATCCACCTGAGGTGCTCTTTCTGTCTGCGGCACTTCCTGCCCAATCTGAATATGTATATCCATACAATTTGTAGTCATGATCTCTATCATAGTATAGTCCAAAGTTTTTGTACCTTTTAGGTACCTCATCACATGCTTTGCAGCTATCAGGTGAACCTGTCTAGGTTTAACTAGAAATTGACTTAAGGTGTTTACAACAAAGCATATATCTGGCCTTGTATTCGTCAGATACATCAGTGACCCAATAATCTGCCTGTATAAAGTCATGTCCACTAACTCTGATGATTCGTCAGATAACAACTTTAAGTTGGTGTCCATGGGTGTGGCCATGGCTTTACAATCCAACATATCAAATCTTTTCAAGATTTCCACTGCATACTTTCTTTGGTTCAGAAAGATTCCTTCTAGGATTTGCCACACTTCCAGCCCGAGGAAATAATGCATCAACCCAAGATCTTTCATCTCAAATTCTTTAGCTAGCTTCTTCTAGCAATCTGTGATTTGTTTCTCATTTCTTGTCAGAAATAGATCATCCACATACAGTAATAGTATGACAGGTTCATTATCCATAACCTGCATGTAAATGTTAGGGTCATCTTTACTCTTGGTAAAACCCAAGCTTGTCAAGAAACTATCAATTCTTCCATACCAAGCTCTAGGAGCTTACTTCAATCCATATAGAGCCTTTTTCAACTTACATACATGAGTGACTCTGTCTTCGACTTCAAATCCTTGTGGTTGTTCGATGTAAACCTCTTCCTCAATCAAACCATTCAGGAAGGTTGTCTTTACATCCATTTGGTGTAAATCCCACTTCATCATGGAAGCAAGAGCCATGATGGTTCTAATTGAAGTGTGCCTTGCTACTGGAGCAAAAGTCTCTTCATAATCAATCCCCTCTTTCTGAGAGAATCCTCTAGCCACAAATCTTGCCTTGTAATTTTCAATACTTCCATCAGCTGCATGTTTTATCTTGTAGATCCACTTCGAAGATACCATGCTCTTGTTTTCCGGTTTGGGTACTATATCCCAAACATCATTCTTCATTATTGACTGGTATTCTTTCGTCATTGCTTCCACCCACTCTTTTTTTTGTGTAACTTCCTCATAGTCGGTGGGTTCTTGATCTACAAGGTCACACATCAAAGCTACATAACTGGGGTATGGCTTTGATCTCTTGCTTGTTCTTGTGGAGCCTTCTGGAGCTCCATACTTCTCTGCTTCTTGTATGATTTCTCTTACCCAAGCACATTTTCTCTTTCTAGAGATATCCATAGTAGGGGGTTCCTGAGGTTCTAGCATATCATGATCTTTTGATGCTATTATTTCAGGAGAGGGTTCAACTACTACCTTTCTTGGAGGTACATCCTCTTCATGTACTACTTCAAGCTGACCCATTCAGGATTTCTTAAGAGCAGTTTCTTCATAAAATGCCACATCCCTACTAATCTCTATATGATGGAATCCTGAAGGCTTTGGAGACTTCACAGTATCCAACAAATATTCCCTTCTTTTCGGAAGGATCCAACTTGGTTCTCTTCTCTTTCAGAATATGCACATATACTAGATAGCCAAATATCTTGAGATGGCTCACTTCAGGTTTTTTTTCCTGTATACATTTCTTCAGGAGTATTGAATCCAAGAGCACTGTGAGATAATCTATTCTGCACGTACACAACTGTTCTTGTTGCTTCAGTCCACAAGTGCATGGGGAGACCTTGGCCATGAATCATAGTTTTCACTGCTTCCATAATGGTTCTATTCTTTCTTTCTGCAACACCATTTTGCTAGGGATTATAGGGAGTGGTTAGTTCTCTCTTGATTCCAGCTTCTTTGCAGAATGCTTCAAATTCTTTTGAAGTATATTCTCCACCATTATCGATCTCAGTGTCTTGATTCCTCTTTCTCAATGGTTCTCTATCAAGGCTTTGAATTCCTTGAATTTCCCGAACACTTCACTCTTGGTCTTCAAGAAGTATATCCATGTCTTTCTTGAATAGTCATCAATAAATGTGACATAGTATTCATACCCACTTAAGGATGTGGATGGCATGAGACCACATACATCTGAATGAATTAATTCCAACGTACCTTTAGTCTTTGTTTCACTTTTAGGAAATGGGTTCTTGATGTTCTTTCCTCTTGCACATCCTTTGCAAGTTCCTTCATGATCAATCTTCAGATCTGGTAAACCTGTTACCACTTTGCTCAGATATAGAGTAATGCTTTGTAGTTGATGTGAGCAAGCCTTTTATGCCATAGTTCACATGAGCTAGTGGTCTCATGGACAAGGGTTGTCTTTGGATGTCCCTTGAGTTTATACAATCCTCCTTCTTCTTCACCAATGACCACAACATCTTCAATTGTCTTTCCTTTGGACCACATGAGTACTTGTCCATCTATAAAAGCAACTCTATATCCTTTCTTATCTAGTGCTGAGATGGAAAGTAGATTCTTTTTCAAACCTGGTACATATAGTACTTCCTTCATTTTTATGGAGGTTCCAGAGTCAAGCCTGTAGCTTGATTCACCAATGCCTTTGATGGGATATTGATAGTCATATCCTAGAGATACCTTCTGAGGAGAGTTCTTTTCTTCAAGTCTTGACAGAGTTTGCTTCTTCCTTGTCATGTGCTTTGAGGCATCAGTATCAATAAGCAATGTGTCTTCCCCAGGTGTTACAGATCCAGAGAGTGCAGAGAATAATACATATTCCTCTATATCTTCTTCTCTTGCTTATCTCTTTCGAGGTCTTTCTTCTTCATCCTCATCTTCAGTTAGATGAGCATGATGTCTTTTGTTGGTGTTCTTCTTCAATGGACACTCTCTAGCAATGTGTCCTCTCTTATGATAGTTGTAACATTGATGTTTGGAGTAGTCTCTTTTCTGATTGCTATCTCTTTTCTTCTTAAGCTTCTTTGGAGGTTTGTACTCCTTGTGACTATCCTTCTTGAAGTTTGATTGTTTTCTTTTTTTGGTATGGATAGCTAGAGCTTGATCATCTTCCTTAAGTAAAGCTTCTATGTTGACTATTCTATCCTCCTCTTGCAGTCTTCCCATACAATGTCAAACTTCATACTTTCTTTTCTAGCACACAGTTTGTATGAATGATTCCTAAGGTCTAGTGAGACCATTGTGAGCAATCATGACTAGTTCATCTTCATCAAGGGAGTCTTCAATGGCATCTAGTTGTTCCTTGAACTGGGAGACTCTTGTAAAGTAATGTTGAACTGATTCTCCTTTACTCATCTTGGTGCTTTTCAGTTGAGCTCTCAAATTCATCTTTCTGTTGATGTTCCTTCCTTCATACATTCTGGAGAGGGCATCATACATTTTCTTAGGTGTCTCTTTAGATGACACTTGAGGGATCAAGTGATCTTTGATAGAATCAACAATGATCCTCATTGCCTTGATTAGGTCCTTCTGATGCTTCTCCTTAGCTTCATCTTCTTCTGGTTTTGGGACTTCTTCCTTGATATACTTATCAAGATCATTCTCTCTGAGAATGAGACCAATCTTATACTTCCATGCTCGGAAGTTTTCAATGCCTTCCAGCTTATCCTCAAGCTTAGTGCTTGGGGCCATCCTATCCAATAGGTCACAAAAAATTGAAATTTCTCAAAATGAAAAGCTGACCTTACCAGGACATGCGCTTGACTTAGGCGAGTTGGTTGGTCCACTTGGTTTCTGGAGATCCCAAATCTTCACCCTTCAAATCTTACTTGCGAGGTTCCAATTTCTACAAAACTTTTGGTTCTGGTTTTCTGCAGTTTTCTGGTTCAGGGCCAAACTAGGGTTTGGCTTTCCTGGAGATTCAACCACCCAAAAACTTCGATCCTGGGCTCAATAGATGCGCTCCAAAGAGGCACAACTTTCTATGCAAGCAGATCTTCAAAATTCCAACTTTTGCAGAAAACCTAATTTCTTTCGAAGGGAGAGAAGAGAGAGTTTCACCTTGTGAAAGTTGTTCTATTTAGGCTAGCTTTGATACCATGTTAAGATTACATATGCTAGACTAGATATCATTAGTGTTTAATCCAAATTCACAACAGTAGCATATGCAAAATCACTAAAAGAAACACAATCACAAGATAGACACAGATTTATCCAGGGAAACCCTAAAGGGAAAGAAAGCCCAACAAAACTTCCTCTGTATAAGATAAAACCCCAAAACATGTATCGCACTTCCTTGCTAGTATGTCTCTCCCTCTTTCTTTTGCGCTACAAAAGTGAGTATGTCTGTGTTCAAATGAGAAGCACAACCACTCTATTTATACTCTTTTTGTCAACTGACTTTTACCCTAATCAAGTCGGCCCCACTAAACTGTTTTGTCCGACTTCACTTAGGAAATCACAAAACAATGTTTTATTATATTCATTAGGGTACGATTAACCCAACTTACAATGGAGGCTTTACCTCATGACGATGATGACCAATTACAATAGTAAATCTCGACGGAGGAATAATAACATCTCCCTTGGGGTACATCAGTAAAATACATTTAGAATATCCTTTGAAGTTACAATATTTCAACATAAGGGTGGGCGGAAGTCTTCAAACATTAGCAGGCCATTTGGGAATAATTTCTTGTATCCATTGGGTGAGGGATATCACAGTATGCCAAGATAGACAAATTTCTTATGAGTTTGGGTTTTAGCAAGAGTGAAGCAAATCTTGACCTTTACTACAAGGTTGTGGATGGCTAGCCATTGGTATTTCTACCATATGTAGATGACCTATTTCTCACAGGGCACGACAAGCTCATAGATGAGTGCAAGAGGGAGCTTGGAACAAAATACGAAATGAAGGATCTAGGTATGATGCATTACTTCTTGGGACTAGAAGTGTGGCAGAGATCAGATGAGATTTTCATCAATTAAGGAAAATACAAAATAAAGATCCTAATGAAATTCAGGATGATGGACTATGGACACACCATTGATGACGAATCTAATGCTGTTGAGTGACTGTTCTTCAGATCTGGTGGATCCCACGATGTACAAACAAATGATCAAACCCTCAATGTATTTGGTTAACACTAGACTGGATATATGCTTTGCAGTGACCACTTTGAGTAAGTACATGGTTGATCCCAGACATGTACATTTTATAGCAGCAAAGCATGTCTTGAGATACCTGAAGGGTACAATTGGATATGGACTCAGATATGTCTCAGACAATGAAGTGAAATTGCAAGGGTATGCAGACTTTGATTGGGTAGGAAGTGAATTGGACAAGAAAAGCATGTCAAGATATTGCTTCAGCTTGGGATCAACCATGATCTCATGGTCCAGCAGGAAATAGACATCCATTGCACTTAGGATTGCAAAGCCAAAGTACATAGCCACTAGTGCTTTCACTCGCGAAGCAGTATGGCTCCAAAAGTTACTTCCAGGGTTATTTGATCAAGAGTTAGAGATGACTTGGATCTACTGTGATAATCAAAGCTATGTGAAGCTTTCAGATACTACGGTATTTCATGACAAGTAGAAGCATATAGAGATCAAATACCATTATATTCGAGACATGGTGCAAAGGGGTGCAGTGAAGCTCCGGTACATATCCACAAATGAGTAGATTGCCGATTCACTTACCAGGCCTTTGTCTAAAGCTATGTTGATAGGAGCGGGGAGTGGGAGTGAAAAGCGCAATTTTGAAAAGATTCCATTTTGGAAGCGTTTTTTATATAATACATATTTTAATATATTTCGATGCATATATTTAAAAAAACATGTAGAATACCAAATTAGCTATATAAAACCTGAAAGCATAGATATAATCATTTAGTACACATATAACATCAATCATCTTGGAGCTATAAGTCATAACATTGTCATCAAATGATCAATCATTAGCAACATCAACCTTCAAGTTTAAACATATAATATTTGCAATCAACAAACTCCAAGAGATAACATCAACCATGAAATGAAACAGAGCATCATATTCATTACCAAAGAATTCTAAGATAAAGGCAAAGGTCCTACATTTGAAAACCTACTAGTGGTTGGGGGTGTGGCATCTTCGTTGTATGAATTTGATCACCATCCTGATCACCCAAAAGTTCAACCTTCAGAGTCCAAGCGCTCTAATGCTATGGCTCCATCCTCTAAATTAGCCTCCTTTGAATTGTTGTCCCAAGTCAAATATGTTCTAACATTCTAGGCCACATCACAATAATGGGAGAACAACGTCAATTTGTAGTGCACATAAACCAAGCTTTCTACTCGATCTAAATTCAAATTGTTTCTTTTCACATTTTGGATGAAGTTGTAGGTGCTCCAACACCTCTCTGTAGAAGAAGTGTTAACAACCTATGAAAGCTCCCTCATCGCTAATTTATGTCGAGATGTGGTAGAGGAGCAATAAATGTTCCACCATTTCGATAGGACTCAACTTATCTCCATCTTTGGTCGCATGTAGGACCAAAGACTCCATGTTCATAGATGTATTTGCTCAATTCAATTAGTACTTGAACACAATCCTCTACCGGATCTACATTCAAACTATTTCTCTTCAATGATCACATTGTGGATGAAGTTGTAGGTGCTCCAACCCCTCTCTACACAAGAAATGTTAACAACCTATTGCCGCCTAATTCACACCTCGGGTAACGTGGCAGTAATCTTCAAACCATTGAGTGCGACCTTGGGGGAAAGCTCGAGCCAAGTGTTGTCACCTGATAGTCAGCTCCTCCGTCTAGGCCAACTCCTAGCGAAGCCAAGGGGGGTGGACCCTAATGAAAATAAATCTAAGGTTGCTTCTAACCATGAAAGTAGGAACACATATTTTCTAGGAGTTTTAAAATGGAATGAAATTAGAGATTACCAATTATTGCAAAATAAAATTTACTTTAGCAACCCTTAGTTCAAATAGATACACAATATTCAAGACACATTGCGGAATTAACTTATGCAAAATATAACAGAATAGATCGGTGCCATAATGAAAAGAGTGCTTTGCAAAAGTGCGTTGCTAGTGTAGTCTTGGTGAAAGTATTGCAGTGTCTTGATTGGTAAGTCTTTAGATTATTAGATGAATAATTAAGGGAGTGGGTAAATTCTTGGTTGGTTTTATTAATGTGGTAATGATTTGGATTATTAGCAGGGAGGGATTCTTGATATACCGCGAAAGTATAGAGAATATGTCCAGACTCACAAAGTGTGGTAGCACACGAGGAAATGTGGGCTGAATCGAGTCACAGGGGGATGTTCAACACTACACCAACAAGGATGTAGCCTAACAGGACCACACGGTCACTTTTCAGTAGTTCTCGCTTCTTAGATGAACCTACTCTAAAAATTATTTTATTTTTTACAATGATTAAAGAATGCACTTTGGTCCACAAATAGGGATCCAAAGGCTTACAACAACATAAAAGAAAAGATTTTTGTGGAAGGGGGCTTCGTTGAGCTCTTAATGGTTCATTTTCCCGCAAACCAGACATAATTTCCTTCTCCTTTTTGTTATACCTACAAAAAATCAGCAATCTATTAAATACAAAAGATGCTCAAAGACACTTTAAGAGTGTCTTCGAAGAATCTAAATTTTTTTTTGAAGTAAAACTACCTGAAAATGACTAAGTATGGAAAGCTAGGAAGCTTTCCTTCTTAGGATCTTTGTTTGCCTTCTTAAAGAGATTGGCAAGCAAAATCTCAAGCACTATATGCAATGAAGGTTCTTTGATCTTTTTAACCAAGTACTTTTAAGTTTTAACTTTAAACTTGCGAGAAGACGACTAGATCTAACGTTTTAAAGAATAACTTTTAATTACTTAATAAGATCTAGATTTGGGAATTTAAATCTACTTTAGACATGTCTTTGAAATGTAGATCTAAGCAAAGTAACAATAACCAAAGCAAACTTGACAATTTTGGATAAAGAATTGTAGAACCGGATGGAGCAAGAAGTAGAAAAGGGATGGTGACACCTCCTTTGGTGAGATCATAGGGATGATGCTTCTTCTTTCAAAATTACTAGAGAATAGGGAGAGCCCACTCGCTCATCAAATGCTCCAACTCAGGTTTCCTGTAGAATACCTTCAACAAAATACAAAGGGAATTAAAAGCACCTGTGTGAAATGATAGCAAGACAAGCAGTATTATAGATCCCAAAAGGAAATCGCGCAACACTTGATAGTCTTATATATTCCACAATAAGAAGTAACCTAACAAGAATCACTTCCTATTCTTACTGGAATGTAAATTTCCTTACGAAGACAAGTAATCCCAACAATTGCAAAATATGAAAGGAGTTGATACAGATTACCTCAATGATTTAGCATAATGACAACATCAACCACACATCTATGGATCCCACACAGATATTGCCTCCAAATCCTTTTATTAACAATACTCAGAAAAAATATTACAATATATGCAAGCAAAGGTTCAACCTTCCGATCCTTTACAATGAAGAAGTGATCTGCATAAATAGGAAATTCCAACCCAGGGGGCACTTCCATGATTGGTAGATAACTGAAGAGAGAATTCGAGTTATGGAGTTGATTGTGGATCTGGATTAGAATTAATCCAAGGAGGGGGTGCCACATCTCCAAGAGAGATGCGCCCCTTACCAAACGTACCAACACATTCAATCAAATGGATGTCACATACACGTGGCGTCCATCATAAGAGGACAGGCACATCCATGAAGTCGCCACCTCTTCCAATCAACTTTAACCACAATGTTTATCATCCTTTTAAACCACTCAAAACCTTTCCTTGATGAATCCGCCATCCAATCAAGCAAGTCGCCAATCACTAAGCGTGGCCCACCATGACGTGAGATGAAGATGAATAATGGTTTATGAAACAATTCATGTAATCCAAACTCTCTTAGAAGGGACGCCTTCACTAAATGATGAGGTAGCCATTCAATCCACTCCCATCACCAATTAATTCACCCCATTGCCAATCAATTAGTGTGGGCCACCCTTCACGTCAGGAAGAGGACGAGCCATTTAAATTAAATTAAAACCGCAAGCCTCCTAATATTATCAAAACATGACACTTCAATAAGTGATGAGATCGCCTTATGTGGGGGACAAACTTGCCATGTCACCCAAAGTCTAATTTTGACTTTTTAAATTTGTCTTATTACAAATTTGTTGCACTTTTAGCATTTAAGTGCCATTTTGATGCTTTGATAGCGAAAAATGACTATTAAGTTACTTTTTGATCACTTGAAGTGTATGAAAAGTGAGTCCCAGGGTTAAGAGTAAGCTCTCAGTGTCAAAACGGGCATCTTGAAGACAAAATCTGCCTCCAGATCAAGCTTTTATTACATTTTGATTTTTTTTAATTAAATCATTAAAAATGGCTTAAAAACGGAAAAAAATTATTTTTCTTAGAATCAGACAAACTCTAGGGGGACTTAGCACATGTCTATACAACTCAATTCGAATGCCTAACATGTTTCTAAACACTGAAACAAAGCCTCTAATAACCTCCTAATGCCTTACCAACAAGACGACTACACCAAGTTTGGAGGTGTGAGTGAAAAAATTAGAAATTATTAGTCGTTTGTTCAACAACCAATAATTACCGAGGGAAAAAACACTCTGGGCTAGTCGGCTTGATGCCTAAGTCTAGGAATCCAAGCCTTTTATAAAAATTGACCATGCTAGCACATTTTTTACAATTTCCCCAAGGGGGTATGAACATGTGTTACAAAAATAAATTGAACAGATTCCCCAAAAAAGCTTGGTGGACCCTTGAACTTTGAAGAATGAACACGTATACTTGTTTCACTTCGCAGACTTGCTTGAAAAATCCACCAAGTACAACTTAGGTGGTAACATTTGGCTCCAACTGCGGGACGTGTGCTTGATCCAGTCTTAGGGAAATAAGAGGATACGAGAAAACCAGAATCTCTGGTTTATATAACCTGTAAAAACATCTCAACCTGACAAGAAAACCTTAGTAGCACAAGTTTTACATAAAACCAAATGAATCATAAGTTGCATTTATTCAAGAATGTGGAAAACAAAAACTTAACCAAATAAAAGGTGATTTATTCCTACGTACATGAAGGAAATGTAGAAAGTAAATGCTCACTTTAAGGAGCTTATTTTCCTACTTTAAACATATCTTAATCACACTGTTAAGTAAAATGAAAAATCCAATGTAACCACCTTAATATTTGATCAAAATTTAAAATTCTTCCCTTGTGTTTGGTTACCAGCCAAAATAAGAATATCTTCAATAGAAAATGCAAACCTGAGCGGATATTTAGGAGGGGCGGGCTGAATGGTAAATCATAGGCATGTAGAACTTCATCAAACTACTTCCCAAAATGGCGCGTGCTCCTGCAGGTTTCTTCTATCCAAGCCTGGATAGGGCTAATGTAGATATCTATACGATGAGGCATATCAACAACTCCATCATACATATCAAAAGGGCTCATCGCCTGATAACTCTCTGTGTAAGCCCTAGGCTACTCCAAATCATGAGGAACCTCTTAATGTGAAGATGGAGGCTTAGATTGACATTCCATCGGCTGAATCGAATCTGACTCTTCAATCCACTGCTTTTCCAGGTCTTCATTGTTAACACTTGTGTGTAATTCTAAATGACCATATGAGAACTCTACATGATCCTCTTCCATACCAAGATCTCCAAGGGTCTCCAAATCGACACTCCCTTCTCTCGATATATCAAAAATGGGCTTCTTAATGTATGTCTAATAATCATCATCCATACCTTTGTCAAATATGGGGGAATCCTCCCCCATGGCATCACATTCCTGGATACACTCGTCCTCATGTTCACCATATTCTTCTTCAGAATGTCTAGTTTCAAAAATGTTACAAGGGAATGAACTTTCCAAACTCTCATCACCATGAGGAGAACATGGGGTGTCATCATACACCATATAGACCTTATCATAGTAATCTTTATAAGTTTCTATGACGGTTTCTTCTTGAGGTAAATCTGGAATACACATGTGATCATCCTCGCTGAAACAATCTTGAGGATACTTCAAGTCTTTAGTAGTTTCTATCATGGCACAATGAAGAGGACCTTCAATAACATCTTCAATGAAGGGACCTTCATCAATATCTTCAATGGGGTCGCTTGGGATATGCTGCTCAATGGGCTCCTCTAGCTTTTCCACATCTTCATTATTTTCTGTTGATGTGACATGAGGATGGTTTTCAAAAATGTCTTCAGATGAGGTTTCTTCATGAACTTCTTCAATTAGAATGTCACGGATGTGCCCATCTTCAGAATCCTGCTGTGTATTGAGAGAGGCATCATATTCTTTAAAAAGTCACTTAATCTCTTCATTTCTAAAGGGATTTCCACACATTCGACGTTGTCTATGACAACATGAGGAAGCTCCTCAATAGGAGTATCGTGGACCTCTTCTTCACTTAAATGTTCGAGAAGTAATTCCAAGTCTTCAACACTTTGTATCATGGCAAAAGGTTTGTCATATGTTTCAGTATGATACTATGCACAGATAGGTAGAAGGTAAATATCTTTTCAAGGAATATCTCCAAACCATTCATACTACCCCTACCATCATGCCACTGCTCTAAAAACATCCAAAGGAAGCTTGGAAAGGAATTTATACACTTATTAGGAAGGCCCTGATAGAACCAACAATAGGCCTCTCCCTGAAAAGTACTAGCAAACATTTCCATCATATTGTCCTCATAAAGAACATTGGAGTGGACCATCAACTGAAGGAAAGACTTGACATGCCAGATGGATGAATCACCATAATTTCCATGGAAGACTGGAAGCCATTTATATATATCCCCCAAACCATGACCAAAGTTAGGAAAACTTGGGATGTTTGAGAAATCGATGGGATGAAAAAACTCGACTATCTGAGCACCACATTGCTCCCTCAATTCATCCATATCAGAAATCAACAATGTGCATTTGATATAACCATGGAACTTTGTACTGAACATGTGTAGCTGTCAATTGATGAGCTTTGGAAAAAATCTCAAGATGTCGCATGTGCTCATCTACACACAACAAATCTTTCACAAGTTTTTTGTGATAATAGGGTTTTATCCCTTCAATGGAGTTGCCAAGTGAGAAGAAAAATATGCATTTAAACACTTTATAAGAGAAAAAAGGTTAGCGGAGTCACTAAATGAAAAATAAAGATCTACTCTAAACATTCATCAATCAAAGCAAAAACAAAAAAGTAAAAAACAAAGCCGCACTGTAGGAATAGAAAGATTTATCCACGCCAACAACGCCAAAATGTTGCCGCCTAATTCACACCTCGAGTAACGTGGCAGAAATCTTCAAGCCACTGGGTGCGACCTTGGGGGCAAGCTCGAGCCAAGTCCTGCCACCTGATACTCAGCTCCTCTATCTAGGCCAACTCCTATTGAAACCAAGGAAGGTGGACCCTAATGGAAACAAATCTAAGGTTGTTTCTAACTATGAAAGCATGAAACATAGATTTTCTAGGAGTTTTAAAATGGAATGAAATTAGAGATTACCAATTACTGCAAATAAGATTTACTTTAGCAACCCTTAGTTCAAATAGATACACAATATTCAAGACACATTGCGGAATTAACTTTTGCAAAATATAATAGAATAGATCAGTGCCATAATGAAAATAGTGCTTTGCAAAAGTGGGTTGCTAGTGTAGTCTCGGTGAAAGTATTGCAGTGTCTTGGTTGGTAAGTTTTTAGATTATTAGATGAATAATTAAGGGAGTGGGTGAATTCTTGGTTGGTTTTTATTAATGTGGTAATGATCTGGATTATTAGCAGGGTGGGGGATTCCCGATATACCATGAAGGTAAAAGGAATATGTCCAGACTAACAAAGTGTGGTAGCACATGAGGAAATGTGGGTTGAATGGAGTCACAGCAGGATGTTCAACACTACACCAACAAAGATGTAGCCTAATGGGACCCCACAGTTGCTTTTCGATAGTTCCCGCTTCCTCTGTACAATTTGCCCACACTAAGCAAAACACAACGCTAGATTTTCGTTGTTTTGGGAGATTGATTAAAAGTTAAACTAATTACTAGTCACCTAAATCCTTTTCTGATACGACCAACTGATCAGACGAAACGACAATGGAAGTAGAGCATAGGAGATGAAGGCCTTGTTAATTTTAAATATTTTTTGAACAAGGTTTTCTGATTATAAGAAAAAGTAAATCCCAAGAACCTCTTTCCAGGTTCAATATTCGGGCAAGCCCTTATCCATGAACCATACTTGAGAAAGCAACTGGGTTTATTTTAAACTCAAGAGTGCAAAAAATGCAAGTATATACCCATTCTGCACCTCTGGATCTATGTGTGCTTTTCTCCTAACTCCATCCCTAGGTGCTAGTTGGGCCAACCAAGATGGGGAATAATATTTTGGTGTAAGGAGTAATGACATATGCTAGGGCATGGAGTGGAACATTTAGGTAGAAAAACCTTCTGATGCTTAACAAGTGAATTTTCTTGATTGAAGGGTAAATTTTTATCAAGGTCATGACAGAGGAGTTCAATCAACTTCAACAATTAGGCATCAACACCACCAACATCAAGGTACATAGAGAGGTTGATGTTCTTGATTCAATTCCAATCCAATTCCTTACCCTCATACATGATAGAATCTAGTGGAAATGTTGCAATCCTGAAAAACTATTAACTTTGTTGAATTTTGAATGGGATCTAAAATTCTGCTTTTTGCATATGAAGTCCGATGAGGTTGAAACCACTCTCAAACATCCTAAAACAATTAATGGTAATGTTAAAAATTTAAGTAAAAGGATAGAAAATGAAAGATAAGGAACCACTTTTACTTTAAGAATTTAACATTACCATATAATACATCCCCTAAATGAACCCTAACCATGCCCAAAGATCCAACTAAAACCATGTCTTGGTTACAAAAACAAAAACAAAAATCGCCTCAAACAAAGGGAGCGCCAAGGGAGCGTTTTTTCTGCTCCTGGGAGCGCTTAGGGAGCGATGGGGAAGCGCTTCAGGAGCGAAGATTCCTTATCGCTCCCTAAGCGCTCCCAAAAAACTAAGGAGTGTTAGGGAAGCATGATTCCCAAAAACGCTCCCAAGAGGAATCGATCAAGAATCACAATTTCGGGAGCGATTCCTGATCGCTTCCTCTGGGAGCACGAATCGGGAGCAAAGCGGAGGGGTGAGGAGCGATTCCCCACAACGTAGGTCTAAAGTAAAGTTCTATGTTACCGAATCCACCACCTCAATGTGTAGGATCCCCAGATCCGATACGTATCCAGGTCGGATCCTCCTAGGATCCATTATGGAAATGTATCCCTTGTAGAAGGAAACATATCCTAGTCTCATGAAACAGATCTTGTGAAAAATCAAACAATTCCTAAAATTTTCAAATGGATCCTGAAACTTCCAGTGCTTCTATGACCCATTGATCCCCCCATAATTTGTTTTTAATGAAAAACTTAAAAAACCATAAACACCTAATGGCTAAAAGCATAAACCCCATTCCTGCTCAAGGTCTGATTTATCCTTATGTCAAGATCTTCTCTTAAATTGAAATATATTATTAACAAGGTTTGCTCTCAATGTTTTTATTTGATTTATCTTTATGGTTAAGGTTTGTTGTCAAGGGCTGATCTATCTTTATATGCTATGTTATTGCCCACTTCAACACTATTATGTACTCTTGCCATAGCCTTCAACAAAACCACTTTATTCCCTATTGATAGGGACATGTAGATTGTGGCTCGCTAAAACATTATTTTGCAATGCTTCAAGTTCATGCCGAAACGGCATTTAAAATTATCAATATCAATCATAGTTACAACTCATCAAATTATCAGTTATGGTATATGAATTCTTTTTTTGACAATAATTTATAGTTCTACTGTTGTGTTTCACTTTCCTGAATAGTTTTGTTTCTTCACTCTATTTTTTTATTTATTATAAAAATATTTTTATATCTTTTTGTACATGTCATTTCCTCACCGTATCTGGATCCTGGGTTTTAAAAAATCTAGCAAATCTATATCCGTATCTTGGTAACATAGGTAAAGTTTGAGTACTTCCGACACAAGGTTGGTTTAGTACAAAATAACTCCCCTCGCTGAGAGGGACTGTTGATGTTTCTCCATGGGCAATAACTTGTAGACATTTCCCCCCCCACCAATTAGTCATGTGGGACATGACTCAAGCATTTCCCCACTAGTAAGTCATGTAGTGGTACATGGCTCAAACACCAATAAACCATGTAGTGGTACATGGCTTGGACACTAGTAAGCCATGCAATACATGGCTCAGATAAGTCATGCAATGGCACATGGCTTAGACACCGATAAGCCATGCAATGGTACATGGATTAGATAATCCATGTAGTGGTACATGGCTCAAATAAGCCATGTAGTAATACTTGAATTAGATATCAATAGTCATGGTACATGGCTCAAACAACCAGAGGCTGCAGTATGTCTTGTGGAGTGCACCCACATGAGTAGAGACATAATCAAGAACTCATATGGCTATCAGGAAATAGTTAAGGTCTTCGAGACTATCAGTGACTATCAGATACTTGAGTGAGTTATAGTCAAGACTATTGGGGAACAGTCAAACCTCTTGGAGAGGTCAGATAGCCATATACTTGGCTAGTGGGGTATAGTGGGACAATGAAGAAGAAAGAAGCCACTTTGGAAGTGGTTAGGTTTTGGAGAACATCATGGAAGCTGACAAGCTCATAGAGAACTTCTCTAGACTGCAGATTATTCTAGAGGTCAACAAGAAGAAGTCAACGAAAAGAAAAGAATAAAAGGAAGAATACTAATTGTCCCAAAGAACATTGAAGAAGATCTTTCAGAAGACAAGCAGTGTTGAATATCGTGTAAGAAGAATACATTCCTCGCTAAGGAGTGTTGATGTTCATGTGACATCAAAATATATTCTTAAGAAGTCCCAGAGAAAGTGGAAAGAAATGAATAACACAACTAACCAGATGTAACGGGTAAATTGACCCTAGAAGGAAAAATGACAAGTCGGTTTGAAAGATAAATAAAAGATAAATTAAAGAATAAATAAAAGTCAAGCCGACCTAACAGTGGAAACTTCTAGTGAAAAGAATAATATAAATAAAGTGTTTCCACACTTCATTTTATCATCAAGCAAACACATCTCTCTCTCAAGCGGTGCGCACTTTTCTAGGAGGACAAGTGAGAAACACTAGAAGTATAATCTTTCGGGGTACCTTGCTATCTCTCTCTTTCTTTGGGAACACTTACTCAGAGGTCATTCCGTATCTTTCTCGTATATCATTATTCTGTTTCTGGAAATAGTGTTGAGCACTAGATTTGACATTGTATCTTGTTGAAGAATCTTATGCAGAGAAATTGATGGGTTTTTCTAGGGTAAACATTGTGTCTACTATGGATGTGTTTCTTTCAGTGATTATTATATGCATGTTGTCTATGTTTATGTGATAGAAAAGTGTTAAAAAGTTAATAACATCTAATTGCTAAGAAAAATAAACAAAGAGGAGATCCAAACTCCTCTATAGATGTTTAACTAACTTACAGGTCCTCATCCATCAAGAAGGTCGTGGTTAACTTAGCGCAACCCCTTCAACTTGTTAGGTTTAGATGGACAAGTCTCTCTTTGCAATTCTTTGATGACTCCATAGTCCAACTTGAAAGGCATTCCCTTCTCTTCTTGCAACCCTCCTCTTCTATAAAGGAAGATTTTCAACTTGGTTACACACATGCAAATAAGATCTATAATTTTGAATTTAGATAATCAATAGATCTATAGTTGTGTGTTTTAGATGGACAAGTCTCTCTTTGCAATTCTTTAATGACTCCATAGTCCAACTTGAAAGGTATTCCTTTCTCTTCTTGCAACCCTCCTCTTCTATAAAGCAAGATTTTCAACTTTGTTACACACATGCAATATAAGATCTATAATTTTAAAGTCAGATAATCAATAGATCTACAGTTGTATGCTTTAGATCTACTTTGCATTCAAGTTATATCATTAAGCAAATATCTTTAAAAGGTATTTCTAAGTGCATGCATAAAGGCTAGATCAATTTACACTTAGATATATAATTTTTATGTATAAAAATAGCTTCATTTGAGTGGATTTGAGTTATTTCGCTCACTTCCCTAACAATGTATAAACAACAGAAGAAAGTCCATTACATTGTTGTTTATTTGTTTCTTTAACCCCCTTAACACTTTGTGTTTAGTTGTGCTTTTGACAAGACAAGTTGATAGTTCATTTGCAGGCTTAGGTGGCAGCTAAGTGGAAGCATTGAGTGTACTTTTAGCTGCTGTCCAAAGCATTCTTTACGCAGGTTTGAGAGCTAGGAGGCAGCCCCTAAGGAGAAGCCCTGTTCCTAGAAGAGTTGTGGTCAAATTGAAAACCCTTTGCTTCACAATATTGATCTCTTTGGTCCTACTGTAAACTTGACTTATTCCTAACTTATAAAATATTAGCAAGTGTTGTCTATAGTCCTTTGGGCTATTGTATGTGCCAGGGATCAGTGGCATAAACCACCATCCCTTGCACCCTTCCAACCACCATGTCAAATTTGGGCATCTAGGCTAGGTGTCTCCCTTTTGCAATTCATTTCTGTCCAATTCGCTTAGATTTTATTTATTTTGTCCATCAATTTATATGGATGCTAACTATAATGTAATTTAGGGTTTTTTGACTTACAACTCGATAACAATATAAAATTTTACTGTTTAATCTAAAATTAATCAGGTGGAACTAAGCTCTACCCTTGAATGCGTCTGAGGCGTACCTTAGGATCTGAGATCTTCAGAGTTTATCTGAACCCTAGTTTACCTTAGGCATTGACGGTTCTTAGACTTGCCCCCAATGGGCAATAGTATCTCTGTGCCTCAGTAGTTTTCTTTACTTAGATATCTAGATCTAGGATAGTCTTTAAATCTTAGTAATTAGCCTACAATTGATTTCAGTTGGTAAAAGATCACTGATATTCTGCCTTAGTAATTAGGTCACATTTACCTTTTCAGCTGGTTTA
Source organism: Pseudotsuga menziesii (assembly GCA_001517045.1). Taxonomy (NCBI): domain Eukaryota; kingdom Viridiplantae; phylum Streptophyta; class Pinopsida; order Pinales; family Pinaceae; genus Pseudotsuga; species Pseudotsuga menziesii. Next base: position 343,722 of record LPNX011084295.1, read on the forward strand.
AAGAACAATTAAAGCAGATCTCGATCATTTACATCATCTATTGCTTTATAATTCTGCACTGCAAGTAGGATTTAAGTTGATTATATCTTAGTATTTTCTGCTTAAAGGCATTTGTCCTCATTTGCTATATCTTTTGTACTTGTTGCATTTAAATCAATTCCTAGTTATTTCATTTATCCTTAGATTATTTTATAGGGACCACCCCACTTGGCTGTGTTTAGGACTTGGCCTAAACGGAGTTGAGTGTCGTGGTGACAATGCACCCGACTTGAGGCTTGCCCCCAAGCCTATACCCAGTGAGTTGAGATTTTTCTCACCTAAAGTGCAGTTTAGGTGGCAACATACATCAAGTGAGGCCCACAAATATCAAGAATATCTAAGAAGCAGCCACCCTGGGGAACTGACCTTGAGACCTCCTGCCTGTAATTCACAGCTCTCAACCACTCAAGCTTTCCCACCAGTCTCTCTCTCTCTCTCTCTCTCTCTCTCTCTCTCTCTCTCTCTCTATATATATATATATATATATATAATGCGCTGTGTGCACCTTGAATCTGTGAGATTGATTATGAACCCTCCAAGGTTCATAAGAATGTCAAGTATAGAACTGACTTATACAATCAGAGATGTCTAGCAATACCCCATCCCTAACCAAGACAGGTCACTGATTATTTAGTATTTACCCTATTTATATTTGAATTTTTTAGTGCACTGTGTGCTCCATGTGAGACATAGATAATGAACCCCCTAGATTCATAAGAATGTACAACTATAGAACTGACTTATGCAATCAGAGCTGCCTAACACACCCCATCCCTAACCAAGTCAGGTCACTGATCATTTGGTATTACTATTTAATATTTACCCTATGCTAGGGTAACAAGGGTGATTGGGTGAAATGCCTATTTATTGATCAGTAATTTCTAATGGGATGTTAACTGTCTAACCCAACTAACAGACTTGATAACCTTTCATCAACAAAAGGAAGCTCAAAAGGAAGTATCCTGCAGCCAGCCAAATAGTGAGTTAAAATTGACTGTGTAAGAACCATGGTCTTGCGTTATTAAAAACTCAAAGGAGAGGGAAACAGGAAAACAATACCAACCTGTATGCGATCTCCACCAAAAATGCGAAAGATGTTGTCTTCAAGACTTAAAAAAAATCTTGAGCTTCCTGGATCACCTTGCCTACCACTTCTTCCACGCAGCTATAAAAGTACATTAACGTGGATAACATAAGTAATAAAAAGATAGATAAAGTTTAGTGGACAATATCGAGATATGTACAAGATGAAAAGTTATGTTAAGACAAGTGTTAATACTTGTAGAATATACAATATCAAAATGAACATGCATCACCTAGTTATGATAGGAATGCTAGTCTTTAAAACTGGTAATGAGAATATAGGCAACAGCTTTGCAACATAATAGTGAATGTCAAAAGTTAAAACTAAAAGTTCACACATATATTTAAGCATGAATTATAGAAAAAGCTTGATTGGCACTAAGCCGGGACAAAAAGGTGGTTCATTCAAGGTAGCAGAAACTTGAGAGTTCTGAAGAATGGCAGTAGTCAAGGTCAAAACAATCATGTTTATGAAAACGTACTAATTAAAATTTAAAACAGAATGAAATTTGTATTGTGTAAGTGGTGTTGATATTTGAGGTGGACTTTAATGATCACCATCACAGACTGTCTTTAAATAATGCAGGCAGCTAAATCTTCGACACAATACAATAATGCCGATTATAACTAACAGACTACAGCATCATGGATTCACTTCAAGAAATGTTTTGAAGGAACGATAAGAATGATATAGTCAATGAGCTTTGCTTGCTAGAAAACAAAGATGGTCAGCCAATCAGGATTACAGAGAATCTTATAAAAGACCTTAAAGGAAGGGACATAATAATTAGCATCAACTAGAAATGGCAAATCTTTACAAATATTGGTAGTCAATGTACATCATGTTGAAATTGATTGGCACGGCATCAAAGCCAACACCAAGTCATGTTGATATTTGGGGTGGATTTTGAATGATCATCATCAGAAACTGTCATTAAATAATGCGGCCAACTAGATCTTTTCACACAATACAATAATGTCCATTGTAACTAACAGACTACAGCATCGACGATCCTCATCAAGCAATGGTCTAAAGGAACAAAAAGAATGGTATAGTCAATGGGATTTGCTTGCAAGAAAACAAAAAAGATCAACCAATCAAAGTTACAGAGACTCTTATAAAATAAAAAAGACCTTAAAGAAAGGAGATGATAATTAGCATCGTTTAGTAATGGCAAAGCTTTACAGTATTGGTAGTCAATGTACAGCATGTTGAAATTAATTGGCATGGCATTGAAGTCAACAATCGATGAAGAGATACAACATGTTCGACATCTCTAGCAGATGTCAAAACATATTGCATTTAGTATTGAAACTTATCAACCAAGTCAGACAGAGATATAAGAAGGATTGTTTACAAAGGAGACCAGAAAAAACCCATATATATTCTCATACATCCTTGTTATTTCATAAAAAACTGAACATAATTTGTATCACTGGCATTATCCCATCCTAATGCATTTTAAATGTCTGCAGTCATTTCCAGGAGGCAGTTTGTTTTCCACCTGATTGTCAATACGCCTTGACTCATGACGTTCTGTACCGACCACATGAAGTCCACCTGCTCCAATTACCTGAATGAACAGTGCTAATTAGATAAGCAAACTTGGATGCCCTTCCCAAACAGGATAAGAATTAGGAAATCAAAGAATATGATCATAATCGTATTGGTACCTTCCTTTTCTCCTCTTCTGTATAGATTTTATACTCATATACAATAGCTTCAAAAGCATTGCGTAACTTTGCAATTACTTCATCTTTGATTGGTCCCTAGGAAGGTGGAATATAAATATAGGCGGTCAGTTTTAACACAAAATATCTTGACATAATATCAACTATTCAGTTAGCCTGCTTAATGATCTTTCCAGAATCCAAATCACATAAAATAATGAACAGACGGACACAGGTATCCCTTAGTCCAAAAGTTAGTGTTTGTTTGAAAACCAAGATGCAACTGAATGAATGAGAAACAGCGAGTTGCATTTATTTTCCTTCATTACCTTTGAAAGCAAAGTTGAGACTCTTATAAGTGGAAACTGAAGCAACTGTTTTTTATAGATTTTTAAAACAAGAATGTGGGTATAAAAAGGAGAAAAGAAAATAAATTATGATGATATCCACAAATGACCAAAATAGGTCAATAGGGCTCGAAAGGACAAGTAATCACAACAACACAAGGAATGCCTAATGCATCTCCAGACTAACCAATTAAACTAAGAGTAGACACCAAATAGATCAGGGAGCCCAAAAAGGGCAGCCCTAAAAATGACAAGGCAGAGAAGATGCAGATAGCATAAGAGGGAACCTGCAGAAGGAAACCCTGAACAGTATGGTTCAAAACAATCCTGACAAACTAGCAAAGAGAACAATCAGATCCCATGACCAAGGGGGGAGAAGTCAAGCACTTAATCTACCTCAGATTAAAAAGGAAGGGAGTCTGAAACCCCATATACCACTGTAAATGCTCCAATGCAACACTTGATAATGTCTTCTAAAGGGTGGCCAGAGCTAAGAAGGCCCAACTGGGCTAGCCTTGCAGGTATAATTGAGAAAGGCCTACCGAATCTGTCCTAACATGCCAAGGTCAAATGGCTCTCGAAGGAGGAGAAGAACCTGGTAATGTGCTCCTGCTTGTGATGTCTATGTTGGAAAAAGAGGAAGCAACTACCCCCCATGTTCAGCAAAAGAGTTCAAAGAGTGAACTTGGCTTGGGGCTGTTTGTGAGAGGAGAAACTATCTCAATCTTCTGTCACCAACTATGTGTTAGAATCTTTTCTTGGTTGCTCAGAAGTTCTTACCCCTTGAGCCCAGCCAAGCAACAGCTGAGATGGCAGAGCTGGAGAGAGATGATGCACTTATGAGGATGATATTCATGAGGTTAGTTTGTTTTATCAACCCTCTTTACCATTTCTATTTTGCTGGAGTTATTCCCTTCCATGGTGGGCATGTTGCCTAGGTGGGCACTTTAATGCCAAGCAGTGGAGTGCTTTAATGCTAGTGGTTGACCTTGATGCTGGGCACATTACTTCATGGGCATGGCACATTTATGATGGCTGTTGAATCCTAGTGCTTAGGTGGATTAGTGGAGTATTCCTCTCGTTAATGAGCACTAGCAGGGCGCATTTATGAAAGGGGTTATCCTCTTGTTATCCACTAAGTTGCACTTAGGGGATTTCCAGTGAGCCGCTAGAGTATTGAACAAGTCAATTGTTCATTGTCAGTGCTCAGAAGTTCCGTGGTTACATTAGGACAAATTGTGGTCCCTTTTTTTAATAAAATGCATGTTCATACCCCTTGGGGGTGTTGTAATAAATGCTCTAACACGGCAATCATTTTGTAAAGGACTTGGCTTCCTGGCACTTGGCCATCAATCTGATCATTCCAAGGTGTTTTTTCCCTTGTCAATTATGCAATGTTGAATAAGCGATGTATAATTTTCGAGTTTTTCACTGCTCCTCCAAAGCTGGAATGGTTGTCATGGAAGTTAGGCATTAAGAGGTTATTAAAGTACATGTGTCGATGTATATAAGCGTGTTAGGAATCAATATTGAGTCGTATGGACATATACTTGGTCCCCCTAGAGTTTCGTCTGATTCCAAGAAAAATATTTTTTTTTCCGTTTCTTAAGCCATTTTTAATGGTTTGATTGAAAAACTTCAAAATGTAAGAAACGTATGATCCGGAGTCCGTTTTTGGCATGTATGGGCCTGTTTTCAAGTTTAGAGCACCTCCTTTACCCTAAGGCCTACTTTTCTCATGCTCCGTGTTAAAAAACAACAACAAGGAAGGTCTTCTAACATTGCATGTGTCCTTGCATGCTAAAGAGACATTAAACTGGAAGCCAAATCTATTAAAGTATTTTTGCTAAGTTTTAACTTAACAAAATATTTTAATTATTTCTCATTTGATTTCGACTTTAATGGATTCACTTTATTAAATTGAAAAGTGAAATATTTAAGTGAAAGGCTAATCTAATCTTGGCCTTTGATTCTCACCGAAGGATCTCATCAATAGATCCATAGTGAGGGTTAGGGTTTTTGCTTAGCCAATAAAGTTAAAAGGAGATTTGGTGGAGAGGACACGTACACAAGTACACAGACAGGATAAAGACAGAGAGAGGACGTTAGACAGAGGATTTTGTAGAGGATGAAGGAGCTAACCAACAGGGTCATCGACGTTCTAGGGGAGAAGAGTGTCGTATAGATTGGGCAAGCAGGAAACTGCAGAGGACGGTCATACAGACCGTACGGTATCCGTACAACAGTTGTACAAGGTCGTACGGAATCCGTTCACCAGCCGTACGGATCTGTACAGACACGTGTGGGAGGTCGTACTGCTAACGCAGTGGTCGTACAATCACGCTGAGGGTGTGCTAGGTGCGCTGGGGTTTGTCCAATGATTTTCTTGACATGCTTTTTCTCCATGTTGGGTGATTTGAGTGTTAATTGTAAAAGTTCCATATTTTTTCAATAATAAAATTCATATCTGACTATTGCATTGGTTTTCCCACCTTGGGTCTTTCCAGGGGTTTCCATACCCAAAATAATAGTGTCTATATTGTGATGTGATGTTGTGAATGTTTCTCAGTTTTATATTCTGCTGCATACTGTAAAGAAGTTCATGTGTGGTTATTTCAGTTAAATTTAAATATACAGTTTAGCCCTAGTTGAGCTTTAAAGGAAAATTTACCTGGTATCAGAGCTTTGGTGAGCTAAATCTAAGAGATTTGCAGCAACAATGATAGATCAGGGGCAGATCTATTTGAAGACACAAACCTAGATTGCATATCAAGGGTTTGACAGGTACACTTCAGTATGGTCGTGCAGTTTAGAGTTGAGGATAGACTCTAGGGTGCTCAGAACTTTCCTACATGGAAAGAAAGGATCACAAGGATCCTGGATGTCATTGATGCAGATGAGCACATTGACTCCACGAAGGTTGCACCGACAGATCCGACAGATTTGGTAGCGTGGAAGAAGATTGATTCTAGTCCCTCACCTTTCCGAGAAGATGACTGCATTAGAGATGTGGACGACCTTAGAAAGCCTGTACCAGAGCAAGAATGAAAACCAGAAGATGGTGTTGCAAGAGAGGATGCGCAGCACCAAGATGGCCAAGGGAGAAGGAGTGTTGCCTTATCTAACAAGGCTCACACAAATCGGGGATGAGCTTGGAGTTGTTGGCTCCAAGACCGAGGATAAGGAGCTAGTTCAGATAGCCCTCAATGGCTTCTCTAAGCCATGGGACACCTTTCTCAAAGGTGTTGTGGCTAGGGAGAAGCTCCCTGATTGGCAGAGACTATGGGATGACTTTCTGCAGGAGAAGACCCACATGGGTCAAGGATCAGGCTCATCCAACAGCGCCCCACAGATTGTTGATGAGGAGGCTCTAGCCCTGACAGGGAAGAGAAAGGGTAAGGCAAAGAGGAAGAAGAGTGGTAAGAAGAACCTTGACATGTCAAAAGTCAAGTGTTTTATCTTCCATAAGCAGGGACACTTTGCCTCCTAATGCCCAGATAGGAAGAAGAAGAGCAACACTCAGATGGTCGGATCTTCCGAGGTGGAGGATTTCAGCAGGATCTTCGATGAGGAGTTTTTAATAGCTTGCATGGAAAGCACCACATGTAGCAGTATTTGGTATATCGACCATGGAGCATCTAGTCATATGATTGGATAGAGGAGATTCTTCAAGGACTTGCAGGAGGGTGGAATAGGTATCCACTTTGAGTTGGGTGATGATGCGCGGTATCAGGCACAAGAAGTTGGCACTGTTTCATTTCAGAGGGAATTTGGCAAACCCCTCAACTTTGTTGATGTGTTATATGTTCTAGGGTTGTGACCAATAACCTCATATCAGTCTCCACTCTTGGGGACAAGGGATTTCGGTTGAAATTCCAAGACTATAGAGTGTATATCAGGCCCAAGGGGTCAGATAGGAGCTTGGATTGGGTGATTGGGATTAGAAGCAGGAAATTGTATAAACTACACTTTGATCCTGCAAAGGCTCTAGTCAACATCAACAACATTGAGGGTGAGTTGTGGCATAGGAGGATGGCACACTTACACCATGGAGCACTGAGGCACTTGTGACAGGCTGTCACTGGAGTTCCTCAAGTACAGGAGGAGAAGCATAACCACTACAAAGGTTGTGCTTTGGGGAAGAACATCAGGAAGCCTTTCCCATAGAGTGAGCACAAGTCTAAGGAGCCCTTGGACTTAGTGCATTCGGATGTATGTGGAACTATGAGTATCCATTCTCTTAGTGGTTACAGCTACTGCGTGACCTTCATTGATGACTATTCCACGAAGACCTGGATCTATTTCCTAAAGGCCAAGTTAGAGGTCTTTGAGATGTTTTGGGAGTTCAAGACTCTCGTTGAGAACCGAACAGGAAGGAAGATCCGTGTTTTGAGAACGGGCAATGGGGAGAGTACAACTCCAATGATTTCTTGGAGTATTGTTTGGTAGAGGGCATCAAGAAGGAACACACCGTGCCTCATACCCCACAACAGAATGGAGTAGCAGAGCGGAAGAACAGGACTATGGTAGGAGCAACCAAGGCCATGCTATTTGATCAGGGATTACCACTATTACGTTGGGCCGAGGCATACAGGACTGCAATATACATTCAAAACAGGTGTCCCCACACCGCTTTGGGGAGGAAGACACCCAAGGAGGTCTTCACAGACACTCAGCCAAATGTGAGTCACATTCACATATTTGGGAGTGTCTGCTATTGTCATGTTCATGCTGACACTAGGAAGAAGCTGGACCCTTCAGGAGAGAAGGGGTTACTTGTTGGATACAGCGAGACTTCGAAGGCATACAGAGTATACATACCTGCTCGCAAGAGAATCATTGTGAGTAGGGATGTCCAGTTCAATGAGGACATGGCCTTGTGGACTTACTAGCAGAGCAGCATTTAACACAGGTTTCGGGGGTCAAGTTGTAGGAGCCATAGGTACATGTACAGGTACAGACATAGGGAACAGGTTCTGGCAGTCAGAGGGAGTCAGGTGGACAGGATCCTTCAGTCGTTGACTTGGAGGATGAGTTGCAGTAGGAGACGAATATCCAGCAGCCGCAACATGTAGACACTAGGCCAAGGCCTAAGTGGTTCAGGTCCACAGTTCAAGGTTCTAGGCAGGTGGATCCTTCACAGAGTTCCATCAGATGGAGCAAACCACCAGTGAGACTCGGTTATATGGCACTGATGACACAACATGATGTGTGGCAGGAGACCATGGTTGAGGAGTATGACTCAATCAAGAAGAATCAAGTATGGGAGGTTGTGCCAAGACCTAAAGATAGAAAGGTGGTGGGATCTAGATGGATCTACAAGGTAAAGCATGCAACAAACAAAAGTGTGGAGAAGTATAAGGCGTGCTTCGTGGCTAAGGGATTTTCACAGAAGGAGGGTATTGACTACGAGGAGACCTTCGCCCCTATTTCCAAGCATTCTTCTATTCGGACCATTATCTCTTTAGCAGCAAAGATGGGTTGGCGAGTCCATCAGATTGACGTCAAGACTGCCTTCCTCAACGGAGTGATAGAGGAGGAGGTATATATTGAGCAGCCAGAGGGGTTTGATGTAGAGAGGTGACAATGGCCTCCCTCTTAGTTTCCCACAGGTTAACATTGCTCTTTTGGACTTTAAATCTTAAAGTGCTATTTTGTTAGTTTGTGCTGTAACAAGCCTCATCTAAGCCTTAAATGCTATGATTATATAATTCATGATCGAGAAGAAAACCATAAACAAGCTCCATCAAAGCCAAAAATCTTCTTGTACCCATAAGACAATATCTACTTGAGGACCACCAGCCTCTCACATATGGGCAATTGCTTCCACATGTAACTGTGAACTTCTCGTAGATAATGTAAATTCTTAGGCTTCCACACTACTTATAAAAAATCTCTACTGTTTCACTTCTACTTCATTAGGCCATTTCTCAGACCATACCTTTACCAAAAAATGAATCTAGGGGGGCAATTTGTCTTAGAGCTAAAGTAAGCATTGCTAATTTAATCAAAACAAAATCATTAGAATCTTGTTTTCCATGTTAGGGCCAGCTCGCCTACCTAACTATGAAATGGCCGATTGGATACACTCAATAATACAAGTTAGTGAACATGAAGAACCGATCCCCAAGTATTGGAAAATTTTTGAGATGACAAGACTCAAAATCAAGAATACTCCAGCTGGGAACAGATTCAACCAACTGTATCGACCAATTCAGTATAAAATTTACACTTCCCATTATAAACTTGCATAATTGTACAAATCAATGAAATCATTGGGCAGGACGGGTATATAACTGACCTTCTCTTCAGGAGTTTCCTAATTTAGTTTTAACTGACTTATTTACTAGTATCTTGTTAGTGCCATTTATTTCCCCTCTTGTAATTGATAATAGCAGTAAAAAGTGAAAGAGAAAAAGCCTAATAGCTGTCAACGCATTGTCAGTGAAAAGCACAATGCATCAAAGATAAGATCAAGTATTAATGCACAGTTAAGAGTGCACAGCTTTTAAGAAACCACATTTCTCCTTGCAATTATTTGAGAGTCCAAATCATTGTCAGTGACAGAAAATAATGCATCAACATAACCCCAGATATTAATGGTAAAGTAAGAGTTAACAGCATTTTCAGATAACTAAACAGGGTTTCATGTCACCTTTTCACATGCATATGACAGGCGGTCTTCTGCCTGAAGCTCAGTCAATGATCTCTTACCCCATGTTCTGACAGCCATCTGAACTGCATCCTCTACCAAGGACAAACTATCTGGAGACAAACCGCATGGAAATAGATTTTCATTTACCTGAGATTCAAAGCCACCAAAATATCCATATTTCAGGTGGTTTGATGTTTTCGTAATGGTACTTATTTTTCTGGTTTTACTATCCAAATACAGAATTTATACCCTTTGTGAGAACGCACCTTCCAGTTTTTCCTTAGAGGCAATTTTCGTTTTCTTTCAAGTTGTATTTCATTCACTGTGTTAACAATCCTGCCATGGACAGAATATATCAGTTCAGTATAACGAATTTATTTTAAATCTTTAAAAAATGGGATGGTTACCTACTGTACCCAAGAACTTAAAACAGAAAAATCAACATAGAATGTTCTTGAGGAGAATATAATAAAGCCAGACATGTCACTCTGCACAATAGTAACCTTAAGAATTCCAGTGCCGTAAAAAAGTGTTTTCCCAGCAAGGATGGTAAAGATTTACTCTCACATCTAAGGCCAATGACTAACAACAGAGCTACGGATATGATTTTCAGTTCAAACCTCAGACGTGCTGAGGGATATTTTTGAGCATATTCCATTTTTGCAATTTTGTTTAGGACCAGATCGCATTGGTCACTAGCATTTATAGCTGAGGATGAGCAATCAAAGGAATGCAAGCAGGAGAATGGAAAAAGTTGCTTTGTTCTAAGGGAGTTACATTCCATGGTATTGTAAAAATTTCATGAATCAGGCAATTAATGCAATTCAGAAATTCCACTTCATTTACTTGAGTTTTTGTAGATCAAATCCTTGTGAAGTTTGAACTTTCAGCTTTAGGGCTGATATGAAATATTAAATTACCACAATAATATTTTGCTTTCCTTCAAACCAATTGGCAATTTCACCTGGAAACCCTAGAAAATAAATACCATATGAGTGTACTTCAATACCACAACGCTACAGCCCTTAGGGCACACTTTTCAAAGCACATAACAGATCTTAAATGTCTTATTACAGTAGATCATAACAGCAACAAATCTGCTCCTTTATCTTCTGGATATGTGTTAAATCACTTAACCAATTCATCTATATGTTGTGTCAAATCAGCATGAACAACAAAGGATGAAAACCAATGTTGAAAAAGTCGGCGAGGGTGCTGATTACAACTTCTCCGCAACATTGGCGAAAAAATCGGGAAAATTTGGCAAAAGTCGGAAAACATTAAAAAATAGAAAATATATTAATTTTTTTAGAATTTTAAACATATAAAGCAACAATAACATCAAAAAAACATATTGGAACATAAATATGAAGAAAGCACTGATATATATCATCATGTAGTCATGCCAAATATAAAATGATACATCAAAGTCGATACTGAAAGTCTGAAACATCATAGTTGTCCAATCAAGGACTCAAAAGTGTATAAAGTTTAAACAATACAAAATGACATCACATATATAAATGTATCTGAGGAAAACTAGCATCTAGCTATCTAATATCAATGCCCTCTTCCCCTTTTACGGGAAAATATCATGGGTCTTTTGTCAGGCCTGCCCCTAGCACTAGAAGTAGTAGTAGAAGGCCCTGAGCCTGCATCTAATACTCGACGCTGAGTGATGAATGGAGGACTAGATGTATCAAGCAGTGCAGAAGGTGGTGGCGATGCTAGCACATCACCCTCCATGGTGCCTCCAACCACCTCCTCCTCCTCTTCCTCCTCCTCCACTTGCCCCTCCTCTTGCCCCTCCTCTAGCCATGCAGGTGCCTCCTCTATGATAGGAGTCTCAATCTCCACCCTCCACTTCGACAATATATCAATATTGTCCAAGGAGATGGCATTTGCATCTGGTTCTTTCTGTATCTGTGCCATCCACAATGTAATATCCCAACTGATATTTTCCTGTTTATGTGTATACTGTAGATGGCTAATAGATTTATTCCTTAATCAAATAGGAAAGCAAACCCCGAACTTTGCATGCATGCAAATATGTGCCCTAGAAAAATACTGAGATGCTATAAAATAGGAGAAATCAATGCATGTACATACCAGTATATAGATCGGCTGATGGTGAAGAGACCGGTCTCAGCATGCAAAGATTCTGCCGGAGGAATAAGGAGATACACCAAATCCTCCTCCACGGGTGACTGCGCCCTCCTCTCAAACTGTATAAGCTCTAGAATAATAAATAAGCTGCTGCTGAAAGCCCGGATGAGGTGTACTAGGGTTATAGTACCCCTCTGATGATGATGGAAGCAGCATGGGGAAGAAACAGAGGAAGGCTAGCCCAAAACATGAATGCCTCCTCAAATCAATTCGCCCATGCAGATTAGCGCCTCCAAAAAAGGGGAGCACTAATGATATCTTGCTTGATACTCAAGCTGAACGACCCTTCTTCCAGGGGAAGGGTGATGGAGGTGCTCCAGAATGAATGGAAGTGACATGCAGAAGTTCTGAGCCCTGTAGGTAGGAAAACGAATTGCTTTGTCTTTGACTACGATGATACGGTGTGACGGTGAAAACCCTCTGACTAGGTGAATAATCAACCTCCCGGAATAACTACTGAATGTAACCTGATGATGAACTAGTGCTGAACCTAGATGATCCAACCTGATGATTAACTAGGGCAGATAGATTTCACTGCCGAAATACACCAGTTAGCTGAGCATGCGCTCAACCCCAACTTAGCTCGCTGAGCTCTTTAATTCGACTCCGGAAATCAATAATCCATAAGTGTCTTCTCCATTCACTTTATCTTTCTTTTATAACTTTCAACTGCAAAAACCCTAACTTTTGACCTAATTAGGTCACTTTATCTTCTAATTTGCAGTTGACTTGCATGCATGCGCATGGAGACTTAATTAGGTGCATGCATCATTAAATAATGCTTAGATGTCATGCATGTCACTTTTAGGGTTTGCATGCATATCACTTTTAGGGTTTGCATGCATGTCACTTTTGGAAACATTACACACAAGCGGAGGTTGTAATGAACATACACCAAGTCATTAAGACGTGTGAACTCCAACCTGTAAGAGGGTAATCAAAAAAATTTAGAGTCTAGAGGATTGTAGATTCATAAATTGCATTAAACATTTAAATGCAACTGCTTTGTTCAAATTCCAAGTTCTAAGTTTCTAACCTTCTATGTCTCTTTGCACATATTTTTTCAAATACACTCCAATTCCGCTCACATCCCGAAGCTGTACAGGTTGGCTAAGGATTTTGATGGCAAATTTCCGTAAATTCGGTGTCCTCACACCATAGGTTCGCCACCAAGTGGCTACATGTCACCAAACAAGAAATAAATATAAATAAATCATAATTCATCTTTCAAATAAAGGTGAAAACTTAAAACGGTCTAATAAGTTAATAATTTACCTGGCATGAATTCGGTCCTATCACGAATAGCATCAACAAAGCCAAATACTCTAGTACCATCCCGATACACCTCTATCTCGCGATTGACTGCATTGCGAGTGTCATAATCAGGTATCATCCTCTGAATACAAGTGAGAAGCCCCTCCAAAACCTCACCATCAAAATCAAAATTGCATTTGTAGGCAAATGCGAGGTTGAGGAAGAGTCCTGCTGCATGAATGGGTCAATGAAGCATCCCAATCCATCGAGTATCAATCAACTCCCATAACATGTGCCTGTCATGCCCTGGGGTACCCTTTCCCACATAGAAATTCCGAATGGTCTCTTTGGCCCTATCCATGGCCTCATATAAATAGCCCATTGCGGGCTTATCACCATCACCAAGTCGCAGAACCCTCACTAAAGGTTCACTAACCGAGCACACTTCCTCCATTCCTTCCCAGAAGGCATCAATGTACACCAGCTTGGCAATGGTTTTCCCATCCTCTCTCCCGTTGTAAGCACAATCACGGCACTCATCACAAACAAACATTTGCTTCAACTCAAACTGACATTGAAGCAAAGACTGAAGAGTAATAAATGTGGTGGCAAAACGCGTGATTGCAGAACGCTTCAACTCCTTGTTTTTAGTGTGCCTCCTCATGAGACTAAGAACAAAACCATGGTTGTAAATGAACTTAGGGATGGTCCTAGCTTGATCAATCACCACCTTGATAAAGGGAATTTTCCCCATATCCTCCAACATCAAATCAATGCAATGAGTTGCGCATGGAGTCCAAAACAAAGAGGGATACCTATCCATAAGCATCCTGCCAGTAGCCACATAATTAGCTCCATTATCTGTAATAACTTGCACAACATTGTGCGCCCCAATATCCTGGATGAACCCATCCATTAACTCGCATAAAAGTGTTGCATCTTTTACATGTGATGATGCATCAACTGATTTTACAAACATGGTACCTCTAGGACAATGTACCAAGAAGTTGATAAGGCTTCTACCCTTACCATCTGTCCACCCATCTGACATGACTGTGCATCCAGTTCTCTCCCATGACTGCCTGAACTCTACCAACCTAGCACCGATGTCCATCTTTTCTGCTTGAAGGAATGGGCCCTGCAACTCCTCAAAGGTGGTACTTTTATAACCTGGGCCAACTACTGCAATGGCATCGCACATCAACTGCCAAAATGGATTGTTTTTAACAATGCTGAGAGGTATGTGACTCCAATAAAGACACCTTCCCATTACCCTGTCCGCTTCTACCTTTTTCGATTTCTTTATAACTGACTTGATAGAAGGTTGTGAGCCTGGTCCAACATAATGGGATGCGAGCCCCGCCCTCCCAAGAGGTGAAGTTGTGGAGCCCCTCCCACTACCCTCACCGATAGTGGTAGATAAAGATGCACCTAAACTTCTTGCTTGGCCAAAAGCTGCAAGCTCAGCTCTGTTTGAAGCGATCTCATCCTTCTTTCTCATTTTTTCATGGATGGCGTCATGGGCAGATCTCATGATTTCTAGGGTTACTGCAGTACAAAGGCCAACATCATGGCCAGGTAGTTTGGCTAAATGGTATTTCAACCTATTAACCCCTCCCGACATGTGATGCCCACATAATTTGCAAGTCAAATTTTGCCTATTGTTGCCATCCTCGGGCTCACCATACTGCCAAAATGGGTCCAATATATTTGGCATTTTTGCAATTGGAATGTTTCAAGCCTTCAACTCAAATGCAACCCTAGGACACAAAAACAAAAAAAATTACATTAAACTCCATTGGAAAATAATAACAACATTCTAGCTTAAAAAATCAGACCTCTAAATTTAGATTTTAAGCCATGAAAGATAAGAAGAAGAGGGTGGCTAAGAAGTAAAAAAACAAGCATGCTATTTTCTATTCTAATTTTTTAAAACTCCCATTTACATTGGGACTGTTTTTCATTTTTTGGGGCATGGAAATCAATGGCAAAATAGTAAAAACAAATAGCAAAGAAATATGCAAGAAATAGGCAAAGAAATAGTAAAAGAAATATGCAAGAAATCTTTCAAACAGTCCATGGAAAAGATAGAAAAACAATGGGATAAAATGCACATACCTTCAACACTTGCTCCACAAAAATCCTTGGTTGAGATGCTAAATGGTGTTTGAAAGCCTCCAAAGGTGTTGGTGGTCTCCTCAAGCTCTTCTCCTCCACTTCTAACAAGCTCATTTGCCAAATGACAAAAAAAAAACCGTTTTTTTCCTTTACTAGGCCGCGGATTGCCTGCCTAGGCGATTTTTTGCATCGACCCACGCTTTTTCCCAAAAAGTCGCACTCTAATGATTTTTTTAAAAATTGCGCTTTTTCCTCGGCGAAAAATCAGCCAGGTGAAAAAAGCACGACTTTTCCGATTTTTGGTGATTTTTCGACAAGGTTGTCAAGCTTGATGAAAACTACTCAACCATTAAGATAATAGAAGCTGAAAATCAAATATGCAAGTACACAAAATGTGGTCAGCTGGAAACTTCATATATATATATCAAATAAGTAATTGTCGGCATCGGCAAAATATTTGGCAAGGGACCCCAATACAACTTCTCTGCAACATTGGCGAAAAAATTGGCAAACCACGACAAACATTAAAAAACACAAAATATATTCATCTTTTTCAGAATTTTAAACATAAAGCAACAACAACGTCAGATAGACGTATTGGCACATAAATGATAAATGTGGAGAAAGCACTGATATATAGATGTAGTGGATGCAAAAAACTCGAGCCGTTTGATTTCAATAACTTGGACTACTAAATAATACATAAGATTTTACAATTTTAATGAAAAATATATATTAAAGATTCCAAGTGTTGAAAAGTTAACTCTGAAGGCCCTCCCATGTTTTTGGTGTGTGTGATGAGAGGACCAGAAACTTTTGTCCTTGTGTATTTCTGTAACAAAGTGACGTTTATATAAATAAAGTGAATGTGTTTTTACACGTGTGGAAAGTACAGCAGTTCCATACAGCAGCAGGGCAGCACGGTTTTCGAGGTATTTGCAATTGTTTTGATGAATAATTTTGCCAGTATGGGTCAAAAGAAAAAATATTTTTTATGTGTTGGAGAAAAATATTTATGAATTTCTCTTCTAAAGAAAATATCTTCTTTCTAGGGTTTTCCCCAAGTTGGGGTTTTGCCCGATCATTATACCAAACTTATTGTGTTCATCTGCTTAAAGATTGTTTCAGTTTTGAAGTACATTTCAGAAGTGTGGTTTTACTTTCCATTAATTTAAGTTAAAACCCTAGTTTCTATAAATGTTTAACAGAATGTGTAAATGAGCAAATTCATTTTATTAAGTCATATTTTCTTCACGGTATCAAAGCTGATGGTATCAGATCTCAGTTTAACAGAGTCATAGTGAAAAAGAAGTTTAGCAGGTGTTCTTTGAAGTTTCAGAAAAGTGTTAGATTTGTTTTCAGTAAATTTTTGGTTGCAAGTTATTTTCCATGATGAACATGAGGAATATGGTTGTCTATGATTGTCATTGATGACACCCATTAATGACAAAGGAGTGACAAGGAGAC
Organism: Pseudotsuga menziesii; assembly: GCA_001517045.1. NCBI lineage: Eukaryota > Viridiplantae > Streptophyta > Pinopsida > Pinales > Pinaceae > Pseudotsuga > Pseudotsuga menziesii. The sequence continues at coordinate 360,522 of LPNX011084295.1, forward strand.
AAAAGTTGATAACATGGCATGATATGGGTATTGAAACATCAAGTGGTTCAAATGACCCATTCTGTGGTCATTTGTGACCTAATGGGGTCATGAAGCACACACACATGGTTGCTTGTTGATCTAGTGCCCACAAGCTAAGTAGAGGTACCTTGATGATGTTTTGGAAGCCCATGCCCATGTGGATGTCCTAAGAAGCCCATGCACATGAAGATGAAACCCTTGAACAACATGTTGAAGACCATGATAAACAAGTTCTCTTGCACTTGATGATCACATATGTATTTGGTGGCTTGATGTACAGGTCGTTGAAGCTTATTGACAATTAGGGATATACATGATGTGGAAGCTTTGTGTCCTTGGAAAAGCCTCCAACATGGACATAATAAAATAAGTGTAAAGAATTAAAACACATTTTGAAAATGCCTGAGAAGTCGGCTCAGCAAACATGGGTTTAATTAATAATTTAAATAAATTAATTTACCCTTTGACAGGTCGGCTCCAAAACCTCATGGGAAACGAGTATAATAAAGAGTCAACGTTTTCATTTTAGATAGAAAAAAAATCAACTTGCTCTGAGGTTTTTCGGATCAACAGAGTACTGAGGCAGCTGCTGGCAAGTTGTGGAGATTTCGGTGGTTAGCAGCTCTGATTTTTGGGTCTGTGCATTGAGGCAGCAGTAAAGATGAAGTAAAGTTTTTTTTGGGTCTGCAATTTCAGGAGCAGCCACAGTGAAGCCTCCAATCTATCTCTGATTTTCGGGTATAACTTACTGAGGCAGCCACAGCAAATTAAAGCCTTCATCTAGCTCTGAATTTGGGGTGCATAAAGTGCTCTGAAATTTTAGGGAGTTTATCATAGCTGCAGACACCAGAGAATAGAAGGAGTTCCGAGGCAGCAAAGGAGGTTTCAACATCAAGGCAATCTGTTGACACATCTTTCTATCTTGAAAAACGAATGGAGTATAATGGTTCTATCAGCGAAGTACAGTAGCAATTTTATTATGGTTTAAGGGCTCCTTTGGTGGCTGATTTGGGACAGGAGTTCAATCTTCTTTTTCCTGTACATTACACTTATTTTTGGGCTCCATTTTTTGCTATACATTGGACTGATTTTATGAACAGAATTTTGGCTTGTTCTTTGCACTGATTTTAGAAGCCACAGGTACATTAAGTCTGATCCTGTTAACAAAGATGTAAGATCATCTTAGGAGACAGTTGAAGACCTAAAATGAGGCCATGACAAGTCTAAGGAAGGAAATCGTTGAAATGTTCTAAGATTATCTATTGTTGAGAAATCTGGTTGCAATATGTCATAAATCACACTTGAAGAGACGAAGCATTGGCAAAGTGACATCTACAGGATTGTAAATACTGAAGAATTGTTCGAAGTGTATAAGACATAGCCCAGTAACTCCATACAATAATATTGAAATATTTATTTAGATTTATATGAAATACAATATTTCAATTTCCTGATTGGATATTAATTGAAATTCATGTTCCTTGATTTGATCCATATTCAAATGTCTTGACATTTTCATGTATGTCGAGGATAAAGAACCTCACGGTTCATTTCAAAACCCTTCAATGGATACACGCAAGAAACGGGCTGATTCAGCAGCTTTCTGTTCGATCTCCCTTAGTTTCAAATTATCACCAGTACAAGTTAAAGGAATCTCTTGTCGGCCCTTTATTTCCATATAAAGAACACGGTGAGGGGAAATACCTTCTTGAACTTCCGTTTTGATCATCTGAATATCCTTCATAAAAAATCGTGGGAAAATGACAGTCTTTGCATTGAAGACATGATGCTGGACAGAATCAAGATGAAATTACAAACAGAATGATGACTTGTTAGGACAGAGGACAGTTTGTGGAGATGCTGCTGATATCGCTGAATAGTGATGTGTTACTGACAGTGATGACAAGATTGTGTTGACAAGGGTAAATTGTTGTAATGTGACAAGGATGTAATTTGTATGTATCTACAAGCTGGGTCTTGTACATGTTTTCTTAGGAGGATCTAAGAAAAACTAGGCAGGGTTCTAGATAAGGAGTTGGTGCTTCTGTATCAATAGGTGTTGATTTACCTCACGGTTGAAGCCGTTCGAAATACAATAAGACTACAAATATTATATCTTGTGTCTCTTGTGCAATGTGTTGATGATTATGTGTTTAATTTGATGAATGATTAATATAGGTTATTGATGAATATGATAATGTAGTAAATGTCTGAATGGAGATATGAGATTTTGATTGAAGTTGAATTTTGGAATAAGTATAAGCTTACCAATTCACCCCCCCCTCTCGGTAAGCCATTGTGTCTAACAAAACATTAGGTACGAGGATCGGTTGGATGGAGTATCCAACTACATTCCATGGAAGGTAAGAATTACTGTTGTATTGAAAAAACTTATAGTTTGGAGTTTTATTAATAGTGTCATGACCAAGCCAACAAATAAAAATGAGCTTGAGGAGTTTGAAGCTCATGAAGCCAGAGCCCAAAGAATTATTTTGGATGGGGTTAAAGACCATCTCATACCACACTTATCAGAAAAGAAAACTGCTAAAGAAATGTGGGACATGTTGAACAAGTTGTTCGAAGCAAAGAACGAAAAGCGGAAGATGGCCCTAAAAGACAAGCTACACAGCATTAAATTGAAAAATGATGAGGGTGTAGCCTCCTACTTGACTCATATTACACAAGTTAAGGACAAGTTGGCAGGAGTAGGAGAAACCATTCCTGATTCAGGATTGGTGAGGATAGCCTTGAAGGGATTCACCAAGAAGTGGAAGGTTTTTGTGAAGTGTATTGTGGGCAGAGAAACACTTCCAAGTTGGTCCAGATTGTGGGATGATTTTACCCAAGAAGAAATCCGAGATGGGTCACAAGTTGGCCAAACTAGTGAGGATGCTGAGCAGAATGTGTCACCTGCAGCCAAATCCAAGAACAAGAAGAATAAAGATGTAAGTCATATCAAATGCTATCATTGTGACCAGTTAGGACACTATGACACGAAATGTCCTGAGAAAAAGATTGTGAAGACTAAAAGAGATGTGGCAGCCTCTGCAGTAGTAGAAGAATATGCCAAGAAGTTTGAGCAAAAGTTCTCTCTTGTCTCAATTGATTCCAATGTAGGGAGTTCTACCTCTGAGCATGTCTGGGTTGTTGACAGCGGTGCAACCAAACATATGACTGGAGTCTGTGACTCTTTTCAGATAATCACAATGTTGGGGTTGGGACACTTCATTCAGAAAAATGTTGATAGTCCCCAAATTGCTATACAAGGGGTTGGAACAATCAGGTTCCAACTAGACCTTGGAGAGTTCCTAGATATTTATGGAGTATTGTTTGTACATGGAATGAGAGTGAGCAAACTCTCGGTGTCATCCTTAAAGGATGATGGCTACGGGATGATGATCAGGTCTGGTCATATCTTCCTGTATCGGAGAGATGAGCCAGTTGGTACCACCATCTTATTGGGAGATAGCAGGGACAGATTATATGTCTTGAGAGGGCATGGTGTACGACCAGGAGTAGGAGCACGAGGATGGCTATTGGATTTAGAGGATGAGAATTATGTTGCATTTGATAGATTTGAAGAGGAGAGTGACTCTTTCCTGAGCACTGGCAGGAGGCTTAGCCAGTCAAGTGATGGTGCAGTTGAACAGGTTGATGGGACTCAGGTTGAGTCTCAGGCTTCAGAGTTTCAGTTTGAGATAGAGCATCTATTTTCGAGGTTGATTCCAGAGCAGGAGGAAGTTGTTACAAGAGTCTGAGATGGAGATAGTGTTGCGGACCTTCCTCGTTAGGAGGGAGTGTTGAAAAGTCAACTCTAAGGGTCCTCCCATGTTTTTGGTGTGAGTGTGATGAGAGGACCAGAAACTTTTGTCCTTATGTATTTATGTAACAAAGTGGCATTTATATAAATAAAGTGAATGTGTTTTTAGACTTTAGAAAACTGGGTGACACTTAAATGTATTTAATAATTAAAGTTTTAATTATTAAAACGTGAGTTATGATGTAGACCCTTGATTTTGTAAATGAATATCAACCCTAGATTAGCTAGTTGATGAAGGTAGTTACAAAAGTCAAGTATAAAACAAAGAGAGGACAAATAAAGATAATTCACCATCAATGAGGAGAGGAAGAAGAAATTGAGACTAGAAGAGAAAAGAAGAACCCTAGAAGATTGGCAGGTTTCCCAAGACAATTTGCAGCACAAATATCGAGGCAAGTACAACAAAAATTAATGTAGCCTATCAATTTTCATACAGCACGTGTGAAGGATCAGATTTCAAGGCAATCCATACTGTTGTTTTTCTTTGACAGGGTCGTATAGCACTTATTGCTACTAGGCACGAATCTCGAGGTAGGCAAAAAGTATAGGAAAAAGTGCAACACGTGTGAGATCCGTATAGTCCATACCACACGTGTGGAAAGTACAACAATTCTGTACAACAGCAAGGTGGCACAGTTTCCAAGGTATTTGCAATTGTTTTGATGAATAATTTTGCAAGTATGGGTCAGAAGAAAATATTTTTTTCTGTGTTGGAGAAAAATATTTCTAAAAGTTTTTGAAGAACCCCAGCCCGGTTTCAAGCCTTTTGGCTTCTCTGAATAGTTTAATACCCAAGCCCTTCTATGCACAAATTTTAATCAAAATTTGACTGAAATGAAACACATGAAGCTCTTGTTACCACCCCTTTTTGACAGGTGTGTCCACAAGCAGTTGGGGAAGGTCTTATGTTGTTTAAACTTTCTCTTCAGCAGAAACACAGGTTGTTGTTTGGGTTTTCCTTTAGAAAAATGCAGTCTTTCACAGCCTGCAAACACAACAACATGTTTAAGTTTTTCAATTATGAACAACAACAGAGATTCTAAAAACAATTTCAATTCTTCAGCAAAGATCCATGTTGTTGTTATACAAAATAGAGCACTGCTATGTGATAAAGCCATATTCATTTAAATATCCAAGTTCAAAAAAACTCTAGACTCATGTTCTCTGGCAGATGCAAAGGCTAGCTTTATATAAGTAAAATTGGTTTCAATAGGAATTGCTTATAGGAGACTGTCAAATGGATGACAAATTCAGTCCCGTGGAAGCAATAGAGTTGGCGACCAGCTGGATGTGGAGGCTTTTCCTAGCATTAGTAGTGATGAGGTTGAGTGATCCCGTCACACAAAGAAAAAGGGGAGATCGACTACAAGTGAAAGATCAAGATTCATGAAATCACGATTTCTGTGATGGAGCCACCATGCTTGGAAGGTTAGCAGTTTACTCCACAAATAGCCTTATTCATGTGTTGCTGCATTTTCTGTGTGAAGACCTAAGAGAGCCATAACTTATGATGGATCGAAAATCGCCAACATAAATGAAATTTCCTGTGGTGGATTGGCCATTTTCAGTTTATGAGGCCGAGTTGGCTGAAATCGTAGTCACTAAATATGTAGGAGCTCGGGTTTTGACAGTGTACACCAGGAGCAGCCAATATGAAGATTTTATGGTTGAGGAGTCGATCACAAAACAGACGCATGGAGCCGATTATGTCAAAGGCATCATCATCAGTCGAGCCATGGAATCGTGTAGTTGTTGTTTCCTTGCTTCCTTTGACAGTCAAGTCTTTGTTGGCAGCCAAGTCATGGGCAGAATTTATGTGTTTTTAAACTATCAGTCGCCATCCACCTGGGAGCTTTCGCTCAAAGTCTTAACCTGAGTGTCATTCCACTGAGCGTTGGTTGTTTTTCTAGACGAGTCAACCATTTGATTGGCGTCATCAATCCAATCTAGATGACTGGCAGATTATAGTTAGCGGAAGTTGAAGGCTCTGTCATGGACACGTTTGCACTTTCTCATTGAGAGTGTCGAGCAAGGGTATATTCATGTTTCTGCAGAGGTGGAGCGGCCACACACTAGCGCAATGGATTATTGAGGAATCGACATCAAAAGATAATCAACCAGTGGCAGAGTATTCGGCGTTCTAGAGTGACTATTTGCATTGGCGGCCCATTGCATGGGATTATCTCTGGATGCTTTGATGTTAAGAAATTGTGCAAAAGAAAAATCACAATTGATTGATAGAGTCACCGTTTTTCTACGGATTGATAGATAGCCGCCATAAATAAATCAAAGCCGCAATATGTAAACAGTATCAAGGATCAGTTTTCATACGTATTCATTTGCGGTTGTTTGGTGTTCGCCAAGATAATAAGCACATAGCAGAAAGCGACCTGTCTAAATTAAATAAGAAGGGGGCATGACTTGTGGTGATCTGATCCATCATTTCCACGCTAAGAATACAACGAGTCAGTTGACAGCCGATTGCATTTGTGGAGAAGTTGACTTCGGTTGTTGACTGTTGATTACGGGATAAGTGTTACATGAAGTAGCCACTTCAGGTAGAGTGACAAATCTAGAATGAACAGTCAAGGAGCAATTCACGTCAGTTGGGGGTTGAAGTGAGGCCCTTACACTTAGCGCAATCAACTTTGTTTTTGGATTTGAGAGCTAGCAGTCGAATCGTGGAGTTTCTTCAGCAGCCTGTCAAATTGATTTCCAAAATACCAAGCCATGAGTTATTGGCAGTTCTTTGTTATGGAATGTCAATGTTTTTGTGTATCTCCATTGCCACGTGGAGTTACCCAATCAAGTTTAAAGATCCGATTGTAGTTGGTTGCCCACTTTTGGGTTAGAACTTTTAGTAAAGTAGGAATTACATTAATTAAATATGATTGCCATGTAATAGTTTAGGGAGGAAAAAGTGGATCTAAATTTCATCCACTTTTTCTATTTTATTATTATTTTATTAGTTTGGCTTTTGAAAGGAGAAGAACTTATTTGGTCTATATTTAGACTTGCCTTCTCCATTGTAAAGATATGGAAAAACTGGGAGGATTTTTCCCAGGGCTTAATAGGAAAATATATTTTTCGGTTTTATGATTGTTCAGTTGAGTACCCTCTATGGTGTGTGGCGTAAACTTCTGTGAAGGAGCAACTATTGTTAGAGACCTTCTTTACTTTCTATGTTTGAGTCAGAGACCATAAACAGATGCTACCACCCTATTGGAAGGTGGAAATCTTAGCAATTGCTGGCATTTTCCCTTAGTGAGCGTGCAGACACGGGTATTGATGTTTACACTTAATCAAGTTTAATTGTGTAGTATCTCCCTTGTTTGCATAGCGCATCTTCTGCAATTAGGAGGAAGAAGATCTAGTAGTTGCACCTTTGACACAAGGCCCTCGTGGTTTCTCCCTCGACTCCATTTCTCCCTTTAGGTATATCGGCATTGGTCCATTACTGAGGTTTGATCATTCCCTCTTTCCACCAACCATTCAAATTACTTTTATGCTACAACCATTTCTCTAAGGCAGCCTCTTCTATTCACCTTGTCCACCATTGTTTCCTTCCTTAGTGATCTTAACCTTAGGGAAGCCCCCCTTGAGTTGGAAAGAACCAACCTGATGTAATATCCCAAATCCCAATATTTTCTATTTCTAAGCAAATATGCTGATACAACTGGGCATGCAAACTACCATGCAAAAATCCCTATTTTATGGCAAAAATTACGGTTAGGGTTTGTGAGATAGAATGAACACTTACCACTGATAAGCCGGCTGGACTGCTCCTAAGAGAGTATGCAAGCATCAAAAACTGAATCGGAGATGGAGAGATATCTTCTACATCCGCCGAAACCCCAGCAGCAAGAACCCAGATCAGATAAGGGTGACGTTTTCAGTGAAGGAGGTGTTCGATGAAGCTACCGATTTGCAGGACTGATAGCCTTCCCGTGCCGAAGAGAATGCCTGGTACATGCGGAGTTTTTGAGGTCTTTAGGCAGGCTAGCGAATTGTTCTAGAGAGGCAGCTGCTCACGCCCCCTTGATCCCGAAATCGCTGATAACCGCTCCGGATGAGCACGGTCGGATCTGATAATCACCGGATGCCAGAGTAAGATGTTGATGATGAGAATCGTGCCTGAGTTTCGAAGCAAAACTGAGATCTGAAGACCCAGCAACTGATTAGCGCTTTCTGGCTGAAAACCCCCCTTACGGCTGCACACGTGTTCCTGCAACAATCTATACCGTATACTGGATAACTATGAATGAATGTAAGAGCAAATGGTGAACCTGTATGGCTTACCCTGAATGCGACTAGGGCAGATGTTTCACTGCCGAAACCCCCCTAGCTGAAGACTCCGTCTCCAACCCCAACTGCTGTGCGGCATGCTGTGCTGCTATCCAAGAGCTCCCAAAATAATAATCATCAAAAAGTGAAGTCTCATTTCGCTTTATCCTCCTTTTATAACTTTCAACTGCGAAAACCCTAATCTTTGACCTAATTAGGTCACTTTATCTTCTAATTTGCAGTTGACTTGCATGCATGCGGATGGAGACTTAATGAGTGCATGCATCATTAAATAATGCTTGGATGGCATGCACGAAGGTGGCCTTTGGCCCCGGTGGCCCTTCTTGACCTAATGATGATGCCCTAGATCTTCTATGGATGGCATCAGTCCTTAGCTGATTCCCTAACTGTCAGTAACCGCTCGAACCCACAGGAATCACATAGGTTAGCGGTTTTGGGCCTCAAGGCCTAATCGAAAGAGGACATTACAGTCCTCCTCGCTTGAGATTGCTTGTCCTCAAGCAACTTCAAACTGGGATGCTGCAATACCTGTTCACCTTCCCAGGTGGCATCCTCTGGCGGTAGTTCTTTCCATTGAACCAAGTACTCTCTAATTACCCTGTTCCTGAGCGTCCTTTCTCTAGTCTGTATAATCCGTTCGGGAATCAGTATCAGCAGTCCTTCATCATCTAAAGGAGGCAATTTTGTAGATGGAGCAATGTGTTGCCCAAGGGTCTTCTTCAGATTAGATACATGGAAAACATTGTGAATTTTGCTTTCTTGTGGAAGTTCTAGTTCATATGCCACCTCTCCCACCTTCCTGGTTATTCTATATGGTCCATAGAAGCGGGGTTTTAACTTCTTTGCTCCTTTCTTCTTAAGTGAGGACTGTCTGTAAGGTTGGAGCCTTAAGTATACCAAATCCCCTACCTCAAAGCTCCGCTCAATCCTGTGTTTGTCGGCATACAACTTCTGTTGATTCTGGGCTGTTTGTAAATTCTCCTTCAATATTTTCAGAATCTCTTGACTGTCCTGTATCCAATCCTTAGCCTTAGGAGCCCTACTATCTCCAAATGCCAAATCTGCATAGTCCAAGGCCTCGTAACCATATAATGCCTTCAAAGGAGTCATCCTAATAGACATGTGATAGGTAGTATTGTAGCAATACTCCCCTAGGTGTAGCCATTTGATCCAAGTTCGCTGCTGCCCTGCTACATAGTTCCTTAAATATCCTTCGATCCACTTGTTGACTATTTCCGTTTGCCCGTCACTCTGGGGATGATAACTCGTACTAGTAGCCAGTTTGGTCCCCACCAATCTGAACAGTTCCTGCCAGAAGGCACCCGTGAATCTGCTATCCCGATCACTGACAATGGTCTTAGGTAACCCGTGTAACCTGAAGACCTCCCTGAAGAATAACTCAGCTACTTGAGCTCTCGAGTAGTCTGATGATATCGAAAAGAAATGTGCAAACTTGGTCAGTCTGTCAACTACTACATATAAACAATCTCGCCCTTGGACTTTGGGCAATCCTAAAATAAAATCCATGGAGATGCTTTCCCACTTCTGTTCTGGAATCGGTAGTGGCTGGAGTAACCCTGCTGGATGGGTGTTCTCAATCTTGTTCTGCTGACAGATGCTACATTCCCGGACATGCTGCATAATTTCCCCCTTGAGGCCCTTCCATGAGAACCTCTCTCGGATCTGCCTGTAGGTCTTTAAGAAACCTTGATGCCCTGATAAAGGAGAATCATGGGCTGCCTGAATGATCTTTTTCCTCAATGTGGATTCTGGGATGAGGTATATCCTGTTTTTGTAATAGATGATGTCATCAACAATCCTGTACCTGTCATCTTGAATTTGCCCATCCAATAATTCGCAAGCGAATTTATTTTTGGAGTATTCTACTAAGAGAAGTGCCCTCCAATCTGTGGATATACTACTGAGAGAAAATGAGGTGGGACGCCTGGATAATGCATCAGCTACTACATTATTTTTTCCTTTTACATACTCGATCTCAAAATCATAGGCTTGTACTTTGCTGACCCATTTCTGCTGTCGCTCATTCAATTCCTTCTGCTCCAGGAAATACTTGAGGCTGTTATGATCGGTTTTGATTTTGAACTTACTGCCCACCAGGTACTGTATGAATTTTGTGAGAACATGCAAGATGGCTAGCATCTCTTTGTCATATATGGAGTAATGGCGCTCGTAGTTCTTCAGTTTACGGCTCTCAAATGCAATACGGTGATGATTTTGCATCAACGCTGCTCCTAACCCTTCCCCTGAGGCATCACATTCTACTACAAAGGGTTGTGAGAAGTCTGGTAATGCTAAAACTGGACAAGAACTTATAATAACCTTCATCTCCTCGAAAGTTTTCTGTGCTAAGTCTGTCCAAGTGAACGCTCCCTTCTTTGTGAGATCTATGAGGGGTGCTGCAAATTGGGAGAATCCCTTAACGTACCGTCAGTAATAAGTGCACAGACCCAAGAACCCTCTCAATTCTGTAACTGTTTTTGGCGTGGGCCAATCTCTGATAGCTCGGATTTTCTCCATATCAACCTGTACTCCTTCTGCATTGATTATGTGTCCTAAGTACAGCATTTTCTTCATGCCAAACTCACACTCGGACATTTTCGCATAAAGCGAATGTTCTTCTAGAATACTCAGTACTTCGTCCAGGTGTTTCAGATGCTCTTCCCATGTTTTGCTGTAAATTAGGATGTCATCAAAGAATACTAGCAAAAACTTACGTAGTTGTGCTCTGAATGTGTGGTTCATACATGACTGGAAAGTGGCTGGAGCATTGGTAAGTCCAAAGGGCATGACCAAAAACTCATAGTGACCATAGTGACAGCAAAAAGCTGTTTTGGAGATGTCTTGGTCCCTTACCCTGATCTGATGGTATCCTGAGCAAAGATCAATCTTGGAGAAGTATTTAGCTCCTTGAAGCTCATCCATGAGTTCGTCAATTCTGGGAATGGGATACCTGTTTTTAATGGTCTTTTTGTTGAGTGCTCGATAATCGATGCACATTCGCAGTGTACCATCCTTCTTTTTGACCAATACTACTGAGGATGCGAAGGGGCTAGAACTGGGCCGAATATATCCAAGCTCCAGTAATTCTTTGATTGTTTTCTCAATCTCATCCTTGTATCTTTTGGGATGCCTGTAAGGAGTGGTGATGACTGCTTGTGTCCCCTCCTCTAACTCGATGATGTGTTCAAAACCTCGGTCTGGCGGTCTACCTGATGGAAGGTCACTAAAAACCTTTTCATGTTTCTGTAGCAAGGTTTGAATGTCACTTGGGTGTTGTGTGCTGGTCTCTGGGGGCTTCCTAAAGGTGACCAAACAATCTGCAGCCCATTCTATATCATCCTGTCGGAGTACTGCCTCCATTCTCTGAGACGAGACTGATTTTGGGGGATAAGTGTTCATGCCCCTCAAAACTACCCGTTTGCCGTCTGGCCCCTGGAATTCCATTTCCATCGCCCTGTAGTCTGTAGTGTATTTCCCTATAGAATAAAGCCACTGAACACCCAATACTGCATGAGTATCCGATACATCCACTACATAGAAGGAATCTGTCATTTGATAGTTACCTAAGGTGACATTCAATTTTGGAACCCATTAGTTGCACTCCATGCTGGAGTTCTCAGCTACTGCTACAGTGAATCCTTCGAACTTCTCGGTCTGAATACCTCTCTTGGCTACCCAAGCGGAGTCAATGAAATTGTGGGTTGCTCCCCCATCAATCAATACTCCTACTCTGTGACCCTGTACTACTCCCCTGACCTTGAGAGTACAGAATCTTGGTACTCTAGATGATGTAGCAATGACTCCCTCTGGTGTATCACCCTGGTGTGATTCCTCCTCAGCTGCCCGTAGTTCTTCTGTGGCTTCCTGCTCATAGTCATCCTCATCACTGTCCGAATATACCTCAATGTAGTGAGCCTTCGCCTTCCCTGCACACCTGTGTCCTGGTACCCATGGTTCCTAACAAGTGAAGCATAGTTTCTTCCTTCTCAAATCTTTTCTAGTGTCCTCGTCTAACCATGTTTTCTTGGGAACATCCTGCTGGAAAGGTTTCTTGTCCTTGTCCCTAACAGGAAAATTGGTTTTCAGCGGGAACTTGTTTTTGGGGACTCCTGAAGATCTCTGGCTCTACTAATGGCATCCTGTAGAGTGAGGGGTTTGTCGGCTTTCACCCATCCCCGCAGTGGCTCTGTGAGGGCCTCAGTGAATAACATAGTCAATCTGCTCTCTGACACATCTGTTACCATGACTGCTATCCTCTGAAATTCTGAGATGAAGGCTTCTGCACTACCGGTCTGTTTGAGTTGAGCCAACTCCCTGAAATGTATCTCTGGATCCTTCCTATCAAACCTTTCGATGAGCTTCTGAGTGAACTCACCGTAGGAGTGTATGGTGTTGTGACCCAATGTCACCAATCCGTGGTACCACCACTCTTGAGCTTCTCCGTCCAAGTGAAGTGTAGCCAATTTAATGGCATCTGTCTCTGTCATGGGATTGAGTTGGAAATAGGTATCCAACTTTTGAACCCATATCCTCGCTGATCCCCCGCGAGTCCCATCAAAGTTCGGGATGGTCAACTTGCCCAAGGTCTTCTGCAACTCATAGTTGTGATTGAAACCCTTGTTAAAATTCCTGGGCCTGTTCCTACTCTTCATGTTGCAGAAATCTGAAAAGGACATCACAGCATGAAACTCATCCCCTAAGTCTCTATACTCCTGTAAATAAGCCCCAAAAGGCTCGCTAGGTTCTACCTGCATGACCAGACCACCTATTGTATCTGCCAAGAAGTGAGGCATGGTAGGCCTGTTGGAAGGTCTGCTATATATGTGCGGAGTATTTTGAATATTAGTGTACACAATCTTTCCACTGCTGCTTGTAGATCCTCGATCTACCGGTGATGGAGGTGTACTGTTGATACCTATTTCCGGTTTCGCCGATAATCTGTTGATTGCATTGAGTACATCTTTTTGCCCTTTGGCTAAGTCTTGCAATGCAAAGACTAAGTTGCGAAACTCCATCCTATCCTCCTCGTCTCCCGTTTCTTTTCCCCTATCCGAGTGTATACCTGTTTGTTCCATGTTTGAATTGGTATCTTCTAGTTAGATATCTTCAAATTCCCCTGTGTATCTACTCTTTCTCCTCCTATAGGTTACAAAAGGGTCTCCTTCTGTATTCATCTAAGTTTCATTTCTTAAGCCCACAGCTGGCCAAGAAGATAGCTCTGATACCACTATAATATCCCAAATCCCGATATTTTCTATTTCTAAGCAAATATGCTGATACAACTGGGCATGCAAACTGCCATGCAAAAATCCCTATTTTATAGCAAAAATTAGGGTTAGGGTTTGTGAGATAGAATGAACACTTACCACTGATAAGTCGGGTGGACTACTCCTGAGAGAGTATGCAAGCATCAAGAACTGAATCGGAGATGGAGAGATATCTTCTACATCCGACGAAACCCCAGCAGCAAGAACCCAGATCAGATAAGGGTGATGTTTTCAGTGAAGGAGGTGTCCGATGAAGCTACCGATTTGCAGGACTGATAGCCTTCCCGTGCCGGAGAGAATGCCTAGTACATGTGGAGTTTCCGAGGTCTCTAGGTAGGCTAGCGAATTGTTCCAGAGAGGCAGCTGCTCACGCCCCCTTGATCTCGAAATCGCTGATAACTGCTCCGGATGAGCACGGTCGGATCTGATAATCATCGGATGCCGAAGTAAGATGCTGATGATGAGAATGGTGCCTGGGTTTCAAAGCAAAATTGAGATCTGAAGACCCAGCAACTGATTAGGGCTTTCTGGCTGAAAACCCCCCTTACGGCTGCACACGTGTTCCTGCAAAAAATTAGGGTTAGTGTTCCTGCAACAATCTATACGGTATACTGGATAACTATGAATGAATGTAAGAGCAAATGGTGAACCTGTATGGCTTACCCTGAATGAGACTAGCGCAGATGTTTCATTGCCGAAACCCCGCTAGCTGAAGACTCCGTCTCCAACCCCAACTGCTGTACGGCACGCTGTGCTGCTATCCAAGAGCTCCCAAAATAATAATCACCAAAAAGTGAAGTCTCCTTTCGCTTTATCCTCCTTGGATAACTTTCAACTGCGAAAACCCTAATCTTTGACCTAATTAGGTCACTTTATCTTCTAATTTGCAGTTGACTTGCATGCATGCGGATGGAGACTTAACGAGTGCATGCATCATTAAATAATGCTTGGATGGCATGCACGAAGGTGGCCTTTGGCCCCGGTGGCCCTTCTTGACCTAATGATGATGCCCTAGATCTTCTATGGATGACGTCAATCCTTAGCTGATTCCCTAACTGTCAATAACCGCTCGAACCCACAGGAATCACATAGGTTAGCGGTTTTGGGCCTCAAGGCCTAATCGGAAGAGGACATTACACCTGACATGAGGAAGAGAGGAGTGTAGTGACAGTGGCTGCTCTTTTCGCAGTTGCCATCGTGCCGGTGTGCTTAATTTTGGGCTTTGACACACACACGTCAATCAGGAGCGGCAACAGTTCTTTTTCAAATTTAAACAAATCAGAAACTTTCTTTTCAAAGCAAAAATTTCAAACTCAGAAATTTTAACCCAGCCAAACACACATGAAAATAACACAGATGTTTTTTACCAATGGTCCAAGATAAAACACCTAAGGGAAAATTTTATTCTGAGAGAGAGATTTATTATTTCTTTAGTAAAATATAGAAATCAAGCAACAATACTTATCGAATTTTCTTCTTGAAAACTAAACCCTTTACTGCTGAATTTTTCCTTGATTTCTATGCCACTTTCATCTCGAAAAACGTGTTGTAAGGACATAATTAAATTATGTACTTTCACCTCGACTTTTGTGCCCAATTTGTACGTCCTTGAAATCGGTGCAATCCGTACAGTACGGTTTGACAGTCCGTACACATCGAAAATTGTGCCAATTCTGTAATGTTGTACGGTCCACAAAATCTGTGCAGAAAACCTCAAAATTCGTGCATGTTTGTACTACTGTATGACCCTCGAATTTTGTGCAAAGTACCTCAAAAAATGTGCCATATCTGTATTGTTGTATGGTCCTCAAATTCTGTGCAGCCTCGAAATTCATGCCCTATCTGCTAGAATCACTCCTTGATGTTTGTGCCCAGTTAACCTTTTCGATTTGTGTGCTGGAATTTATTTTCTCTCTCCTGGTTTTGAAATCTCTTCAAACCCTCTCTTTCTCTTCTCTTCCTCTGTCCAAAAATCTCTCTTGGAAAATGATCACAATGAATGAATGAATGCCTTGTCCTAGCGCTTTTTGTTCATGGTAACTTCCTCTTTCAATCTAATGATCAAGATTAGATTAGATGAAGGGTTCGCATTAAATGCTCCATTAATTAATTAAATGACATTTAGTGCACCTCATGTCATTTAATAAAGTTAGAACAACCCCTTTTAATTTAATCACTCACTCAACTTTTGTTTAAATATGAATTGAGGAAAATCATTGCTTAACCTTTTTAATAAAGTCACTTTAAAATCATAAAGTACATCACACTTCATTAAATGCAAATTGAGTAGGGGTCACCATTTAAAGTGTCATTGTCCACCCCAAGGCAAGTCTAGGTGGACAAACACTTCCTAGGTAACTTTTCAACACTCCCTCTTACCAAGGAAGGTGTTTTTCACCACTCCCAACTTATCTTTGAAGTAGACATGCTTCCCTCTACCCAAATCCTTCGTGAGAATGTCAGCCACTTGCTTATCTGTAGAAACATACTACAACTATACAGCCCCTCTCTGAACATAGTCTCTGAGAAAGTATATCTGATCATTGTATGCTTCGACCTGTCATGAAATACTAGATTCTCAGAGAGCTTGATGTAACTCTGGTTATCACAATGTGTAACTGTAGGACTTAACTCCTGATCAAACAAGTCCACCATCAGCTTGTGAAGTCACAAAGCCTCACAACTAGCTTGACTGGCTGCCATATACTCAACCTCAGCAGAACTCAATGCCACAAACTTTTGCTTCCTGTTGAACCACGACACAACTGTCGAACCCAAGTTGAAGTGATTTTCCGGTCCGAAAACACTACCTGCCCAATATAAATCTGTAAAGCCAACCAATCCCACTTCACCAGATCTCCTATAATCCAAGCCAAAATCAACTGTACCCACAAGATATCTTAAGATGTGTTTTGCGGCAGTCCAATGCACTCTCCTGGGCTCCACCATGAACTGACTGAGAGTGTTGACCGCAAAACTCATATCTGGTCTGGTGTTGACTAGATACATCAACGAACCAATGAGCTGACGATATAAAGTAGAGTCCACCAACTCTTCCTCAGAAGCATGAAGCTTCGTCCAGTTGGTGATCATGGGTGTAGACATAGGTCTGCAATCAGACATTTGAAATCTCTTCAGAACATCTGCAGGATATTTTCCTTGCCCCAAGAAAACATGTCCATCCTCTTGCCAAACCTCCATCCCCAAATAATAATGCATCAGCCCAAGGTTAGTCATCTCGAACTCTTAAGCAAGATCCTTCTTGCAAGCATCAATCAGGTGCTCTCCCCTAGTGATGAACAAATCATCAACATATAGTAGAAGAATGAGCGGAACACCACCAACCACAATGTAGTATAGGTTGGGATCTGCCTCACTCGTCCGAAACCCAATCGAAAGCAAGTAGGAATCGATCCTGGAATACCAAGCCCGAGGGGCTTGCTTCAGACCATACAAGGCCTTTTTCAACCTAGAAACATGATAATCTCTCTCATACACCTCAAATCTCTGTGGCTGCTCTAGATACACCTCCTGCTGCAGAAAATCGTTGAGAAAAGCGGTCTTCACATCCATCTGATGGATCCTCCAACCCATCTCTGCCACAACGGAGATCACTGCTCTGATCAAAGAAAATCCGGCCACTAGCGCAAAGTTCTCATCATAGTCAACTTCCTCTATCTGTGAGAACCCACGCACAACAAAACGAGCTTTGAACTTCTCAATGTTGCCATCTGCAGTATGCTTCATCTTGTAAAGCCACTTGGAAGTCACAACTAACTTCCCCTCTGGTCTCGGAACCACTTCCCACACCCCATTCTTCATGATGGAATTGTACTCTTCCATCATGGCATCTCTCCAAACCTGGTGTACGGAAGCCTCCTCATAAGTAGTCCGTACGGTATCACGCAAGCTTCATGAAACGGAAGCAGGAGTTCCCCTGATCTCTTGCTTCTAAGGAAATAGATCCAGGTCTTCCTGGAAAAGTCATCGATGAATGTGACATAATACTCATATCCTGTCAAAGCGGTAGATGACATGGGACCACACAAATTTGAATGAATCAACTGAAGCACTCCCTCTGATCTGGAATCATTGCTCGAAAAAGCAGTCTTGGTGTACTTTCCCAAAGCACACCCTCTACAAACACCCCTCGGCTCTGTGTTGAACTCTGGAATACTTGTAGTCATCTCTCTCAACATCCTCAAAGCTAGATGGTGAAGGTGGGCCATCCTCCTGTGCCATAACTCACACAACTCACTGCTGCTCTGAGTGTGTGACAGTGCATGATGTGGCTGGAAGAGAAGCTTATACAGTTTCCTGCATCTATCTCCAATCGCACATGAATTAGATGGACCTGCTATCTTGGGAAAGATGTGAACTTTCCCATCAAGGACATATACTCCAAAGCCTCTGTCCTCAATCATGGAAACTAAAACAAGGTTCTTCTTCAACCTAGGGACATACAATACATCCCTCAGAAAGATAGGTTGCATGGACTCCCTGTCAAAACGAGCATTCCCACGCCCAACTTCTCTCACCACTGTGTCATCTCCCAATACAACCTCCAACTCCAAATCTGTCATTGAAATCTCGACAAACATATCTTCATAACCTATCATATGAGTGGAAGCTCCACTATCAATGTACCAAGTGGAGAAAGTAGTGGCAGCACTCAACGAATGCCCAACAATCATGGAATGAGTGGTCCTAAAAATCCTTGTTGGTGATAGAAGATGCTCTCTCCACACTAACACCTACAAAGAGAGAAAAGTCTCTCTCAAACCTCGCAGCAAACTCATCAATCTCTGCTGAAGCTGTTGTATGTTGTTTCTTCTTCTTCTTGTTTGGACACTGTCCAACATAGTGTCCAAACTTCTGGCATGCAAAGCATTTCACTTTGCTCATGTCCTTCTCCCCATCATGTTGTTCGGCTCCATCCTTGGAACCCTTCTTGAACTTCTTCTTCTTACCTTTCGCTGCCAATGCCACATTCTCCTCATCATCTCTGTGATGTGATGAACTACCCTGTAAGTATCCTCTCTGTGTCTCCTCCTGTGTGAGATCATCCCACAATCGATCCCATATGGACATGTTCTCCCTACCAATGATAGTTTGCACAAACACGGTCCACTGCTGAGTCACGCCATTTAATGTTGATCGCACCATCTCAGCGTTTCCTATTACCTCCCCTACAGCTGCAAGCTCATCACTTACCTGTGTGATCTTGGTAAAATAGGAAGCCATGCATTCCCCTTTACTCATGTGAACATTCTTCAACTTCTCCCTCAACACCATCTTCTTGTTTTCATTCAAACTCTGGTAAAGATTAGTTAAAGATGTCCACACCTGAAATGCATGATCTTTTGCTGATATGTGAGGGATTACATAATCCTTCACAGCATCAAGTATAACCCTCCTTGCCTTCACATCTCTTTTCATGAAAGCAACTTTATCAACCGCATCAACAATACTACTACAAGATTAGCAGTTGTACTGTGAACTATATCTCATAGTTCATTTTCTTCAAGTATCAAACTGATTCTAGCCTTCCATGGGCTAAAATTTGCATCCCCATCTAACCTGTCTTCAACTCTAAGACCAAACACAATGGCTACAACCTATAACTTTCAAGTTGTTCAAGAATACTTCTACACAAACCCCTGCTTTACTGAATGTTCAAATTCTAAAATTTTAACTGTGCTCTGATACCATGAAAGTTTTTGAAGAACCCCAACCCAGTTTCAAGCCTTTTGGCTTCTCTACATAGTTTAATGCCCAAGGCCTTCTATGCACAAATTTTAACCAAAATTTGACTGAACTGAAACACATGAAGTTCTTTTTCAAAATTTAAACAAATCAAAAATTTTCTTTTCAAAGCAAAAATTTCAAACTAAGAAATTTTAATTCAACCAAACACACATGAAAATAGCACAGATGTTTTTGACCAATGGTCCAGGATAAAGCCCCTAAGGGAAAACCTAATTCTAAGAGAGAGATTTATTATTTCTTCAGTAAAATACAAAAATCAAACAACAATACTTATTGAATTTTCTTCTTGAAAACTGAACCCTTTACTACAAAAATTTTCCTTGATTCTTGTGCCACTTTCACTTCAAAAAACGCGTTGTACAAACATAATTAAATTTTGTACTTTCACCTCGATTTATGTGCCCAATTTGTACTTCCCCGAAATCTGTGCAATCTATACAGTACGGTCTAACAATCTGTACACCTTGAAACCTGTGCCAATTTTGTATTGTTGTATGGTCCTCAAAATCTGTGCAGAAAACCTCGAAATTCATGTATGTCCATACTAGTGTACGACCCTCGAATTTTGTGCAGAGTACCTCGAAAAGCGTTCCCTGTCTGTGCTGTTGTACAGTCCTCAAATTCCGTGCAACCCCAAAATTTGTGCCCTATCTATTGGAATCACTCCTCGATTTTTGTGCCCAGTTAACCTTCTTGATTTGTGTGCTAGAATTTATTTTCTCTCTCCAGGTTTTGAAATCTCTTCAAACCCTCTCTTTCTCTTCTCTTCCTCTCTCCAAAATTCTCTCTTGGAAAATGATCACAATGAATGAATGAATGCCTTGCCCTAGCCCTAGCCCTTTTTGTTCATGGTAACTTCCTCTTTCAATCTAATGGTCAAGATTAGATTAGATGAAGGGTTCACATTAAATGCTCCATTAAATAATTAATTAAATGACATTTAGTGCACTTCATGTCATTTAATAAAGTTAGAACAACCCCTTTTAACTTAATCACTCACTCAACTTTATTTCAAATATGAACTTAGGAAAACCATTACTTAACATTTTTAATAAAGTAACTTTAAAATCATAAAGTAGCAATGTTATCAGAACCGAACCGGTGGTCGAACCGGTCGACCCTATGAACCGGAACCAGACCAGAACCGGACAAAAACCGAGAAACAAACCAGATCAAAAAACCGGTTGAGCAAACATACATAAAACATTCATATTTTCAAAAAATACATATATATCCATGTGCATCCATGTGAATTCAAACCATTATAAACAAATATGTCAAGTTTCTCAAGTATATAGCAAGTAAGAGCATATAAAACCAAAAAAACATCAATTGCAAATACATAACTAAAGAAAAGTACATCAACAAAGAGGTTATAAATGGCCTCTAAAGTCAAAATATAAGCATATGACTACAGTCTAGACTCTAGAATCTACAATCTAATGATTCTAATCATATATCATAATTATCTGAGTCCTCATGCTCAGACTTAGAGTCATCATCTACATCCTCAACAAGAGCATGGCTTGACTCCCCTATAGGCCGGAAGGCACTTTTCTAACTGCAACATCAATGTTCACATCCTCTTGCTGTGGAAGAGGGCCCAAGTCCATTCACAATTAAATGTGATTGATATGGAGGGTGGGAGCCTCCTTTTATAACATTAGAAGGATCGTGGGTCAATTAAACAGCTCACACGTGGACCCTATTTTTTATTTTATTGAAAGAATTTGAAATTAGCTATTTTTGGGGGTCCTTGGCGTTTTTGTACAGAACCAGCCGGTTTTGTTCTGAACCGGACGGTTTGGAGAAAACCGGGCGGTTTTACACGGAACCGGGCGGTTCATCCTCGAAACCGGTCAATTTTGTATGGAACCGGCCAAAAACGGTTTGAGTGCATGATTTGACTCGGTGAAGCTTGTAAACCAGTCAAACCGGGGGTTTTTTTCCAAACCGGTTGGGTTTTGATAACATTGTAAAGTACATCACACTTCATTAAATACAAATTGACTAGGGGTCACAATTTAAAGTGTCATTGTCCACCCCAAGGAAAGTCTAGGTGGACAAACACTTCCTAGGTAACTTTCCAACAATTTCTGAATCTCTCTTTTAATGAAAATATCTTCTTTCTAAGGTTTTCCCCAAGTTGGGGTTTTGCCCGGTCATTAGACCAAAATTATTGTGTTCATCTGCTCAAAGATTGTTTCAGTATTTGACAGAATTTTTGAAGTACATTTCAGAAGTGTGGTTTTACTTTAAGTCAAAACCCTAGTTTCTGTATATGTTTGACAGAATGTGTAAATGAGCAAATTCATTTTATTAAGTCAGATTTTCTTCACCAAGCTATTATTCCAAACCATTAGAGAAAACATATGTAGAGTCTGCTCATGTATATACCATCTAAGGGTGAATATATCAAAATGACACCAAGTGCAATACATATCTAAATCAAATATGAAAATGCGTAATCATCAAAATCATTGTCTATGTTGGGATTTGTTGCCGCCTAATTCGCACCTCGGGTCACGTGGCAGAAATCTTCAAGCCACTTGTTGCGACCTTGGGGGCAAGTTAGAGCCAAATGCTATCACTTGATACTCAGCTCCTCCATCTAGGGCAACTCCTAGCGAAGCCAAGTGGGGTGATCCCTATTAAAAGAAAATCTATGGTTTTTAATCTACTAAAGAAAAGACTAATTCTATGAGTTAATATGAAATGGATAAAATACCACAACGGACTATTGCAAGAAAGAGATCACATCAACAACATATGACAATGTAAACATTATTTACGACATTTTGCAAAATTGATTTAAGCATGAAAAATAACATAGACCAGTGGCGATGAATATGGAGTGCTTGTAAAAATGGAGTGTTGTTGTGTCCTGTAAGTATTGCAGTTGTCTTGTTGGTCAGTTTTAAATTTATTAATGAGTGATTAAGGGAGTGGGTAAATTGTTGATCGATTTTATTAATATGGTAATGATTTGGATTATTGGAAGGGCGAGGGAATTCTGGATATACCCAACAGGTATGATGAATGTGTCTGGAAATGCTTAGAGGTGGTTCTCATAACGAAATGTGGGCTAAATCAGAGTTGCAGGGGTGTGTCCAACACTACACCAAACGAGGGTGTAGCCTAACGAGGCCTTGCAGTCACTGTTTAGTGGTTCTCGCTTCACTTGAAGACTTTTCCCACAACTTAGCAATATTCGAAAAAACGTCGGATTTTCGTTTTGGGATCAATTAAAAGATGAGACTGAATACTAGTCATTAAGATCCTTTTTCTAATACAACCAACTGATCAGACGAAGCTGCAGCGGAAGTAGAGCATACAAGGATAAGAACCTTGTTAATTTTAAGAATTTTAGAACATATTTTCTTGTTTATTAAGACCCCAAGAGTCTCTTTCAGGGTTGTAAACCCTACTCGAGAAAGCAAGGGGGTTAATCTGCCAAAAAAGTAAAAAATGCAGTAAAGGAAATATTTTTTAATTAATCTACCATGAATCTCTTACCCCTTTCGAGTAACTCGAGAATGCGTGGGGTTAGTATTTCTTTTCCTTGAAGCAATAAAGTAAAAAAAAAAATAGGAAAATAAAAACTAAACTAAATAAAAAAATCAAACCATGAAAAAATACGCCGACACAGATTCCCCCAAGGGGGATGGGGAGTGGGCTCTTATGAGCCAACTCGAAACTTTATTGAACCTTTTACAACGTTTTGAGAAGTGTACTTTGGTCCTTATAAATTGGATCCAAAGGCTTACAAAATACTAAAAGAAATGATTTTGTGAAAAAACGAGCTCTATTGGGCTTCTAAAGGCTTAATTTCTTGAAATTTCGCAAAAATTTTCTCCTCCTTTTCCGCTAAACCTGCAAAAATTGCAAAAAAAAGAACGTGAAAGACACCCAAAGACACTTTAAGAGTGTCTTGGGAAAGTCTACAAAAAAGGTCTAAAAAATTATAAGTAAAACTAGCTGAAAATGACAAGGCAAGCTAAGAAGCTTGCCTTCTTAGGATCTTTGCTTGCCTCTTTAAGAGAGTGGCAAGCAAATCTCAAGCACTGTATGTCAAATGAATGAATTGAAAGCTCTTTAATATTCTTAACCAAGTACGTTTAAATTTCAACTTTAAACTTGTGAAAAGAGAGCTACATCTAGACTTTAGGAATTTAAATCTCCTTTAGATACGTCTTTGAAATGTAGATCTAAGCAAAGTAACAGTAACCACAGTAAACTTTAAAGTTTTGGATCAAGGTGTGATAGAACCAGATGGAGCAAGAAGTAGAAAGGGGATGGTGACGCCTCCTTTGGTGAGAACAGAGGGATGATGCTTCTTCAAAGTTACTGGTGACGAGGGAGAGCCCACACTCAACAATTGCAAAGAGGATTAAAAGTACCAGTGTGAAATGATAAGAAGACAAGTAGCACTATAGATCCATACAAGAAATCCTATAATACCTGGTAGTCTAATATATTTCACAATAAGAAGTAACCTAACAAGAATCACTTCCTACTCTTACCGAAATGTAAATTTCCTAATAAAGACAAGTAATCCCAAAAATTGCAAATATGAAAGAAACTGATACAGGTTACCTCAATGTTTTACAACAAAGACAACATCAACCAAACATTCATGGATCCCACACCGAAATTGTCTCCAAAGCCTTTTATTAACAATACTCATAAAACTATTACAATGTATGCACGCAGATGTTCCACCTTCCGATCATGAACAATGGAGAAGTGACTTGCTTAAATAGAAAACCCAAGAGGGGGTGGCGCATCCATGACTGAGAGTGGACAAGGCATGAGCTCTTAGTGATAGTAAGTTAACAAGGAGTGATCATCATGGAGGAGGTGCTACCTCTCATGAAGTAGGCGACCTCACTCCCCAAACTCGCCACCTCTCAATTAATCCAATCGCAAATACAAATTCCAAATGTCAATTCATTAACGTGGGCCACTCAATTAATCCAATCGCCAATACAAACTCCAAATGTCAATTCATTAACGTGGGTCACCTCATACCAGTCGCTTTCTATGGTGGGCGCATCTCCTTCATGTGGGTAATTTCCACCTCATTATTTGAATTTTGATCCATTTGATTTTTCCTTTGGTGAAGCCGCCATCCATTCAATCTAGTTTCCAATCAAAAGCGTGGGCCACCATGACGCCTGTTGCCGCCTAATTCACACTTTAAGACGCAGGAAAGTCACAACCTGCTATGTGTGTCCTTGGGGGCAAGCGAGAGCTGGGGACCACTGTCACCACAGTCTACAGCTCCTCCGTTTAGGCAAGATCCCAACAGAGCCAAGGGGGGTAGTCCCTATGGGAAAACTAAGTTCCAGATTTATTAATTAATTTACAGATTAATTAAAGGGATCTTTTATTAAGGCTCAGGCTAAGGTTCTAGGAGATGACAGTCAAACAAATGCAATGTGCAGGAGTTAAATGACAGTCAGTCTTTTTATTTAAAAAACCAGTGCCTAAAGAATGGAGTCAGAAAATGCAACTTTATAATTTTACAAATGAATCTGAGATCTAAGTTAAAATTAAATTACAGCTTAGGTGTTGTACCACAAAATGATTGAGCAGATAAATAATGAATCAAGATATTAAACAATGTACAAATGATCTAAATTTACAATATCAACCAATGAATAAGATTTACAAGTTATGAACCAAAGAAAGCAGACGAAAAAACTCTAAATGGAAATTATCAACCAACAGTAAATTACAAAGGAAAGACTTTAAGTTAAATTACTTGAAGCAGTTATTGAGGGTTAAGCATTCACCATATGAACAATTTGCAAAGCTGAAATTAAATGCAGCTGAAAGTAAAGTGTTGGAGTGCTTGCAGTAAAATAAACTTGAAAGTGCTTGTAGTATTGTATTGTAGTAAAACCTTGAACAGCAAGGCAAAATAGTAGCGACCAATGTTTGTAGGACGTTTTGCAGTGTCTCTTGGTAAATTTTAGTAAATTTTATTAGAGTTGTTCTTCTTGGCTTATGTTTTAGAACCGGTGGTGTGACTACCCCGAACTAGTTCTTCTCAAACCGAAGAAAGATTGCTGTTGCGCTCAACAGGTGGGAGCAAAGCCCACCCCTAGCTCACAGGTCAATCCCCAATGGCTCGGTGCTCACAAGGAGGACGTCGATGCGCCTAGAGACTGTCCCCAGCCTGCTACCCCTTGCAGCTTCCGAGTCACCGTTTTTAATCGATTCAAAAATTACTAAATGGATGCCTATTAAACTACGACTTCCCTTTCCCCTGGTCGTATCTCAGAGTACCCCGGAGGGTGATAACCGAGTAGAGGAGCAGGAGATCAAGAAGTTTTGTTGGTTATTTTTAAGGGTTGATTTTAAACTTGGATGATTAAGATGCAAAGTAAGTTTTTTAAAGTATCAACAAGATCACCAAGCGATGTCCCTTATGGGAGGTGCTGGTATTTGATCTTGGACAAAAAAAAAAAATGTGTTGAAGATTGTAGTACAAGAAAAGAAAGGTTAGTCTAATTACCTAAGCCCCCACTTACCCTGTTTTTCATATCCACTTGAATTCCCTAAAGAGAGATGACAAGTGGATAGAGGATACACAGGTTGGTTGGGTTGTATGATTACTTCCTCTTTCCGAATAGTAAATGAAAGAGCTGAATTTGAAAAAAGAAACTGTAACTTAACAATGCTAAACCTCACAGCAATCTCTGTGACAGAGATGGTGGTCTGTCACAGAGATAGGTAGGTGGAAAGGAACTAATTAAACAAACCTCACAACAATCTTTGTGACAGAGATGGTGGTCTGTCACAAAGATAGGTGGGTGAATGAATAGAACTACTACAGAATAAAATGATATACAGCAAATTAAAATACCCCAAGAGAGCTTCTCATGTGGGGTTTACAATGTCAAAAGAAAAGGAAAAGGGTTGGGGTTTGAAACCCCTTTGAACCTGTTGAGGGCTTAGATGTTTCTGTGCCCTTTTGGGTAGCAAATCTCCCTTAAACCTGCAATACCTGTCAAAAAACAGCGAACTATTCTTCGCTGGAAATTATATGAGATACAACAGATCTATTGTTACAATATTAGTACAAGTTTTACACCTTTTTGCAGAAAAATCTGAGTGAAAATATGACAGAAAAATGAAGTTTAGGGGGCTGAAAACTGAGTTTTCAGCCACCTAAATGGTACTAAAACAGTAAATTATAAAGCCTATACTAATATATAACATATGGAGGCCCTAAAACAAGGGTTATATTCACTATACAGTGAATAAAACCCAGTTTCAGAACACAAAAAAAGAAATGGCCGAATTGAAATTTTTAACAAAAAGACTAGATAATGCTTTGTCAAAGAGGTATGCAATAAGTTATTCCTGAAGGAACTGGCGTTCGGCTCTAGAGATTGGGTTAAAACCAATTCAGACCGACTTCATTCACCGCCGAAGC
>LPNX011084299.1:0-46262 GCA_001517045.1 Pseudotsuga menziesii
TATTATTTTATTATTTTAACTATTATTTTATTATTTTAACTATTATTTTATTATTTTCCTTAGGAGGCCCATTTTAGACCCCAAAATTCCTCTAATGGAAAAACTTGCCGAAGGTCAGTAAGGTGGTCTGATCGTTTTCAGGAACGAGCTGTAAGGTCATCAAGGTAGACGAGCAGGATATGCACCAAATCATGAAAGCAATAGGTCATGGCCTGCTGGAATGTGGCACTAGCATTTTTTAGGCCAAAAGGCATGACGCGATAGGCAAAGGTGCCCCATGGGGTAGTAAAAGCGGTTTTGTACTGGTCTTCCTTTCGGATTTGGATCTGATTGTATCCGGAAAAACCATCCATGAACGAGAGGACTTCATGCCCCGCACACACATCAATGAGCTGGTCAATAAATGGCGTAGGGAAATTGTCTTTGGGACAGGCGCGGTTTAAGTCTCAAAAGTCAGTGCATACTCTAAGGGTGCCTTGTTTCTTGTTGACAGGAACAGGGTTTGAAACCCAGGTGGTATAGGCAGTAGGATAAATGAATCCTGCCGTGCGAAGCTTCTCAATCTCTGCTTTGACAGCTGGGAGTTTTGAGGGATGAATGGGACGCTGTTTCTAACGAACGAGGGGTACATCAAGCCATGTGTCAATGTGGTGCTCTATAATGGCAGGGTCAAGACCAGGCATTTCGGTATAGGACCAGGCAAAGGCATCACGGAATTCTTTGAAAAGTGTTTTGTATTCCTTAATCTCCTGCTCAGTGCAAGATGCTCCTAAAGAGATGAGTTCAGGGGTGCCTCCGGGGGCAGCGATATCAATTTTGATGACAGGTGAGATATTGGCCATGTTACCCTCTTCGAAGGCGTCAAGAGCAGGAATAGGGTCCTTGAACCAGTCGACCTTGGGGGGAAGGAAGTATTTGGATTCAACTACAAATTGGGTAGCAGTGTTAGAGGAAGATTCATCTGGGAGGAAGTAGGAACGATGGTGCATGTCATCCCAAGGATAATCCGGGGCAGTGAGGGCCTCGAGAATCTCCTCATCCGTATGGAATGTTTGTGTCGTCAAATCGGTTGACAAATGGGTAGTGGTGGAAGAGATCATATAAATGGTATTAACCTCTTCGGAAGAGGAAGAGTCCGAGGGGTGGATCTCCACAATGGTGGGTGGTGCCGTCTCAAGATCTAGATTGTTCATTTCAAAGAGAGATACTCTGTACTCAGGGAGATCGGGACAGTGATGTGAGTAATGCCCGTAGACACCGCATAAGGCATAGGAGTGGTTAGTGCACAGGGATTTGTCGCGGGGCATAGGGGTTGGATCTAGATGGACAACCGGGATAGTGGGGTCGTCATCAAGCAGTTGCATGTATTCCTGTAACGCCGGTAACTAAGGACATATGTTAGTTGCATGGCCCAACTCATCGCACAGCGCGCATTTGGGAGGAGCATGAAACACAGGGGGGTTTTTTACTATCTTAGGAGGTGGGACAGCAGTGTAAGGTTGGGGGCCTCTGCCCCCAGTGGGTTCGGTAAGAAGAGGGGGGGGGTTCGTGGAGGACAATGGGGTAGCGATACCGGGAGGTGGTTGACTAGTAGTGACAATGGGTTGCACTGGTTGCAGGACGACATTTGGTGTCGACGGGGAAACGGGAGGCAAAAGATACCAAACGGGTAATCCTAATGTTAACCCCGGGAGGCTGAGGGTAGCCATGACTGGGGCGCAAACTACTCCTGAGGGAGGGAAGAGGAAAGGAATGGTATGGATGGGTGTAGCACCAATGTGACTAGGTACCAAAGGGGATTGAGGCAACAAGGGCGGTTGATTAATAGGAGTTCGCGTGTTATGGGATAGGGTACATAGGTCGGACACTTTAGTAGCAGGTGACGGGGGTGGAATAGATGGGAAGGTTGAGGTCATTGGTGCGTCTGAGTAAACTCCGGGCTCCATAGAAGAAATGAATGAGGTGGTTGAGGTCATTGGTGCGTCAGATTAAACGCCCGTCCCCAAAGAAGAAACAAATGAGGTGGTGGCATCTGAAATAGGTTGTTCAATCATGGGGAGAACATTTTCGGGTGCCGCGGAGGCATTCGGATCATGGTAAGTGAGTTGGTCAAACTTGACCACGCATCCCTCATGGGGGAACATCATGGTACAAAAAACAGTAGAAGCAACTGCCCGCATGGCATACATGTAGCTGCGGCCAAGTAAAAGGTTATAATCAAGCTGTGCATTGATAACCTCGATGTTTATGAGGATGGTTTTGCCAGCCAGCTGGAGGGGGACGTTAGTTAATAGGCCTTGTGGTTGAGCTGAATAGCCGTCGTAGGCTCGCAACGCAGTAGAGGACTGCTGGAGAGGGGGGGATCCCATTTTCTGCCAGATGGAGGTGGGCATGACACATGTAGAAGCACCTTCATCAATAATGCATCGATGGATGACAAAATTCCGAATGGAAACAGAAACTTAGAATTCCAAAGTGGAAGGCAGGCGAGGTTCGGATTGGTCCAAATCAAATGCCATTAACTGTGAATCATTTGGATCGATAGCCCCAATGGCTGAGAGTAAAGTCTTGCACTGCGAAGGGCAGTTTTTTAATACTTGTAACGCAGACATGGCTGTGGGGGATTGGGCTAAGTCATCGACAATGTTGTAGTTTGACGAAGCCCACGCATTGGGGTTATTGTTGATACGGCGAAGTGGGAAACGGGGCGCTTTGGGAGCGCCATCTAGTGGAGGTGGAGGTATACGTAACGCCTGATCAGTGGGATGAGCATTAGTAGGTGTATCGGTGGGAGGGGCTTCAAGGGTGGAGCCATATTAGTTCCACCGGGTCTAGAGGTTGATCTCATCGGAGGACATCATCAACAAGTGGTGGGTACCTGAGTCAAGTGTGGGTTGATCAGGAGCAGCGTAAGTGATTAGTTGTTGGGTTGGCGCGTTGGCTTGAGGAGGAGCCAACGGTTGGGTGTTCACTATGCCTTGGGTTGGTAAGGGGTTTTGTAGCACCAAAGGTGGCTGCTGAGGTTGTGGCGGGTTGGGCGGTGCTTGAGGAGCCGTCTGCCCTTGGCGTTGTACATCAGCAGCCCAAAGTTGCCGAACCCACTCCATATGTGGAAAAAAATGTGTGTAGTGGCCATAGACCCCGCAAACAGAACAAGGGTAGTTTGTTCACAAATTAGGGTTTTTAGCCTGGTTGGACAGGCAATTAGGGCTTTGGTTAGCAGGGGCCGCATTATTACTAGCGGGGGGAATCTGGTGTTGACCAGCTTGCTCGGTCGGTTGGTTGTTCCCGCGATTTCGGCCTCTGCCGCGGTTTTGTTGGCCTTGGTTGCGTTGGTTGTTCTGGTTTTGCTGTGGGTTTTGTTGAGCGTAAACTTGCCCTTGGACAGCAGGTGGATTCTAAGGTTGCGCAGGGGCTGGAGCAGGCTGCGGTGGATGATATGTAGGTGGAGGCTGCACAGGTGCAGCAACCTGAGGGTGTTGCTGATAGTGCTGTGGAGCGGGTTATGGGTTTGCTGCAGGGGTTGGCTATGGCGGGTAATAAACGGGTTGGGCTTGTGAATGCACAGGAGCTGGTGCAGCCTGCTGGTGATAGTAGGGCTGAGGTACGACCGGGGGGGCGTAAGCGGGAGTCATATGACCGAAACACTGAGGTGGACATGAGGGTCCATGGGAATGGTGGTGATGTGTCATGGGGGCATACGAGTTGGGTGCGCCAGACTGCGAGGTAGCCCATGAAAAGTCAGGGCCAGGGGTAGGACATGCTATGGAAAATGGTTGAGGCTGCGAAGAGACACGGCCAATGATGCTATCTGCAGCGTGGGATGCCCCCAGCGCATCGTGTTGGGATGAATTGTCGCGAGGGGTGTCAGGTATAATGGTATAGAGATAACCTGACTGAGCGTAAATGAGATTGAATTGCTGGGCCTTAAGGATGGCCTCTTCTTCAGACTGGGGTCGTTCGGATGCTACATCTTTAGCAATGATAGGAAGGAGGGATTTGAGGAACCAGTCCAGGAAGATCCGGTCGTCTAACTTGATCTTGCATAAACTATGGCGTCGACGCCATTCATGAATGTGGTCCGTGATGTGGGTAGCCATGTTTTGTCTGCATGATAGTAGGATCTCAACGCCTGCGTCATAGCGGACAGGTAATTGGAAGAACTGCAGGGAGGTCGAGGCAAGGGAAGTAAAGGTGGCATGGGTTCCATGGGGTTGTTCGATATACCACTTGGCAGCAGAGCCAGTGAAAGTGCGCTGTAATAAATGGAGGCGAATAGAATCGTCTACTATGGAGTTAGAGGAACACCATAGATGGAAGGACATGATATGGTTTTGTGGGTCCTCACCTGCCTTTCCCTCGAACTTAGGGATGTCAGAGGGGAGCTTGGTGGGCATGTGAGGCCATGCAGGGTCGTGTCGGATGGGGTCGTTGGTTAATCTGGCTAGGTCAGGCAGGTTGAGGCTAGCCATGAATGGCAAACTGGACGAAGAATGTGACACAGTAATGGGTTGGATTAAGTTAGGGCCGATGCCCCCAAGTGGAGGGGTAATGTGAGGGAGGTTTACCCCAAGAGGGGGAACTAAGGTGGTATAGGACGGACCTGCACCACCATGGGTGGTATGAGTCATTGATGGAGTGGGAATAGGTATTCCTGCTACGGGAATAGGTGCCGTGAGGGGAAAGGTAAATGGGGGCCCCGTGGAGGGCATACCCATAGCCTGTGTGGTAACTGGTGTAGTGGTGGATGTGCCACCAATGGTCCCGACCAAGATGGGAGTGGGAGTCATGCTAGCCATGGGGCTAGTAGGGGCAGTGTAAAGGGGGTTCTCAAACTCTGGCTCAGAATCAGAGGTAAAATAAGGGGCATCAGTATCTGGTGACGGAGTCCTATGCCGCTGACGAGTGGAGTCAAGTGACAAGGCTCGAGATCTATGATAATTGGTATCAAGTGATGATGATCTCCATCGAGGACGGGTGGTGTCAAGTGAACCATGCTGTGGGGGCTCGCCTCTGAGGCGCCGAGAATGTCTCGGGGACTCAATGGTGACAAATGGTGTCAAATCTCTGTGGGTTGAGGTAACTACAAAACAACTCAAAAACCCTAGTGCAATCAAGTGTGCAGAAGGAGAGCTCAAAAAATAGGGCGCTTAGGCCAACAATCAACTCAAAACACCCACTGTAACAGCTGTTTTACAATAGGCGGAGTGTCAACAAAAATGGTCAGAATACCAACAAGCAGCAGGTTTTCTAAAAATAAAAAACGGTGGACTCACTAGACCAAAAGGAGGTAAGGGAGCATGCAAACACCTAACTAGCAATATTATGACTCAACTAGACATATCCTCTGCAAGGTGATGAAATCCAAGTCAGACAATATGAATAGGAAAGCCAAGTGGCTAAGGTATCCCCCTACCGGGAGGGACACCGGGTAGTCAAATCCTAGAAGAATGGCAACTAAGATACCCCATTCATGACACGTCCAGAAAGGTAAATCTGCCACTTGGTCCTTTAACTGCAATACCCCTATACAGGGATATCCTGAGAACTGCGAAAGGTATCCCTTCAGTTACTGAATGGAGTTCGATATTCCACTCAGACCTCCAGAACCAATCTCACGACTTCAACCCTCCTAAGGGAGAGGCCCTCTGATAAACCGGTTGTGACCGTGTCAAAAAATACTAGGGGATTTTGGTTCCCTATGGAAAACAACTATGTCTCAAGTGTAAGTAACCGAGGGGTGTTTTTGGAAGCCTATCCCCCCGATCCTACCTAACTACAAAAATTCTTTTGTGTTCCCCAAGTGGGGTTAGAATGTTGGTTGAG
This sequence comes from Pseudotsuga menziesii, assembly GCA_001517045.1. Taxonomy (NCBI): domain Eukaryota; kingdom Viridiplantae; phylum Streptophyta; class Pinopsida; order Pinales; family Pinaceae; genus Pseudotsuga; species Pseudotsuga menziesii. The sequence goes on from LPNX011084299.1 coordinate 5,827, forward strand.
TTAAGTAGTTTTTAAGTCTCACTTTGAATTAGGTGATAGATTGTGTGCTTGTGAGGTTATGAACCCAGAAGAGAAGTGCCAGGGAAACTTCCTAAATAACAATAATACTGAATGAAAAAAAAAAAAAAAATTACCATGCAAAATTATCTGAATAAACAATCCTGAATTTTTTTTTTTTAAATTCTGTAAAGGGGGACAAAAATGCTATTGCAGAAAAGGCTATAGGGCTGCAGGTAAAATAGATGGCTGTGCAGGTGCAGAAAATATGGCAGCAAAGGGGCTGGGTTCAAAAGCAGCAAAAGTCAGATTGCGGGTCAGGGGCGAAATCGCGCGGTCGGACCACGGGTTTGAAGGAAACATGCGCGCACAGGTCGCGGCTATCTGGCCTAAAGCTGCGGTTGGAACGCAACAAACAGGAAAAAGTTGCGGTCGAGACGCAGGAAAAAAGACGACAGACGCGGTCGGGGCGCAGCTAAGAGATGGAAAGATGCGGTCGGGACGCGGGTAAAACGACCAACAGGCGCGTTCGGGTCGTAGGAAAGGGCTTGAAAAACGCGGTCGGGCCGCGACTGCGGAGGAAAAAATTGCGGTTTCGGCGGTCGAAAACGATAGCCGAAAGGTCAAAATGGGAAATAAAATAAAATAAAAACCAGCGGAGTCGCCAAAACTGTAGCTAGGGTTTTACCCCTAGCTTGTGCGAATGAGCACCTACTAAGGAGAAAGGATTCCTTAGTAGCAGTTCAATAATATGTGAAATAAAAGATGCTAAACAGTAATAAAAATTTATCTAAACATGTTCATGAAGCAAAACAGCAAAAAGTAAAGAATGATTTTTTATTGATTTGACCTCCAATGTGGAGGTTGGTGAAGCCCGCTGTGCTGATCCGAGAGGTTGCTCCGAGCTCCAGCTGCTCCTTCTCTTTCTCCAATGGTGGAAATGGGCCAAAAGGGGCTCTCACGGTGAAAGTAGCTCAAGGGTGAGCTAGGGTTTCAAGAGCAATTTTGGCAAAGGCAGGATACTTGTGATTGTGGATATGAAATGAGGGGTCTCCATCACTTATTTATAGTGGTGGAGTGTCGGTTTAGGGTTAGGGTTTCAGCTGTTTAGGGTTTCAGATGTTTAGGGTTTTTTCCTCCTTTCCCTCATTATTTTATATTTTTTCTTCCTTTTTGGAGATTTTTGCTTTTTTGGAGGAATTTTGGATTTTTTTGGAGGAAAAGAGGGTTTTATGGCCTTTTGGAGGCATTTTAAGCCTTTTGGGGGCTTTTTAGATGGTTTTATGGGTTTCTAATGGAAATATGGTAGGAAAATGGACAAATGAGCCATGTAATGTGGTAGATGAGGTAGTGAACCTTTTTTGGGTGTTAACATGATGGGCACCATCAAACCTTCCAAAGACCAAGCTCTGGTTGCTGGAGATTTGAGGGTGGCTTCAAAAGGAAAGAAGAAAGCTAAGAAGCCACCTAAGTAAAATAGAGACAAGAATAAGTCTCAAGAGGAGCCCCAAGGCTCCAAGAATAACTTCCAGAAGAAGAAGAAAAAAGGATAAATGAGCAAGTGCGCATATTGCAATAAGGTATTTCATCCTAAAAGCTCCTATATGAAGAAGCAAATTGACATGCTGACCCAACTCCTAGAGAAGAATAACATCTCCCTTCCTGATAGCTCAAAGTAGAGGGAAGGAGGATCAAATTCAAAAGACAGAGAGAGAGTTCATGCATTGGTTGTTGGCACATTAAGCTCACCTAGCTTCATCATAGACTCTAGAGCTTCAAGACATATGGTTTTGACCAAGGAGGCATTCTCCTCTCTTGACATGTCGAAAGGTCCACCAATATTTATAGGAGATGACTCTCTCACTGACAGTTTGATCAAAGGAAGGATTGATCTTGACCATGGTAAGTTTAGCAATGTATTGTATGTTCCAGGCCTTGCCTCTAACCTCTTATCAGTGTATCAGATGACCCACACAGGGTCTCCAAAGAAGTTCATATTCTCCCCTGATGATGTTGAGATCATGGAGATATCGAGTGGTAAATTCATTGCAAAAGGAGTTGTAGATCACACTTCGAAGGTATACTAGTTTTCACATTTTCTACCCTACTCAAACCCCTCTGCTCTTCTGATTCATGCTAATGAGGAAAGCAAGCTTTGGCATGAAATATTTGGCCATCTTAACTATAAGTATCTTTCTGATCTAAGTGAAAAATAAATGGTCATAGGGTTACCAAAGATTAAGTTTTCCAAGGGAGTCTGTCAAGGTTGTGTCTGAGGAAAACACCCAGAGCATAAATTTGAGAGAGCTAGTCATGAGAGAACCTCCGCACCTCTTGAGTTGATCCACAGTGATGTTTCTGGTCCATTCCCTCATATTTCAATGAGTCAGGACAAATATGGATTAACTTTCATAGATGACTTTTACAGGTACTGTTGGGTTTACTTCCCGAAGCATAAGTCTAAAGTTTTTGGCCTCTTCAAAGTCTTTAAGGCTTTGGTTGAAAACCAGTCTGGGAGGAAACTCAAGATCCTCAGATCTGACAATGGTGGTGAGTATGTCAAGTTCATGTTCAGTCAATATTGTGAAGATGTAGGTATTCATATGCAACATTCAATCCCTTACACACCACAGCAAAATGGTGTTGCTGATAGAAAGAACAGATCACTGAAAGCGATGGCAACCTATATGTTGGAGGCTAAGACTTTGCCACCAAAGTTTTGGGCCAAGGCTATAAACTACGCATATTAAATCTAGAATAGGGCACCTCATAAACATCTTGATGGCATGACTCCTTTCGAAGCATGGAGTGGGCACAAGCCAGATGTGACCCATTTCAGGATTTTTGGCTCAAGGTCTTGGGCTAGAATTCCAACAGAAAAGAGGAAGGCTTTGCAGCCCCAAAGCCAAGAGTGTCTATTTGTTGGGTACTCTTAATATTCAAAAGGGTACAAGCTGATCAATTTGAGCACAAACAAAGCCTTCATTGAACGGAGTGTTCAATTCCAAGAAGAGCCTTTAGCAGCGATTGAAGTTGGAGAGTCTTCTTCACCACCAGAACCATTGAATGTAAGTGAAGAGACAAATGAGATTGCTGATTCTGATATTTCTGATAATGATTATTTAACTACAGATCCTAACAGTCCTACAAGACAAAAATAGGAAGCAAAGACCATTCATGCAACTAGGGAACTAGTTGGAAATCCTAGTGATCCTAGGAGGACTAGATCTCAGTTTGAGAGTGTCCTGAGCATGAAAGACCCTTTGTTTGCAGAGAAATGCTATCTGATTGTTGAACCAGACCCACATACATATGAATATGAAGCACATGATCCATGATGGCAAGCAGCCATGAAATAAGAATTCAGCTCACTCCAGAAGAACAACACTTGGGAGCTGGTTGATCTTCCCCCAGGGAGGAAGCTAGTTCAATGTAAGTGGGTTTTCAAAACTAAGTTTGCTGCTAATGGTTCACCTTTGAAATATAAGGAAATATTGGTAGCCAAGGGCTACTCACAGGTACATGTTATTGACTACAATGAGATCTTTGCACCAGTGGAAAAGATGGACTCCATCAGGATAGCATTAGCCATTGCAGCTTCAAAGTAGTGGGAGGTACATCACATGGATGTGAACTATGTTTTCCTGAATGGATATATTACTAAAGATATTTACATGTAGAAGCCTCAATGGTTTATTACTAATCTATCTTTTGTGTACAGGCTAAAGAAATCATTGTATGGGCTTAAGCAAGCCCCCTGGGCTTGGTATGCCAAGATTGATGGCTTTCTGTTGTCATTGAGTTTTGTTCGATGCAAGTCTGATACAATTTTTTATTTGAAGCTGATTCATAGTTCTTTGATGATTATTTTTTTGTATGTGGATGACCTTCTGATTACAAGAAGCTCAAAGAAATAAATTTCCTTTTTGAAGGATGCAATGAACCATGCATTTTCTATTACTGATTTGGGGTTGTTGAGCCAATTTTTGGGTCTCGAAATTGCTCAATCCCAACATGGAAAAAAAGTACATCAGTCCAAGTATGCTTTGGATTTTCTAAACAATTTCAACATGAAATATTGCAAGCCAAGCAAGACTCCCTTCCTTTCAGGAGTTAAGCTTGAAGAAGCAGGTTCTTCTCCTATGGTAGATAGTACACTGTATAGAAAACTGATTGGGTGTTTGATATACCTTACACACACTTGACCTGATATTTATTATGCAGTAAGTGTGGATTCAAGATACATGGATCAGCCTCATCAGATCCATTAGAGAGCAGCCAAAAGGATCCTTAACTTTGTTCAGGGAACAAGAACTCATGGGATCTTCTACAAAGCTAAATCTGATCTTGATTTGATTGGGTTTACTGACAGTGATTGGGTAGGTGACAACACATATCAAAATTCAATATCATGACATGTTTCCACGCTTGCTGAAGGACCAATTAGCTGGTCAAGAAAGAAATAGAGTGCCATTGCACTCTTATCTACAAAAGCAGAGTACAGAGGAGTTGTAAATGCAGCAACTCAATGTTTATGGTTGCAAGGGTTACTTGGTGAGTGTGGATTTGAATCAAATTTCTCAACTATTATATATTGTGATAATCAAAGCACCATTTGAATTTGCAATGATCCAGTTTAGAGATAGAGAACCAAACACATTGAGATCCATATGCACTACATTGGACAGCTTGTGCATGATGACACCATTCACCTACTCTTCTGTGCATCTTCAAAACAAGTAGCTGACATATTCACCAAAGTTTTTTGTGAGAAGACATTCAGAAATATCAAATCACTGCTAGGGATTATTGATCATGTTGTGAAGCATGATTGATGACCAGATTTTCAAATTTTGTTTTACTGTCCATGTTTAAGGGAGGATTTTCTCACTGGGTTTTTGCCTCTTTTCTTGGTTAAATGGACATGCAGTATGTAAAGGGTGACTAAGAATTGTTGCTAGGCCCTTTAGTTTTCTGATATTTACTCATAAGTCAAGCTTAATGGGGGGTGTTAGAATAATCAAGCCATAGTTAGCTACCTTAGACATTAATTAATCCATTTTTGTCTTATTTGCCTAGTTTCCAATATTCCACTCTATGCAAGTTGTCTTCCACATGTCCTAGAAGTAAAACTTGCTAAAACTGAGTCATGGACTGCTTGGGAAACCTCCTAGAATCCATATTTAGCATATATTCTTTATTCTAGATCCTCCCTAGCACATGCCTGCTTTATTGCCTTCTTTACTAAGTTTTATGGCAAAAGGGAAAGTAAGACTAGGTGCAGTTGACTTGTTTTTTTCCCTCATCATCCTCCATTATTTTATCCTAATAAAAGCATGTATGAGTTGTCTTTCCATCACCTATTATCTTTCCCACTTGACTTTGCCAATTTGTAAGCTCCTAGGCAGATTTGGAAACTACTTTATGCACCTATGGGGAATTTGACTAGATTTAGTAAGCCTGCTTTTGACTATTTCGAGTGACATCCCATTCGAATATCTCATGTACTTATTTATTGCAGCATCCTATGACTTCACAAGGTTGGCTATTGTACACTTATTCAATACAGATTAATGTTATGCTCCAATTTCAGTCTCCTTTGAGTGTAAATTTGCATGTTTGATTAGTAATTTTGTGAGTGCAATTGATCTATCACCTGGGTTCAATTTCCACACTCTTCCATCTAGATGGTTTGACCACTCCAAACCAAGTATGGACGAAACTTGAGTCTCTCTTTGGAGTTAAATAAGAGATAAGAGTGAATTAGTTGGAGAATGATTTATTCTCATTAAGTCCAAGCAGTTTCAATTCTATTGAAGGATTCTTCATCAAATTCAAGTCACTTATTATATTTCTCAAGAAATGTGGGATTGATAAGAAATAATATAAATTGATTCTTTCCATTTTATCAACATTGGAACCTGAATACTTAGTTTTTGTGTATAAGTTTCATGCTACTAAAATTTATATTTCTAAATGGAAACTTCCTTCTTTGAGTACATTCTTTGATTCACTAACAAAGGAGAAAGATAAATTGATCCATATTGGTGCTCTTAGATCTTCCAAGGGAAAGGATCATTCTCTCATAGTTCAAGGAATCAAGGATTCATAACTAAAAGAGAAGAAAATTGTTAAAGAGAAGAAGCCAAAGTCGGATTTTGAAGATGATAGTTCAAAGCCTATTGATGAAGGATCAATGAAGAAAGTAAAGAAGAATGGAAGGAAATCCAAGTGTTCTTATTCCATAAAGGGATTTCATCTTGAGAATTATTGTTTCAATAATAATATGGACATCATGTCTCATATTCTTGAGAAGCACAACATCGAAGTTCTAGATGAGCTAGAGAATCCTGCTGAATCTTTAGAAAACTGTCATAGTGCACAGTTCCAAGGTGATATAAACTATGCCTTGAGTTCCAGAGTTAAATCCTTTCCTCATATATATGATATAGATTCATTTTATAATATATCATAATCAGAAATATCATTTTCTATTTTTTATAATCCACCTATCAGTGTCCTATATTCATCTCCCAATGATTGTGATTTTTCACTAGATCTGGACTTCTCTTTAAGAAGCTCTTTCTCACTTCATTCAAATGATAATAATTATTAATTAGAAGCATGTTTAGAGGAAGATATGTATTTCATGAAACCATCCCTACCTCCATCCATACCATCTACCATACCTCTGAATACTCCTAAGACTATACAAACCACAAGTTCACTAGTTGATCCTCATTGGTTTCTTATGCAGTGTTATTTATATCAAATGGTTTCAACTCTTTCCTATTTTTCATTGGTTGGTTATACATGAAATTAGCAATCAATGGAATTATATTACACATGTTTGGATATTTCCTAGACACTTATTTTCTAGATCTCCATTCCATCCATCATTTAGATTTTTATGCTCATCAGTTTTTCCCAATTGCTCATACTTTTCCTAGTCTAGCCCCATATCCTCATGGAGACACTGAAGATTTGGTATTTTTTGTTCCATTTGATAAAAATTATGATATATTAGAGTCTTTTCAGCCTCATCAGATATGGGAAGGTGCTACATAATATTGGAAGAAATATATGTGATTCACATCACAATTTCGCAGTTATACAAGGAATTGATGTGTAATTGATTGTCTTAATTTTTGTACTCTTTGGGAAGGAGTATGAACATATCTCTTTTCCTTTTTATATTGTGTTTGGAGATAATAGTATTACAGTAGAAAGAAGCATTCAGATAATTCTACTACTTAATCAGATGATGACCTACAAGGATTCTGGGCCTTTTCTTTTTTGCAGATTCTACACTCCGAGCACATGATCATAGAGTTCATGATTTATCCATCAAAGTATTTAACCATAAAAAATTAATTCAGCTCATTCAAGTGAATATAAAGACATAATTGAAGACATATTTTAAATTTTGTTCCTTGTCCTTTCTTGAGGGAGGATTTTCCCCATGTGATTTTTCCTCTTTCCTCATCTTTTCCGGACATGAATAATTGCAAAGGGTGACCATAGCCTTCTTATTGGGCCCTATATACACCTATATAGGTCTATGCATGTGATTATTTAAGATAACCTCATCATAAAATCATACTTAAAGGGTGTTGTTGGGATATTATAAACCCAGTTCATACTTAGGATAAAATATTTAATCATTTTTTATTAAATTCCTACCTACTATCCCATATAGTTGGCATCCACTTACACCATTTGGTCAACACTTGCCATATATACCCCAGGTGAGCCTTTATCCTAATTCTGATTAGATCCTTCCAACTTTATTTATTTTCATATTTAGAAACTGCTCCTTCCTACATTTTATGTCTTTATTCTACTTTATTCCATCTTTTCAGTAGATAAGGTAAATCAAGTCAACTAGGAAACTGCTATATTTTATTCCCAACCCATCATCTAGGTTTTTCTCACCAAATTCTAGGATTGGAATGTTTTCCTTCATCCATGACACCTCACTCATGCTATATCTAATGCGTGAGGTCATTGACCGATTAGGAAAGTGGTTTACCCACCTGTGGGAGTTTATCATATTTAGTAAGTCTACTTTCTAAGATAGATGAGTTGTTTCCTACGCAACTCGAATTTACCTATGAGGGTGTTGGAAAGAATTGCCATTGATATCAAAAGAGTTCAGTAATGACAAAGGTATAAGTGATGGAATATGTGATAAGGATGTGTTGCAGCTGCAACAATTCCCCAAAATTCTGAAAAATTTCAAGACCCTCCTTTTAATTTTATTTTGCTCAACTTGTTTGGGTTTACTTGATTTTACTGATGATTGTTAAAGGAATATCTTTATGCCAGTGTTGTTTTACGACTTACATTGATTTATTACCCCGCTATCAGAAGTTGTTGAGGCTATGAATCAGAACTGCAGTTAACTACCCATCGGTCGTTGCAGAGATGCAGTGGAATGATGATCCGATCCAAAGTATGCTTTCCTCTGATGCACTTTCTTTTATTTTATTATTGGCGTCCTTATTGGAAAACCATCAGAACTATTTGTTTCTACAGCTTCCGTCGTTGCAGATGACATATTGCGAGCACCGTTATGGTTTTTTTATCTTTTCTGATTCCTGTCAGTTTTGATTCGCAAGACCTTAGTCAATTTAAGTTTCGTCGTTGCAACTCTAGAAGGGACTATTCTTCTACTTTAGTTTGGTTTATGTTTGCTGCTTTGCCGATTTGTCGCTTAAGTCATTTTTGTTTTCCCTCTGATTTTTACTGGTCTACGAAACTCGTTGTCTTCACAGCTTTCATTGTTGTGGCATTCCAACCAACTATTGGTCCAAGGTTTTAGTCTAGCTAAGCTCCGACGCGAAGTTATTTTCTATTTCTCTCACCAATGCTTCACTTGGCATTGCGGAACTCGCAGTTGTTTCACCTTTCACCGTTGTGGAGGTGCAGCTGACTTGATCGCCGATCCCTTAGTCACTCTACTACCCGATATTCATGTTTTTCATATCGAGTGTTTGTTTTTACCGGGATGTATATATTGGGGGTTTGGGGAATATTTTCTATTATTTTACTTGTGAACCCGTTCCTGTGCTATCGTTGTCATTTCGAATGGGACATTGTACTTGCTTTCGGTAGCTCATTCCTAGGTGGCGTCACCATGGAAGTTTGTGGATTCTTCTTGTCAGCTGCATAGCTCCTTACCAGGTAGGCCATTCTTCTCGATTCTACCCTTTCTTTTGAATTTCGAACTAGGGTTGTCATCCTTGGTTAGTTCCCACCTCCGCGGTTAATGAACACCTAGGTTTACGGTTTTTTTTAGCATATAGCTAGTTCATCTCGATAGTATGGTCGTCCAGGGGGGGTTGTTTTCTTAATGATTAATTTCGGTGCCATTATGAGTTTGCGAACCTTACCCGGCTGTTTGGAAAACTGGTGCAGACGAGCATTATGTTGTCTGCACCAATTCTCTCGAATTTGTGTATGGCCGTCCGGGGGGGTGGTTTCTTGTTCGTTTGCAAGAAGAAGGAATTTTTCCCTATTTGATTCGAAGTGCCGAAATTTTTGGTCTTTTGGGTCGCTCGCATTTTTGGGGAGTAGGGTCGCGGTTTTTGAGGTGCACCTCATTTTGAATGAGATTGGGAATAGGATGATTTATTCTGGAATCATAGTGCCGAGGGTGTAGTTTTTGAGACTGTTTTCCTTGACCGAGGGGAAATTCTTCATTGTTAATGGAGCTACGATGTATTTGTTGATCACTCAATTTTTTAGTTGTAGGCAATATTTAGTTTTTTGCAGACTTGTTTTGTGCAGGAATACTTGGTAGTTAAATTTGTTTATGTATTTTACCTAGATTCCATCATGACTAGCATGACCGAGGTAAATGTTCATGAAGTTTTGTCTTCATTCTTTGAATATTGGTTGATTGGATCAACAAGACCTAAAATATTTTTTGTGTATGACAGGGAAATTTTTCTGAGTACGAGATGTCTGAAAGGCAGAAAAGGAAAGACCCTATTGTGGAAGAGGAACCCGAAGTAGAACTTGTCACAAAGGTTAAGTATACTTACAAAGACACCAGATGCACCACATGAGTGGAGCCTGAATACAAGTGGGTGGGAATTTACAGGCTGATATCACACCATGAAGTACCTGACACTAGTTTTGAAGAAGAAACCATATATGCAAATATTGAGAGATCGGATTTAATGAAGATTGCTACCAGACCTAAGCTTTTCCCATGCTCAGAGGTAATTGGATGGATTCTGCCCAGGGCAGAAGTAACTACCATTATTTTGGCCAACACTGACAAATAGCTTTATGCTGCTTATAGCCCTGGTTATGTATCATTAGCCTACCACTTACTAGAAGCCCAGGTTTACTTGACTGAGGATTGGCTAAAGGAGATTAATATTGACCTAATTGAGACATTGAAAAGAATGCTAGTACCTGACAAGAGTTTCAGAACTAGACCATTAGGGGAATACGACACAGCCACCTTAACGACCCCTTATAGGTTCATTGCCTTAATGTTGAACGGGATCTTTGGGAGAGCTCACGGTAAAGGTTTTAAGTTGGGGTGGGTTCCTATCATTTTCTATGTTGTCACCCAAGGGACTGTGTTCAACTTGGCGAACATTGTATCAAATAGTCTCTCGGATTGCATTTCTTCAACATTGTGAGGGGTGTCCAAGAAAAAATTAGAGTTCTACATCAGCTCCATACTGATTGATTGCATACTGTGCAACCAACCATTCCCAAACCTGAGGTGTATTTGGGACCGAGACAGAACACCAATATATTCTGCCTACAAGCCACTATGGATGCATAAATACTACAGTCATTATAGAGAAGTGTGTGAACACTTCATTATGCCATTATATACAATGATTTTCTTAAAAGAATGCAATTGCATGTCTGAAGAAGCATTGCAGGTCATTGAAGAGCATGCTGATTACTACTTAACTAAGGACGGACTGTATATTAGAATGTATGGCTTCTCCAAAGCACCTTCACTGCTTCCAAAATATGGCACGGACTATGTGGTACACAAGGAGGCAGTCAGGCAGGCCTTCTTGGATGGCATAGGGAGTTTTTTATTTGAGCATAAGAAGGCAAATTATCCTCCCATACCATTCAGATTGGAAAGTTATAAGTTCTCAAGAGTTAAGAAAGTGGATGAGTTTGTAGAAGAACTAGAGAAATTTCATTTTGGATAAATAAACTTTCATAGGAATGATTCCTGGAATAAAGTGGCAGAACACTGCAGGGAAGCAAATGTACATTTTGAGTATACGAGCCATTGGGATAAAGATGAATCAATTTTTCAAAATGCAGAAAACATAACTGCATTAAAAAGAAGATTCAAAAAGAAGATCAGTACTAAAGGCGGGAAAGGACAAGATGAGCAGAAGAAAGTAGAGGAAGAGGAGGCTAGGAAAAGAGATGAAGATGCTAGGAGACTAGCACAAGAAGCTGAAATTTGGCTTAGAAGTGAGGAAGAAGGAAAGAGGAAAGATGAACAAGAAGTAGCTAGAATTGCAGAAGAAGCTGCTAAGAGTGAAGAAGGAGAAAAGAAAAGGAAAGAGGATGAGGAACTCAGGAAACAGGAAGTAAAAAGACTAAAACTAATAGGGTCCATGACAGAGCAACAAGCTTCCGATCCTGTAGACATTCAGGTTCAGGATCTGGGTAATCCTGATTCTCAAGACCCTGAGGCAACTGCTAGCAGCTCCTTAGGACAGGTTGTTGTTTCTAGCCTAAGACTGATCCCTTTCAAACAAAAGAAAGGGGAAGAAGTTCCAGACTTCAATAATATTTTTTACGACAAGAAAATGAAAAGAATTGTGAAGAGGACCAAGAGGAAAGTCAAAACTGCAGGGCAGTCAGGGAAAATGATAAATGATACAACCATGGTGCATGGAACTGACAAGGACCTAATATTCACTATCCAAGCTAGAGCAGCATTGATCCGTGCCTCTGAGGATAATGTGGATCAGATAGTGACTGAACTTGAACAGTCAAGGAAATTTGCTTCCCAACTAAAAGATACCCTGCGAAGGGAGAGAGAGGAAAGTAATAAATTGAAAAGGAAGTTTGCAGACATGCAAAATGAAATAAAGTCTTCAAAAGCAGAGCTCCAGTCCCTCCAAGTAGAGGAGAGGTCTTTGGAGTTTGCCCAGGAAATTCTAGTAGAATTGCAGCAGGAATGTCAGGGGCTAATGACAGAAAAGGATGGGTTGAAAATGGTATGTGAAAGTCTTCATGCAGAAAAGAACCAGCTGCTAAGTGAGATAGGGGAGATGGAGTTACAGAAGGTTACTTTGGAGGAGTCAGATAGATAATCTTAGGTGCAAGGAGCAGAGCTTAAAGAACAAGTTGCTTCATTAGCAGCAGCTTTGGAAGAAGCTAGGGAACAGCAGGCCAACATTCAGCCTTTCAAAGAACATGCTTTAGCACAAAGAAAAAAAATGCATAAGCTGCAAGTATACATAGAAGAAGAGAGATGCAGGGTTTTGTAGGTAGATAATAGACTAGAAGAAATTTTGGAAACTTCTTCATATATTGTGGACAGATCACGAGACATTTTAGAAGTCTTGATGGGAAGAATAGCAAGATTAGAGACCAATGAGGAGATACCTGTAGACCTACCATCCAAGGATCAACAAGGCCTGAAACAAGACTACGACTTATTAGATTTTTCCATAAGCACAGCTGAAGAATTTAAGAAGGTTGTAAAGAAGACGAAGGGATCTTGTACAGAGTTCTGTAGGATGCTTTTGATCACTTACAACCATTGCCAGGTTGCTGCTGAGTAGAAAATGGACACATTTCTAGACCATGACCTGCTTATAGAGATGTTGTAGAATAGATATCAGGAAGATGAACAGAGAATTCAGCAGATCAAGGCCCTGAACGAGCAGATCTTGAGAGATGAGGTAGCTCATTTAGCAGTCAGTGTACAGTTGCTGGAAGATCAACTACACTTGAGCTCATCTAGGATCGAAGTGATAAGAAATCAGGATGCTAAATTTGAAATCAATATTCATTTTCTTGAACCATCTGAGTTCGAAAACATTGCCTCAGAATCTTTAGCATGGAAGAAGTTCCTGAACAATCAAGTGGGGCCCTCCACTTAAAGTGCTTTATTAGTTTGTTTAAATGAAATATATTGTAAATTATATAAGCACTGAATGTGAGAAAATTGTGGGAGATGAAGCATTGGGGAATCCCAAGGGTCATTTGTGGGCAGCCCAATAGTTTTTGCTTTTGTATAAATATAGGATAATTATATAGAAGAAGGGATTTTTCCTAGTGAGACTTGTGAACTACTTGTTGTAAGAGGAACTATTTCATTTTACAATAATAAAATTACAAATTTGCCTGTTGGAGAAAATGTTGTGTGGAATGTTCAAATGTGATGAAATGAACAATATTGAAGGGGAACTATTTCGTTTTAAGCTTTGTTTCATTAACTGTGAGATCGTTCTAACTTTCTGAACCTATGTTCTTGTATGAATGTTCTCTGGTTTATTTTGTGATAATTTCCACTATGAGTAAAGAATGTTTTAACAGACGACGAGCTATATTGTTGTGTATATCTCTATTCATGTTTATGTGTTTTGATTCTAAGAACAGCTATCTATGATTTATATTAGCATATGAGCAGTAATGCATTACTCATTAATTGATAATCTTGCTCCCTTGGGACAGCTTAGTTAATCTTGTTTTCATTTATGTGTGATTTAGATGCAAGAGCGTCTAAGACAAGAGGTAAGAACTTGCGCATCACATTGTGACTGCTCCTCGTATTCTTTATCATTCTGCATGTTAGATAGGCACTTGCATATCATACTTAACGTCAAAAAATAAAAAAAATATACACGGTGGACTGAGCCGCAACCGGTAAAACCATTTATTTTTGTTACTTGACCTACCATAGCCGAACCGCAAACCGGATAGATTCCCCATACCAAACAGTCATAGGCTAGTTGGGAATGTTGATTGGGGAGAATCCCTTGCTGTTGTTGCCTACGAATTTCCACGCCTTAACAAGATGGAAAGACACATGAGAGGATCTAGTGAAGGGATCAAGTTAGGAGAAATACAATTAAGCTTGATTGTTCAATCCTCTGATCAATCAATGCAGAGTTGTGGATTTGCAATAAAATTATTTAGCATAGTTTAGATGGACAAAATCGTATCAAGAAAATAGATCTACGGTAGGGAAAGAATATGAAAAGTAAATATGCATGGAAGATAACATTTTAGAGTGCCAAAGTGAAGTTTTGTGCTTGATAATTGATCAATGCATGAGGAGGATTCTGCAAAGACATCAATGGTTCATAGGAGTTGCGGAAATATATTTACAGAATCCCATTTTAAAAAATTTGGGAGGCACATCCGCAATCCGCAATGCGAAAGGTGACAGCAATTCGCAATTCACAGAGTGTGAAAGAATTCATTGCGGAAAGATAATTACAGAAGCAATCTGTGAGAAAAGTTGAAATGCTTACCCACAATATGTAATCCGCAATTGAAGAAGGAAGAATTTTCTGGTTACGGAAATATAATTATGGAAGCAATTTTCGAGGAAAGTCGAAAAGCATACCTGCAATCTACAATCCGCAATTGTGGAAGGAAGAAGTTTCTGATTGTGGAAAGGTCGTTGCTGAAAGATAGTTGTGGAAGCAATTTTCAACAAGAGTCCAAGTGCACATCCACAATCCGCAACCCGCAATTGCGAAAGGAATGAGTTCCCGCAAATTGTGGAAAGGTCATTGTGGAAATACAATTGTGGAAAGCTAATTGCAGAAGGTAATTGTGGAAAAGATGATTGTGAAAAGGTAAATGCAGAAAATTCAATGTAGAAAATATCTATTGTGGAAAGGACGTTGCAGAAAGGAAACTACGGAAGGTTGTGACTGATAAATTAAATAGAGTTAAAATAGGCAAACAAAAAAGTAATTTCAAATTAGTGTATTTGTTTGTGAAGAGTCACAATGAAGATAGGTGACTAATGAATGAAGAGATATGTTTGAGGTATCTAAACAATGGTTTAAACCTTCAAATAAGTGTCTCTATACATTCGATTGACATATCGATTGATGTAGTATAGTCAGATATCAAATTATCATATAAGGGAGGTAGGGAGGTGCTAGGGTAGGAAACAGACCTATAGGGAGTCATAGCCTCCTTCCAGTTGTAGCTGGTAAACAGGGTGTTGTAGCAACCTTTCAGCAGTAGCTGATAAAATAGGGGGTTGTAGCCTCCTTCCAGTAGTTGCTGGTAAATAGGGTGAAGTACTATCCTTGTCTATGGTAGCAGGAAAAAACTATTTGTAAAATATAATTTTGCAGTAATAGGAAGTATTGGTGGTTTACCCAATTGGCATTTCATGATAAATTTTTGTTTTGTGTGTTCTTGTTGATCATGTGTGTTAATGAATAAATTAAAATTAATTTAAATTGTTAAAATTTATCAATACTGATTCACTCCCCTCTCATTATTGTCCAATATTCCAACAAAGGGATGTACTATTTATGTACACTATTATTCATCATTAATCAATGGAAGGATACACTCCAATATTCATCTCTTCTTCATGTGATTCAGTCTCTCTATCTTCTTTGTATTTTTCTTATGCATGCATGTGAGAATTATCCTATAGCAAGATCTACCTCATATGCTTCTTCTTTGCATCAAGGCTCTATGTCTACATGGTATCAAAGCTGCAATTTCTACATATCCTTATCTTTCCCATAATATCTTAAGAAATTCATCCATTCCTCAACTTTAGTTTCCATTGATTTAAGATGTCTGGGATTTACGCGTCTATAGTCTAGGTACACACTCTAGTGCAAACATATCTCTCATACCCCTCTAGTAGTGGTGTGATGACACCGCCAAACCCTTTTATTCTAGGATCCTAAGTAAATTACAACACATATCCAGCACAAGATTCTAATGAATTATGTCTACGTGGTGGTCCAAATCCCATTTCGGGGACCAGATCCATAAAATATTCATTTTTGTCCAAAGGTACACGAACTATCTTTTGTGTTAAAAAAATCAGGTAATGGTATTGTTGTAATCAATCAGATTGCAAGGTTATCAATAATACACATAAAGAATCATATAAACATATTAGATGCAAGAGACAAGAATGGTGGACACAGTAACAGATTATATTACTCAATACACATGTGGGTTCATACAATAAACTGAACCAAGTATATATCTGGCTCAACAACCTATATATACATTTACAAAACAATTATAGTAACTACCTATCGTTTCAACCAACCGACACGACCTATGAGGTCAACCTAATCTACAACTAGTCGACTAAGCCTACTAGCTCCTCCAACATCTCCCCCATGAACAAAATCTTTCTTCACCCCAAAGAAATAGGGAGGTGGAAAAATTCTTGTCTTGAGTAGTGTCTATAATGTCTTTTCATGGGTTGTGCTACTTGATTGATGGTTACTTCTGTATGTAGACTTCCATGATTTCTTTTGCATTAATTTCTAAATGATGTTTGAACTCCTCCCAAGTGCAGAGCGCCTTCTAGATGTCTAAAGTTAGAGTTGTGAGACTTGACAAGTTCGCCATCTTATTTTGTATGTTTAAGTCAACAATGTTGCTCACATTGGGTCTTAGGAGTTGTGCTTTTTCCATGGTAGTGTCAAATAGTCTTTTCATTTGCAGATGAATATTATCGAGGATGTATAGGCCAAGGTTGGATTGACTGATCCACTGGTGTTCGTGTTTCTCTAATTTGTCCATTTTTTCCATCTATAACACAAGTTGGTCCTAATTTTCTTCTCCATTGCTTCTGTGTTTTCTCGTCGATTTTGTAGTGATTTGATCAGCTCACGAGTGTTACATACCTATTGAAACACTTGGGCATAATAGGTGAACCAATTCCTTAGGAATTCCTCTGTGACAATAGACTCTATAATATGTTCCTTCAGTAAGTTATGAGCTACTGAGAATGTTGTATACTGATTTCTCAGTAATACAAAGGTCTCTTCTACCTATTCTTCCTTATTTTCCTATAACTGTGCCTTAAAACTCGACATGACACTTTCAAATAGTTGGTATCCAACAGTCTGTCGGTGTCGACTCCTTTTGGTACTGGAATGACTTGTCTTTCCAGATCCTGATATCTTGTTAGAAACTCAGTTTGTTATGTCTTTAATTTTTTTATTTATTCCTTTCTTCTTTCTTTTCTCAGTCTTGATTATTTATTGAGGCCCTCCACCAGTCGATCTAGCTCTTTGTCTCTGATATTTTGTGTGTCGAATATTGTGATCGATCCTAACTGAGCCAGGTGAATAACTGATGGTACCTGTTGTTTAGTCAACTTTGCTTTCTTTTGTTGTTCCTTCTCTTTTTTCTTTCTCTCTTTTCTTTTTTTTCTTCTTCGCCACTCTTGTTCTCTATTCTTTGCTTCAGCTACTTCTATTGGTGATAGTATGATATGTGGTTGCTCAGTGGTCCTGCTTGGTATGTTGGGGTTTATTAACTGAGTTTCAGGGAGGGGGACAGTAGATGGTGGTGTAGGGGAAGGTTGTGTGGGTGAGGGGAGAGGTGGTAGTTGTTCTGAATTCAATGGAAGGTTTCGAATGGGATCTGTCAGCAGAGGGTTTTTGACCAATTCTGGTGATTCGACAGGTTCATTGGCCTCGACAGATTTTGTATGTTTGGCCATTTCTTGATTTGGAGCCAATAATTTGACTTGGTCATTTCCGACAAGTTCTTCTAACATAGATCCTTCATCTTCTTCATTAATTGAGAGTAGATGGTTTTCAAAGGATTTTGGAATAAATGAAGAGGTTTGTGCTGCCACAACTTCACAGGTTTTTTCAGGGTTACTTTGAAATTTGGATTTGATGACTCCCACAATTTGTGGTCTTCATACAAAACTTTGTGGTTGGTCAGGGAATTGGGGGATGGCGAGAATTTGTTGTGTAGTTCCTAAATCAACAACTAGTTTTGTTATATTCATTTGTTGAATAGTAGGAAAATGGTTTGGGATTCAGTTGATAAAATCTTGTAGATTGACATCTTTATCTACTTTTGTCCAGAGTCTTTCGAGTAGTGCTTGTAAGTATGGATTTGTTGGTGTAACAGAGGTCGAAGTTGGTAATCTTTCTTTGACTATATGGGTTGGGGATGGGTGTGGTGGGGTGGAATTTAGGTCGACGGAATAAACCTCAGGAGGATTAACAACTTTTACCTTATTTTCTCTTGGTTGCTTTGCTTCTTTTGTGGTGAAATTCTTGAATAGTTCTTCGACTGATACCTTATTTTTAGCAGTGTCCTCTAATATTTTTGCATACCTGGAATGTAGCTCATATTCATCATTGGACTCTTATGGAAGTAGAATTCTGCACTTCCCCTTTCCTTTAATTGGAATCCTCCTCTTCTATTGAACTTTAGATAACTCAACATCTACTTGACAGATGTTCTCTTTTTCATTGCATACTCTGGGAGTGGGTTGTTAGACTGGGTTTATTCATCTGTTTGTATTGCTTCCTCCTACTGTTGTTGGGAAGTGGTACTATATCAACTTGAAGAGTGTTTACCTCCATGGTAAAAGTACTGATATGAAGATGTACTTAATATTCCTCTTCTTTTTCTTGGCCAGTCAAAGGCTCAACGATCGGTTGATCGACTTTCTTTGCAATTGTCAGTATGGTTATATTGTTGTTTGAATATCGAACTTGATATGCAAATATATCCTCAACTAATGGATAGAAATCGAGAGGTTCAGCATTTCCTGCACCCCCCTACATGAGCTAGACTACAGTGTGGTTCAGTTCTAATTGAATATGTGTTGACGATGGCAGACATCTTCGGATATTCTACGGTACCCTCCATATTTCCATATTTATTTTTAAGTTTTGGAACCAAGAATCCAACAAGACCTTGTATCGCTCTAATTCTTGAAAATTCCTAGCCATTGAAAATTGTTTAAAGTTCCACATACCGAATGTTCGGTTCATCAAAGTCCGGATCCTGGATAGGTCAGATGTAGTACATTGTGATCCATATGATTAAGGATGGGAATTTGATTAGTGTGAATTCCTCTTGACATTTTGCATAGATGTTTTTGATAAGATCCACTAGGTATTGTGCCTAGTGGTAATCTTTTCTTGTTTCTGCTACGTTCACGATGGCTTCCAACATGTCGAACTTTAAATTGCAACCGTGATTTGTAGTTGTTAGGCATGCAGAGATAATTTTTTTCACTATTTTGGGTGTACTATAATGAATTTGGCTAATTACCAATCCTCTTGAGCTCTTCCTTGTTGGTGTTCCTTTCAGCTTCTCGAGTAGAACTGGGTTTGATATTACAGGGACTAGTTCACCTTTGTTTGATAACTCAGTAAGCCGGTAAATTATGTCACCTAATATTTCGATAGGTATGTGGAAATAAAATTTTCCATTGTGGTACCGGCTAACAATGAACTTCACTATGATTTCTTTTGTTCTGGCAAAGCCCTCCATGAGAGGTGCATTTAGGTAACTTAGGATGGTGTTGGCGCTCAACTTTTGAGCTTCTTGTGTCATTTTTTAATCTTTGTATGACCATTTTTTTATTTATTTCCTCAATCTTGACCAGGATGTTTCTATAACTTTTTATTTTTGAATGTTCTCCAACCTTTGTACCAACGGAGTTAAAGTTGTTTCGACCTCTTTCATTTTGTTTGTTTCCTATCGTGTCTTGTTGGGTGCTATCATGTCAGTAAAATGCTCCGTTTTGCACAGAGGTATCTTGGTCTCAAGGGTTCTATAGCTTTGATATTCTAGATCTTCGTGGAATGGTGTGTGGACTTCATCTGGTGTGGTATTTATAGGCGGAGCGGGCGGATATCTAGTAGATGAAGGTATTAATGGAAGATGTGACTGTGAAGGACAATCTGTCGAAAGTTCTTTTAATGTATTCTGGTTTTGGCGCTCCTTCTATCAATGGTCATGATGACTTGATTGGACAGTTGAGTCTTCTTTATGTCGATGTGTCTTGTGATTGCAAAAATTTCAGTGGGATGGGTGGTATTTGGTGTGTCAATAATAACCAGCGTAGATCCAAATCCCAAGCTCTATCAAGCGCCGAGAGGGATCATATATTCCAAGGTGCAAACTTCCTTGAGCGCAATATTTGAGAAATCTATGAAATTATAAAACAATACACTATACACTCAAATCTATGAAATTATAAAAAAACCATAATTCAATAGGATTTGACCTCAGGACCTACCTCTAACCACCACAATGTGTTACCAATGGGATACACCCTAGAATTGTTGTTACCAACTTATAATAGTTTATATTTAAAAATATATTAAATGTAAAATAAAATAAAAATAATTTTAGAATTTAATAGAGAAATTAAAAGTTAGTATTTAAAATTTAAAATAATTATAGTTTTTGTAGTTCAAAGTCCAATGAAAATTGAGATTTAAAGAGAGTAATGTAAAAACTCACTAAAGAAGTTCATGTCTTTTTAAATTTCCACAAATTTAGTTTGTTACAATTTTTGCAAAATACATCTGCTCTCTCAACACACATCAATCCGGGAAGTTTAACACACATCAATCCGGGAAGTTTTAACAACTGTGTAAACTAAAAGTATTATTTCTTATTTTAAATTTCCACAAATTTATGTTGCAAGAATTTTGTGCAAATTATTTTGATTTATCAACAAAAAAGCCGTGGAATTTTAATAAACTTGAGGAGAAATATGGAGGCTTTAAATTTTGTTCAAAATATTTTGATCTTTCAACAAAAATCCGTGGAATTTTAATAAACTTGAGGAGAAATTTGGAGGCTTTCAATTTTGTGCAAAATATTTTCATCTTTTAACAAAAATATGTGGAATTTTAATAAACTTGAAGAGAAATCCTGAGTCTTTAAAGAATGTAATTAAATATGTTTTTATTAAAATATCGACGAAGAAAAAGCTCTGTTTGCATAATACCGTGGAATTTTAACATTAAAAATGTTAAAAAAAAAACTTATAATCTTAATAAAAATGAGCAAGGTTCTGATTTTGTTAAATTTCACACCATTTAGGTTGCAAGGATTTTGTTGTGAGATCAAACCCTCGCAACACAAAATCGTCAAAATTTTAACCAAATTTCAGTCAATTTTCACACTGCCAGCCTTAAACAGCCAAAGTTTCATGGGACTTTCAACTGGTGAATAATAATAATAGTTGTTATTATTTTAATTTTAATAATTTTAATTTTACATTTACCGATTAATTTAAAGACTCCCAAATTAATACATATTTCATTAATACCTCTAACCAAATGCATAAAATTAACACACTCAAGTAATCGTATATAAAGACTCAGGATTTCTTGAGTGCAATATATTTTAATTTTATTATGGGAGGAGGTAGATCACATTGTAAAATTATAATATCAATTTAAAATAAATTATCTAGTTTTTTCTTTAAGTTTTGGATTTAAACATTTTACTCATCTGGAAGCTGAAATTTTTTGTGAGAAGAATAAATATTTTATATTGAATATATATATTAAAATATATATCCAATCCCAACAATTTTCTGGGCATTTATGATTCTGTTTTGGACACCTTTGGAATGTCTTGGACGCCTTTGGAGTCACTGCTCTCTAGTAAGGGGAAGTCTGCGATCCGTGTGCTAATCGCAGGACTTGGTTTAGTTGAGTATGGGATTCAAAACCGGCTACTGACGATGGATCTATAATCTCAACATGTATAGGAATTGGAATTGCCATTTTGTACACCATGAAAGTGAGACGATGAAATATGTTGATTGAAACATATATAGTGCTTTGGTTCATGTGTTTAAGAAGGATTTTGATCCTTCCATTATGGTTAGATTTTGAATTTATATTTTAAATATTAAAAATAGAACTATTATAATATTTTGATATTTTTTTATGTTCAAAATCTTAATTTCAACTTATGTGGACTTTATAATTTCTTAAGTTATTTATTATCATATTTTTCCTCGGGTAAAGCAATTTTGATTGAAATAAGCAGATTGGGACTCTGATCTCCTAATTACTATTACATTTTTAAAAGAATTTCAATCACTATTATGATGTACTAAGATTTATTTTCTACGTGTTAAACAAATCTTAATTTCAAAGTATTTGGACTCGAGTCCTTCAAGTTGTTTATTTTTATTTTTTTTCTATTGTGAGGATCGTGCAGAATAGATATTTGACATTAGATATTTGACATTATTTGACATTGGATATTTGACATTATTGATTTTTTAGGAGTAAATCTGGGGTATTTTCAGGATATAAAGTGGCATAATGGAAGGATTTTGATCCTTCCATTATGGTTAGATTTTGAATTTATATTTTAAATATTAAAACTAGAACTATTATAATATTTTGATATTTTTTTATGTTCAAAATCTTATTTTCAACGTATGTGGACTTTATAATTTCTTAAGTTATTTATTATCATATTTTTCCTCAGGTAAAGCAATTTTGATTGAAATACATCTGCTTTGATTGGGACTCTGATCTCCTAATTACTATTACATTTTTAAAAGAATTTCAAGCACTATTATGATGTACTAAGATTTATTTTCTATGTGTTAAACAAATCTTAATTTCAACGTATTTGGACTCGAGTCCTTCAAGTTGTTTATTTTTATTTTTTTTCTATTGTGAGGATCGTGCAGAATAGATATTTGACATTAGATATTTGACATTATTTGACATTGGATATTTGACATTATTGATTTTTTAGGAGTAAATTTGGGGTATTTTCAGGATATAAAGTGGCATTATTGATTTTGTGAAAGTTTATCGGGGTGAGGTTTAGTATAAGCCATGGGAATTACAATAGCCGAATTTGATTTGTACTATGATTCTATTTTTGTTTTACTTAAAAATCTAAGAAGCTGACTTCACGCACTTTTGGTGATTAGCCGTCCAAAAACAATGTGTGGAATCAAAATTAGTTTCTGGATTATTAATGGAGCCACATCTTCATCATAAGTAAATAAAAGTAAATATTTATAGCCAACATTAATGTTACATAACCTTACAACATCTCCCTCATAATCAGAAATCATAAGTAAATAGAAGTAAATATTTATAGCCGACATTTACATGAGGAACGTTACGTAACGTTACAAGATCTCCCCCATACTGGGCTGTAGAGCGCCTCTCGGTGCAATTATGATGTTAGTGGTTATATATTCCAAACCATTGTATGCTACTTCTGTCCTGAGAATTTATCCAAGTCTTTGTCATTTTATTTTGCTATATTGTTTTCTTTTCCGTGTTTGGGTTTTAGGTTTTTATAGGTTTTTTTTTTCGAATTTTGTTAACAGTTATGAAACCTCTTTTTTATTTAGATTTTTTCATTTTTCGTACTGCTTTAGTTGAGAACCATTAACAAGTTTCTAAAATACTCTTCCTTGTAGCATTTTTAGTCAGATTGATCCATTATTATTGATTTCTTCAACAAGATATGGTCCCATCCATTCTGTGTGTAACATTTTTTGTTTTCCTTTTACTTGATTGTTATACAACAACGTAAGGTCTCCAACTGACAAGTTTTTATATTTGATATTTTGATCCTGCCAATATTTCTATCGTTGTTTTTGGATTTCTTGGTGTAGTATTGCAATCAGTTAATGTTCCTCTAGTTTATCTAGTTGCATTAGTCGATCTTTCTTATATGTTGATGAAATTGTCATTAATGCCAACAAGGACTTGCAATGGCCTCATAGGGTGTCATTGATGCAACCAAGTTCCATCTATAGTGCCTTGGACCCCTTACAAAGTGGGTTTGTCCCTTGAAGCACCTTGTACCTAGCTGACAAGGTCCATGTACCCACAAGGTTCAATATTCAAGCCACCACCTTGTTGAAGATGTTGAAGACCCTATTGATGATGTTGAATTCCCAAGAGATGGTCTTGAAGCCTTGATGGATGTTGGAGAAATACTATATGGGTTGGAGAAGCATTAATGACCCATTTTGTGGTCATTCATTCTCTTATGGTATCATGGTACCCTAGGAGAAGACTAAGCTACCCCACAAGTGATATCATGTTGGATATTGATCTTTGGGGGTCTCCTAGTGTATTTGAGGTGGTTAAAGAAGAATATGAATCCCCTTGCTTAATGAAGAATCCCATGAAGACTTAAACCCCTGATGAAGACCTTGAGTCCCTTGCAAAGGTCATGGATCCCACTACTTGCACTTACATGCTTAGTTGACATGAAGATATGGTCATTGACAAATATATGGTCAAGACACATATTGGCTTGATGATGAAGTTGAAAAGGGTACATGGTACCATTTGGTAACATGCTTGAATCCCATGATGGAACCTTGGTGACATGCTTGAGGAGAAGATTGATGACAATCAATGATTTGAATCAAGCTTCCAAGTAGTGACTTTCACTTTAGCATTGGACTCCTCAAACCATTCTTAGTTGGATCTAAGAAAACCAATTTGGGTCCTGTTATAGAGTTGCTTCTCTTCTTATCAGTTGGTGCTGATTGTAATCAAGAATATTGTTGTCTTCCATGTACAATAAATAAAGATCAAATTACAAATATGCTTGTGTCTCTTGTAATGTGATATTTATGCTTATGACTTATGGTTGATTTAGCAAATGCATATGATTATGTGATTAATGCTTGATATACTATGATTGAATAAAAGAAGGTAAAAAGTTTAAATTTATCTCACACTGATTCACCCCCCTTCTCGGTGTGGCCATTGTGTCAAACAATTGGTATCATTGCAGGCCTTTGTCACAAGCCTTGCAAGCTTGAAGGAGATACTTAGACACAATGGATGAACAAACAGGTTGTTCAATGAATGAAGTACTAGAGGAAGCACTCACAAAGATTGAAATAAAGGTCCTTGATAAATTGAAGAAATCCAGGGAAAAGGATGAGCGGCAACAAATACTATTAGAAAAATCTAAGAAAACTCAGCAAAACCTCATGAGTCAACTTTAGGAAAAGAATCCAGAATTTATTTCTTTGAAAAATGAACTTGATCGATTGAAAAATGAAGTGGATAACTTGAAATAAACCAATGAGACATGTGCGAGTCTTAAAACTCAATTGAAAGAGGCCAAAGAACAGCTACTAAAACAAAATAAGGTGAGTCAAGCAAAAGAGTTTGAGACCATTTCTCTGAAAGAGGAAATGAACCAGATAGCTACTACAAATTTGAAGTTTAAAAGGATTTCTTCAACTCTAGATGACATCCTTAGTTATCAGAGATCACCACTTGTCAATACTAGGTTAGGCTATGATAAGGAAGAGACGACTAAATACTTCAAGCTCCCATGGAAGAAGAATGAAGAGAAGCCTAGGAGTTATGTAGAGATTCTAAAGAGTCTTGAGCATGGAGAAGACAGCAAGAAAGAGCATACTAAAACTCAGCAAGGAAGATCTAGTCATCATGATCTTCCAAGAAGGACCGTGTCACAAACAAGACCACTTGTTTCCAAGTATGGATTTACTGGTTATTGTTCTTCTTGTTCTGACTTTAATCATAAGGCTATGGATTGCAGACTCCATGGAAGAAGAAGTGTTGGAAGTTCCAACACCTCAGCTAGATGTTGGACATGAAACCATGTGGGTCACATTGCTTCATATTGTTGTACGGTGAGGTGTTATAGTTGTAGTGGCCTTGAGCACAAAGCTCAAGATTATTGGAGTACACAGAAACAACCCATGAGGAGGATCTCTTACCACTCATCAAGGAAAGCCAGTACAGATGAAGGAACAAATGCTGAAAGGATAGATGCCAAGAAGCAATTATGGATGAAGAAGACTAAGTAGTTGCATATAGGAGAGGTTGATCAGAGCAGGGAATATGGTTTCCATATCGAAATCCAAACGTGAGGTCTCTCAAAGACCTTAGCACACCTTGAGTTCATGAGGCTGGAGGATGAACTCAAATGAAGAAAGGATGACTACTCCAGGCGTACAGATAGGTCATAGGATCGTGCATATTGACAGGGGTAGAAATGATCAATGAACATTAATCATTGATTTCAGATATAGCTATGTGGACACCCTTTTCCATTGATGCCAAAGGGGGAGAGGAAGACAAAAGGGGAGCATGCTCCCAGGGGAAGCATGAGTTGTTGTCATTAATGACAAAGGGGGAGATTGTTGATGAAATTTTCATTGATGTCAACAAGGACTTGTAGTGGCCCCACAGGGTTTCATTGATGCTACCAAGTCCAACCTACAGTGCATTGGACCCCTTACATAGTAGGTTTGTTCCTTGAAGCACCTTGTACCTAGTGGACAAGGTCCATGTACCCACAAGGTTGGATATTGAAGCCACCACCTTGTTGAAGATGTTGAAGACCCTACTAAAGATGTTGAATACCCATGAGATTGTCCAAAAGCCTTGATGGACATTGGAGAAAACCTAGATGGGTTAGAGAAGCATTAATGACCCATTTTGTGGTCATTCATGCTTAGATGGTGTCATGGTACCCCAAGAAAATACCAAGCTACCCCACAGGTGATATCATGTTGGATCTTGACCTTTGGGGGTCTCCTACTATGGTTTAGGTGGTTAAAGAAGACTATGAAGCCCCTTGCTTAATGAAGAATCCCATGAAGACTTGAAACCCCTAATGAAGACCTTGATGCCTTTCAAAGGTCATGGAGCCCACTACATGCACTTACATGGTTAGTTGACATCAATATATGGTCATTGATAAATATATGGTCAAGACACATATTGGCTTGATAATGAATTTGACAAGGGTCCATGGTGTCATTTGGTGACATGCTTGAATCCCATGATAGCACCTTGCACATGGTATGCCATCGAAAGCCCTAGTGACTTGATGTAATCGTATGACAAAGTGGAGGACACACACCCATGAAGTTTTAATGATGTGGATCACTTTGAAGTATGGTTTAAAATTAAAAAATTAACAAAGTACACGCAACAAACCATAACCGTATGACAAAGTGGAGGACACACACCCATGAAGTTTTAATGATGTGGATTACTTTGAAGTATGGTTTAAAATTAAAAAATTAACAAAGTACACGCAACAAACCCTAAGGGTTGACCTTTGAAGAATGTGTGACACAATTCAATTCAAATTAAAATACTAAATAAAACAACTTACCCCACACCATCCCTTAAAGTCAGCTTAGAA
This sequence comes from Pseudotsuga menziesii, assembly GCA_001517045.1. Lineage (NCBI taxonomy): Eukaryota > Viridiplantae > Streptophyta > Pinopsida > Pinales > Pinaceae > Pseudotsuga > Pseudotsuga menziesii. Next base: position 32,992 of record LPNX011084299.1, read on the forward strand.
AGGAAACAAAAATAAATAAATGAAAAACAAATAAAAAATTACATAAATGACAAGTCGGCTCAAAAACATAATAAAAAAAAATTGGAAAGTAGTATAAATACCGAGTCGAAAGTTCATTTTTCTATTGTGATTTTCAAATAAAAGAAGCACAGCTCTGCAATTTTTTTTAACTGTGGATGAATAAGGAATTAGGGTATAGGAGCAGTGGCAACAATCAACTCTTAGTGGTAACAACAGTGAAATTCTTGGAGCTAGGAGTAGTCACATTTTTCCCTTTACAGCAGAGCATAAATCCTCTTTTAAATTTGTTGATCTGATGAAGGAATTCAGTAGAAGTTTTCACAATATTTTAACAAAGTTTTGGGGGTTTGAAACAGACTTTGTAATAGCCCCAAATTTGTAACATACCTTCTTGGGAACTGTAGTCTATACCCCAATCTTGCAGAGATGGAGCACCATACAAGTTACAACAATAATTTTTAAACTTTTTTTTATGTCTTATGATTGTTTTGATTACTATCCTATTGATATTGGTGGAGTGAACTAAGAATAGTTGCATTCCTAAGGATCAGTCTCAGAAATAGTAGTAGTCACACAAGTTTTTGCAACAAAACATCCCGAATTATTGAAGATCATCCATAGCTTGAGTGATAGGTTGCTGTTGTTAGATATAAACCTTACACAAAACTTTTTTCGTGGAATAAACAGTCACGTTTTGCAGCATCATTATCTTCATGCATTAATGGTTTTTACCAACATATGAATTGTGTTGATGATTTTACATAATTCTACAATAGTCTCCAGTTTTCAACATCATCCACAGCATAGATACAATCTAAAGGTACATGAATAGTCCAAGATCCTGGAGAAGGTTACAGTCTAAATTTATGAGGTTAAATAGCCCAAGTTTTGATGGTAAAACCGAGCCTTGAATAGTCTGAACTTAAGTAGGCATACACAGAGAAGCATTCAAAGCATACAATTTTTTTTGGAAGCACTAACATCAAGTGAGATTGGTGAAGATATTATACTCAGATCATTCTCACAAAGACAATAGCAAGTGAACTTAGTATGTTCAAAAGTCCCAATTCAAGTAAGTTTTTGTAGTCATCCTATTGAATATATTTTTGGCATAAGTTGCATTATAAAGAGTAAGAGGAAGGGTTGTATCTTGAATAGATTGAAATCATAAAAGAATACTCTAAGAGGTTTGGACTACAATGCTTCCTATTATCATCTTATATGCCAAGCTCACAGTGATCTTTACTAAGCTTAAGAGGAAGTAATTTATTCAAGAATATAAATAGTTATGTATACATTGATGATTGAGGTTTCAAGTAGAGATGCATGAAAGAACTGTTGAATAACAATGTAACAGAAGTGATATATTAATGTATGAATACTTATTATATGATTTTGATGATGTCTTGATGGTGCCTTGTACATATGATGATATGATTTTGTGAATGTACGGTGACTATGGTTTGAACAACAAACTCTAAATGAGAGACTTGTCCTTGAAGAAATAAACATGTCGATGCATCCCCATACACTATGATATGATTCTATATACTTTGATGATAATACATACTCTGCTAACGATGCACACCTTGTGATGAACACCAAGATGATGAACTAACATAATCATCCAAACCTTGATGTTCCATACCTTACCTTGATGATGATGATGGTGATAGTCTTCAGAAGAGTCACCTAGAGTTACAGAAGAAGTATTGACCATATTTGATTAGCAGCAATTATGAGCCGCAACATCGATAAGTAGCGGATATTGATGAATAAAAAAATGAGTAGAGAAGGTGAGCATACCTAGCAATGTTGATGAGAGTGATGAGCAGATTGATGAACAGATGATGATGAGAAGAGATGGTCGAGCAGCATATTAGTGACAAATAGTGATTGGCATCAAGCTTGCAAGTAGTGACTTGCACTTGAATATTGTACTCCTCAAACCATTCTTAGTTGGAACTAAGAAAACCAAGCTGGGTCTTGTTATAGACTTGGTTCTCTTCTTATCAGTTGGTGCTGATTGTAATTGAGAAGATTGGTGTATTCCATGTACAATAAATAAATATCAAATTACAAATATTCTTTTGTCTCCTATGATGTGATATTTATGCTTATAACTTATGGTTTATTTAATAGATGCAAATGATTATGTGATTAATGCTTGATATAATCTGATTGAATAAAAGAAGGTAAAAATTTTAAATTTCTATCACATTGATTCACCCCCCTCTCAGTGTGGCCATTGTGTCCAACGTTATCCTCCTTGACATCAATGTGAAGTATGTCAACAATTATTGGTGTTTGTTGTCAAAAGTGCAACAGGACGACTGCTTCTTATCCATAAACAAGTTGAAACAGTGTCTGGTATGTTGATATTTTGTACGCCATTCTGTATTCCCATAGGATAGCATGAGTTTTCTCATCCCAATAATCTTTGTGTGTATTACATATTTTGGTTAGGCCCCTTTCATGATCGATTTTAAACTGGTCTGTTAAATCTGCAATTGTTTTGTTTATAAAGTGTGACCCCTGATCGATGATCAAGGTTAGTGGAAAACCAAATCTGGTAATAATATTTTCATATATAAATTTCACAGCTACTTCACTGGAGCACATTTCGACAAGTTCTGCCTCTTCCCACTTCGTAACGTATTCGATTGTTGTTATAATATAAGCATGCTCCAGTCCTTCTAGCAAGTATTGGAAATGGTCCTATTAAGTCAATCGCCCAAATTTTGAATGTTAAACTTGAGTTTATTGATATTAAAGGAATATCGGTACTTGGTAGTGGATGACCTAATCATTGGAAATAGTCACATTTACTGACAAATCTTCGACAATCGTGGTATAATGTCGGCCACCATAATCCCTACTGTTGAATTTTCTTAGCAGTCGTGTCAGACTAGAAATGTCCTCCAGTTGGGCCATAATGTGCTTCATGCATTATACTTTCTCTTTCATGCTCCAGAATGCATCGACAGAGTACCTCATCTAAACCGAGTTTATAGAGGAACCCATTTATTATGATATAAGGTGCAACTTTCATTGCTAAATTTTCTTCCTTTTGTCACTCATTCCTTCTAGTGCTTGTCCATTTTCTAATAATTGGGCTATTTATTCTATTTCGGTAGGTACAACTTCTATTCTAAACAGATGTACATCTGCTAATTCATCTTCGACTCCAGTCAGTTCCTCTCCCATGTCGATTCTCGACAAGTGGTCGAGTCCGACATTTAATTTTCCCGGTCAAACTATAACTTCAAACTCAAATTATTAAAATAATAGTAACCAGTGAAAAATTATTATGTGATGTAAAGTCTTATTTACTAAATATTTTAATGCTTGGTGATCAGTGTAGAACAAAAAAGGGTTAGTTAGCAAATAATGTCGATACTTTTGAAGTGCGAAGGCCATTCCTAGGTCTTCTCATTCTGTTGTGGAGTAATTACATTCAACTTTGTTTAATTTTCTGCTAGTGTATATGATTGGATAATCCATTCCATCATCTCCTTGTTGGATCAATATTGCTCCGATTTCTATGCCGAATGCGGTGATATGTACATGAAATTTTACTGACCAATTTGGAAATTGGAGAATAGGTGCTTCGATTAGTTTTTTCTTTAATATGTCAAATGATGCATTGCATTCTTCAGACCATTCATATTCCCCATTTTATTTTAGTAACTCTTCTAAAGGATATGTCGTGTTTGAATAATGACGAATAAATTTATTGTAGTAGCCTATATGCCCCAATAAAATTCTAACTTGTTTTGGGTTAACTGGTGGTTTCAAGTCGAGAATGATTTTGATTTTTGCAAAGTCGACCTTGATACCTGCTTTACATACAATATTCCCTGGTAGGATTCCTATAGGGGTTACAAAAACACATTTCTTTATATTAAGTGATAGCTGAATTTTTTGGCATCTTTATACAATTAAACTTAGCCATTTGCAATGATCGTTTAACATAGATTAAATTGTCTAGTCATCAAAGTACACAGCAATTTTTTTGTAGATATATTCCTCGAATGGTTTAACCAATATTCTTAAAAATACAACTGGTGAATTTTTCAGGCCAAATGGAATGAATTTGTAAGCAAATTAGAAAATTCACATAGGCACGTTGTTTTCTTTTCGTATTTCTTTAGCAATCGGTACTTTATTATACCTTGAGAAACCATTTGTAAATGGGTAACATTCGTGCCCTGCAAATTCATTGAGAATTTCATATGCAAAAGGAGTTGAAAATGGGTCTGTCATAGTGACTTTGTTTAGTTCACGAAAATCTACACATATTCTCAATCTTGTCGGGTCATGCTTCTTTCGTTGTACAACCATTGGGATTTCCCATTCCGACTGGTGGATAGGGTGGATAATTCTAGCCGCTAAAATAGTGTTAATTTTTTTCTTTGCTATCTCTTTATATTTATCAGTAAGTTTGTATGTCCATTTCTTTATTGGTCTTGCATTAGGTTTTATGTTGATCTTCATTTCTCCCATTTCTTGAAGTAATCCTTTAAGATCCTTATAATCTTGAGTGAATACATCTTGAAATTATTCTAGCAAGATGACTATTTCTGCTTTCTAATCCTCATTCCAGTAATCTCCAATTCTTGCAAGTTTAGGTATGTCATCGTTAGAGATGTTGACTTATTTTGTTTTAATTTTTGCATCCATCCATTATGGCACCTTTCTCTCATTAATTTTTCGACTTCCTTCTTAAAATTGTGAAAATGATGCTGGAAATTATTATGTTGTCATCCGTTCAGGTTCTTGTCTTTATGTCGATTCAATTTTTAGTATTGTTCTGATTGGTTTCGTCATTTCTGGATGGTCAGGCTTCCATTGAAATATTTTTCCCTTTGTATGTTCGATTTCTATTTGAAGTCTTATTGACTGTGATACTTTATTTGACCAAATATTATGACATGAGGCTTTCATTCGGCCATGAGTTTTTGTCAAACTGTTATTAACAATCGATTTTAGGAATGTTTTTATTTGTTTTGTAGCTTCGACTAGTTGGTCATCTTCAGGTATAAACTTCAAGTCCTTGATGAAATTTTCTTTAAGTTTGTTCCATAAGAACGTTTCACCTCGGGCTTCCTCCTTTTTGTACCACTTGTTTGGTAGGTCATCTAAAGTTGATGGAAATAGGTGCAGCCATAGTCTTTCATCTTTATATCCAAGTATTTTCCACTCTTTTTCACATATACTTATGTGTTTTTCAGGATCCTAACCTTGTGTAAAGACTCATATCTGTGCTTGGTTTGTTAGCTTCTTTCCTCCAAATATTTTGTCAAAATACATTGAAGTTGTCGACCATGATTGTAGTCTTGAATGGTGAGTGTCCCACCACTAAGCATCTTGTTCCGTAAATTTTTCGGCTAGAATTTGAAGTCGGTTGTGTTCACCTATGTTTTTGGATACTTGTTCAACATGAAGGACTAGTGATTCCTGCTCTTTATACCGAAGTGGAGGTCTATTTTATGTTTCTGTTGGTGTCAGGGATGGATGTTCTCTAACTTTTCTTTCAAATATTTTTGGTATAATAGACACAGAAAAACATTTATGTGTTTGTTTTTTTGGAATGTCCTGAATGGTCCATCACTCCCTTGCTTGTAGTTCATAGTTTTCCATTTCCTAGTCGTATAATTTCGCATCTGAGTTATAACCAACCGAGTATGGGTTTCCTAAATGAAGTTCTCCATATATATTTGGATCGGTGTAATCCTCATTATGTTTTATTTTTTATAGTTGTCAGACATCAACTTCTTCATCTATAGGATCTGTCCATGGTTCACCTTGTGATGGATGAATAGGAACAATTACTTTCTATCCATTTTCCTTAAGTTTTATTCTTTCTTTATCGAGTGAGATGGATTCTTTCATATTTCAACCCCATGGTCATCCTACTAGTACTGGGAAGGAACTGGATCCTTCCCTAGTGTTAATAATTTCGAAGTCGACTTTTTTGGTGATAGCCTTTATAGTTGTGTTGACATTCCGCTAGAAAACAATGGGTTCAATTAGTCATTGGTTGGAAAGTTTCAAATATATGTCTGACTCGTTCAGTAAGGGTTTACCTAATTGTTCCAATGTGTCTCTTCTCATGATGTTTACCTGTGATCCGAAGTCCAGAACGACCTGTCGGATATGGTACCCTTCGATTTCTAGGTCGACAAGAGGGTCAATGTCACTTTTATCTTTTTGGTTTAAAATGCAAATTCTTTTAGCTTGTTTTCCAGTGCCATATTTATCTTTGAGAATGTACAATAAGTCAATAAATTATGCAATGGAATTATCATTGTGTATTAGATTAATTAATTCTTGAGATATATTTTTTCGAGTATCATCATTTGCTTATTGTGTAGCTAATTCTTGAAAAATGCTCTGCGCATGATGAGATTAGGGTAGTCATCTTTATTCTTTATTTTGCTTATTTTGGGATTGTCATTGCCGATTTTAGTACCTTGTCTAGTAACAGTTTGCAAGTTCTTATTGTGAATAACATCACATTTTTGGACACTCGACAAGACATTAACGTTCTTATTTTTATTTATTTTTTCTAGCATGGTGGGACAATCCTTTAAAGAGTGATCGCCCAGACAACAAGTGTTAAAAAACTTAAGGTCGCTTCGATCCTTGTATGGACACTCAACGTGTCGATGCCCTTCATTTAAGAGTGTGTAACACTAGATCGGTCGTCGTGGTCTATTTTCCTGATTCCCAAAGAATCAACCTCGACCTGAATATCCTCCTCGACAATTGTTATCATACCAGCGCTCGTGCGTTCGATCATCGTATCTTTGATTGTTCTATTCATTCTAGCCATTGTTGTTCCTTGTATTATTATCATTATTATTATACGCAACATTTTTTGTTTGGTAGACTGCATGGTAATTCTATTGGTTGTTTAAATTTAGGTGGCAATCAGTTGTTGTGTGGCTTTTGACCTCACATATTGTGCACTAGGAATATTTTTTATTCTTCATGTTGTACATGAATTATTTTTTCACATGTAGATCATGCTCCTAGAATATGTTGCAAAAGCATTTTGATTGAATGAATCGCAAATCTTGTCAGTGATCTTATTGTCGACAATTATCTTTTGTGTTCCCAACTGTTGGGAATTCTGTACATTAGATTTTGTGGCCCTTGAGTTTTAAATCTTGTATTGAATTCTTCTTTATCTCTATTTTTTCTTCAATACGGCTATCAACATGGTTCACCAGATAGTCCTCGTCCATTTCTACTTGCAACACCTTTGTTAGTGAATCTTCAGAGGTATTAAAAGTTTCCAGTCTGATATGCATTTATATCTTTTGTAGAAGTCCTGCAACAAACCATTAGATTAACAAATTCTCATCTATATTATATTCCAATTGGTTTATTAGATCTTTAAATCTTTTGTCGCACTCTCGAACAGTTTATGTCGGTTTTTGGACTGTATTTTTTAATTTCTTTGCTTCCAGATGATTTGCATATGGAGTATTGAAGAATGACATGAATTGTTGTTTGATTTGTGCCTTATTAGCATTCGACGTCTTTTTTGTGTGTGTCATGTACCATGTAAGTGATCTCTTTCACAGAGCACCAACAAACTGCACCATTTGTTGATATTTATTTGTAATAGTGTTCACTTCCCAGGTCGACTCGCAGACAAACCAATGTCGTCTAGGATATTTATCACTCTCGTAGAGGGGGATGTGTGCAGAGACATGCACCATGTCTCCGGCGTTAGTGTCTCCTCCAGTTGGTGGAGGGGGTGGTCGTGGTGGTGGTGGTGGGTTACTTCCTGTAACTATGTTTTCTTCACAGCCGTTCTTGACAAAACTCTTGTTTCCGTCGGAGGTTTTATCTGTAGTAGTCAGTTATTTTTTGACAAGAAGTCGATTTCTGTCGACTCCTTCTGATGATACCCACGTATATTGTTGATGCTAGGATATCCTCTCTTATAGATCCAATTGTTCTAGTGTGTTAATTAAAGCTATGATTGGTTGGGGCGGTGCTCCTTCATGTTCCAAGTAGAGGATATGAATACTTCAGTTGGATTAAAAGGGTTCAATTGTAGCCCAATTTCCTTCCTACACTCGTTGAATTACCAGATGGTCAACATCATTTCCTTCTTCATCTAATCGAATCCATACACCTAAGTCATCGGCTCGTAGTCCCAAATCTTCCTGAAAAATTTCCTGCACTCGAGTACTCGGGTTAGAATTTAATGAAGAGTGATTTTTTGGGGTATTTCAACTTAGAGAGCTTCACCATGCTCTATCCATAAATCCTCTTCCATCGGTGACACTTCTTCATCAACGCCTTCTTCATGTCTGTCATGACCCAACTCTGGTGGATTCTCTTCTTGTTCTGTCACTTTAGTCGTCATCCTCCTCTGGAACACAGTAGCCTTCTCTCTAATCTCTTCCCTTCTCTTCCTCATCTTTTCTTGTTCTATATTTTGTATATCCGTACTACCTTTGTGAGTGACTATTCAAATTATCTCCTTTTTGGTCTGACTTTTCATCGCTGGCGGTGGTGTCTTCTCAAGTCGACTAGAATTCCACTACTCTACTCCAAAACATGACCAGCTACGCCCCCATAGCCGACCCGAATGCTTTAGTGAGCCCAGGTGGAATTGTTTATTTTCTTAGAAAGTACTCCATCTCTCTTTCTTTGAAAATTTTTTCCCACTCCTTTTGTTTTTTTTCCTAGGTTGTGTTGGATGGTGGTTCTATCAATAATGGACAAGGTTCGACAATATGACCCACACCCTTGTCGATCAAGAACTTAAACAGAAGTGTCAACAATTAACACAAGAATTGTTCGGTCATGTCGTTATATAATATCTCTTTGATGCTATGTATAGAGATTCTTTTGTCGATTTCTCTTTCCTGACAGAACTCATCGACGATTCTCTCAAACCACTCCAAAAAATTTGTGTGGCCTCCTCTTGTCAATTTATGGAGTAACTCTTTGTCTTTAGTTTCTGTTGGTTGATTCATCTAGTAGCTTCTTTAAAGACTGAGGTACAGACTCAACAAAATTATCGTTTTTTTCGGAGAAGAACTTCTTCTTCGCTTATGAAATAGTCAGCCTGTTTCTTTTGGTGTAATTCTACAAATAATTTACTATCTTATTTTCCCACTAGTTCTTAATCTATTTCTCTAAGATCATATAGTCATGGTCATTTCATCTGTATATGTATCACTGTAAACAGAACCAATGTTGTAATCAATCAGATTGCAAGGTTACCATCAATACACATAAGGAATCATATAAACATATGGGATGCAAGAGACAAGAATGGTAGATAGAATAACAGATTATATTACTCAATACACATGTGCGTTCATATAATAAACCGAACCAAGTATCTATCTTGATCAACAACCTATATATACATTAACAAAATAGTTATAGTAACTACCTGTCGATCTAATCTACAATTAGTCATCTAATGAGTCTAGCTGATTAGGTTGACTAGATCCTCCAATAGGCACCCATGTCCAACTTAGTAATGAATGTAAAATCAATAGGATTTTTGTGGTGTTTTTCAAAGTATTTCATGTCCCATAAGAAATATAAGGTTAAAATTAGGGGTTAGGGACCTTATTTTCTTCCCCATATCATGGTAAATCCCTTGAGAAACATCCCTAGCCGCTACAAAAAAAAACATAAGGGCATATTTATCCTAAGTGTATGAAAAATATATCTTTTACATGGAATGTATTATAGGTGAAGGCCTTTATCATGATCCATTATTCCAAGAAAATTCATTAGCATCTAATACTCTATATTTATCCCCCAACCATGGTTAAGGTCTTGAGACACATCCTTGATGCACACAATATGATAAAGGAACCCATGTCTCATGTGAAGGACAATGATTCCCTCTAAAGAACATGTTATGTATTTTATTACCCTTGATCCCTAAAGGTTTCATTAAGGACACAATGGCCTTATTTTCTCCCTTGACAATGGCCATTTTCTTAAGACACCCATCCTTGGCCCACAATACTTCACAAAAGTACCCATATTCTAGTTTGTGTTCAAAGCTCACCTTTTAAGGGCATATTTTATGGTTTGAGGTCATATTCATAATTAATGGAATTTATAGATCCATTGATGTTTAAAGGCCATTATTTTTCTCTCTCGATTACAGTTAAGGCCTTGATACCTGTTAAGTCATGAACTTGTTTCTTTTAATTTTATATTTTGATTGCCATTTTATTCTGAGTTTGCTTATTTGCTTGAGTTTGTTCTTTTACTTACTTTGGAAAATTTTTGGTTTTTAGTGAAATTTTCAAGTTTTTGCCTTTAGGTTTTTTATTGTTTTTCTTCCTTTAGGTTTTGAAGGGTTCTAAAGGCCATTATGTTGAATAATGGGTTCACAAACAACATTATGAACATAATTTATCATTTACACCTCACTCAAAATGGAAAAAAATGGTTAAAACAGCGCCAAAATTGAATTCAAATTATTCTTGTAGCGCAACCATGAAAAATTAACACAACGGAGCTACAAGAATATCGCGCGCGCCGAAATCACCATTTTTTAAGCTGAATTTTCGCATGATTTTGATTCCTAAGTGACTAATCGCATGTTTTAAGGACTTTGATACGTGTTGCTCCAGTAATCATCATGAAAACAGGTGCGTTTGACAGAAGGAGGGGGATTGTGGCAAATCATTAGTGAGAGTTGGATGAATCGTCACAGGTGGACGAACGAGCCTAGATTGAAGTGAAAGGAGTTCTTCATTCATGCATTACGGAGCTAAATACTAAGTGGAGTGAAGAAATTTGCCCAAAATCCGAAGCTGTAGTTATGAAGGGGAGTTATGGTTTTCACCGTTTCAGAGGGATTTAGGGCTTCCTCGTTTCACCACCTGGAATCAAATTGGACACCTGAAGACACTTGTATAGCTAAATTGGACAATAAGACAACACAAGCAGTGGTTTTAAACTTTTGTAGCTCGACAGGAATAAGGTATTCCGCATTAAACTGATAGTGGCTGTTAAATTGGGGCTTTCTCAGTAAAGTCTGTTTTGTTAAAATTGGTTAAGGAAAACATTAAGGTATGCCTTTAAACAAAATTCCTACCGAAGAGATATCTGTTTAAGAGGTTTTGAGATGATGTGGCAAGGGGAAGTTGAAAGGTAGCAGTACATTGAACCATTACCTTTTCAAAACCTGAAAGATGACAGGGTGAAGAGCTGTGCATTTTGTGGTATTCAAATTTCACAAATTGATTTGCTACCTATAAACAATGCAATGAAGGAGATAAACATATGAAATTGCATGAAGACCTAGTCTTATTAGGTGCTAAAGCTAACTGATTTTGGTTCTAAGAGCAAGGGGGAGCAGAAAGTGAGCAGACATAAGATTACTCTTATATCTTCTCATCTACTAGATAAACAATCTCCAGTTGATCCTAGAAACCACAAATTGATCTAAGGAGCTAGCATCTGAGATCACTTGTACAAAGATTTTTCTGCACAATGATTGCTCATAAGTTGCATTAGAAGGAATTAAGGGTTACTTTTTGTACAGAACTACAATACATAGGTGTTGTTATACTTTCTGGGGATGGTCTAGTATCTAAATGAGCAGCTGGGATGATAGCTAGTTTCACCAGCAGTTTTAGTGAAGAATGTGGAGCACTCTGTGACCTAAATCACTTGAACCTATGGTAAAGCTTATCCTGCATTAAAAAACAAAAAGAAAACAGTCAAGGAAGATTGAGGAAAGCTGATTATCAAAACCTTAGAGGCTTGAGGAGGAAAACGAAGCTGTTAGGTCATTGACAGAACCCTAGAAGTACATATAATTCAGCCATTGAAAGCAGATGGGTAAAAGTGGCAAAAGAAATAGGGCTGAGCCCACTGAATTAAGCTAGATTGATCAATTCCCAGGTTTTGCAGAGCTTTTCCAGAATGATGGGTGGCGATATTTCTTCAAAAAGATCGATGGCTACAACACTGAGGTCTCTTATCAATTTGCCAAAAGCTATAACCAGGACATGATAGTTTTTGATACACTGAGGTTCAAGTTGACTGTGGAGCTAATTGCTGAAGCTACAGGAATTAGAAATGAAGGCGAAATGTGGTTCAAAAATTTGCCTTTCACTTTTAATGCCCAGAGGTACCTTTTACCTGGTATTACTCCTGACTAGAGTAAAGGAATACTAATTCAGAATTTTAGAGAGGAGTGGGTGGAGCCCATTAAAGTCCTTCAAAGCTATATCACCTGCGAAGGCAGATATGCCTATGTCTTCAAATACCATTTTAGGTTCTTACAACATTTCGTTGGTGAATCCAAAATGAGTCTTCCTTTCTTTTTGTTTAAAAGTTTACAGAAGATGTCAAGTAGAGTCAAGGGGCATCAGGATCATACTTCACAATCCATCTTCCACCATGGTTTGATTAAGCTCATAATTAGTACTGCTCTACAAAGGGAAGGGAAGACATGGAATTATTTTCTTTTCTGGCCTGGTTTTCAAATCAAGCAAGAGGAGCAGCAAGCCAAAAAACAGGTGGATAAGGGGAAAACCCTAGTTAGGAAACTAGGTCAAAAGATCAAGTCTGAAGACAAGAAAGAGATTAAACTTGAAGAAGCATCAGAGCCCTTGAAGCATGACAATGAACCTTAAAAAACTTTTAACTAACAGTAAAGGTAAATGTTCACTGTTTACAGAAAAGAAAGATCAGCCTATGCAACACATAGCACTAGCAAAAGCTTTTAGTGAAGATAAAACTATTGTCACAAAAAAGGTTGCTGTACAGGAAGAAGACATTCAGGCCCAGCAAAGGAGTCCCATCACTATCCTATCTAAGGATAAGGGATATCTATTAGAGGAAGATGAATTCACTGTCAAACTGAAGCTAGGGTTGAGACCCACACAGAATGCTGCAGACAAGAGAATAAAGCAGAGAAGTCAAAGAAAAAGAAGACCAAAGTAAAAGCTGTAGAGTTGGCCACAGTAAGACATCGAGGGAAAACTTTGAAGATGTTGAAAGAAATTGCCTCAGAGTGGAGACCAAAAACCAAGCCAAGAAACAAATTAAGGCTGAGTATGAAGAAGCTGCTGAACCCTAGATTAAATTCAAAAGAGGTTACTGTGCTGGATGATGATTCTTCAAATGAAAAAGGGTGATTCCATGAAGATGGATAACACTTTTTGGCCAAATTTGGCGATGAAAACCTGATTTTTTACTCATGTGCTAGATAGAAGCCCTCAAAACGCATA
>LPNX011084299.1:53125-195421 GCA_001517045.1 Pseudotsuga menziesii
TTTCATGAAAGGCGTCGAATTTCAGGGATCTGGATGGGATAATCAAAGATGTAGTCAGACCACCCGTTGTCATGAGGGGGTGCAATGTCTTTGTTGACGATCCACGCTGCACTGTTGCATTTGAAGCCACTGCCGAGACAAATCTGCCAAATCTTCTGCCCTTTTTTCATACGGCCTTTGGACTCCAAATACTGGAATTGATACCATGTGGACGAAGAATAAGTATTTCCAAATCTGTATAGAGTCATTTTCTATGGTTCTACGGTCTCAAGAGGCAAATTCAGTCCTTTCTCCACTGCACGAATCACTGCTTTGCCACCGGAATGGATGCACATATGATTAAATGTTCGCTTAAAATCGGGCACATATTCTTTCGCTTTACCCTTCACGAAGATCTTTCTGACCAAGAACTTGCTGGAAAGATAAGGAATCTATTCATAGTAGGGAAGAACCAGAGGACCCAATTGTCGCATGTTTTCCTTGAGAGCCTCCGCAGCAATTTCCATAATGTGTTTGTTGAGATTCACCCCGACTGTTCCAGTCGGATCCTCTTCTTGAAAAGCAGCATGATAGGCCATGTCGCTCACGCCTTCTCTGTGCGTTCTAACGACATGAAGCAATCTATATTTAGCACGATGATGATCGCTTCTTTTGTTCGACAGAAGCACAGCCCCGCAGCCCATTCTGAACAAAATATTGGAAACCAACATCGGTTCATAGTTTTCGAAATACCAATTTTCTATAATATTCTCTGTGCTTAGAACAATTGCATAAGTGCCTCTGTTGGCAGCACGAAGGCAACCCGCCGCCAGATCCAGTGAAATTAGGTTAGCGCTGCATCCCATTCCGCTGACATTATAAGTATTGATATCGCTACGAAACCCCAATTTATTAACAATCATCGACGAAAGCAATGGAATAGGGTTAAAAACACTGCAATTCACAACAAGAATACCAATTTCATTAATAGCAATTCCAGTTTTGTCCAGCAGATCTTGAACATAGCCAAACATGACGATCTCTGCTTCTTGACGAGAAGTCTCATGTGTCAACCTCGGTGGCAAGTAATGCAGAGCCGAAGGAACAGCAACAAATTCGCTCACAGCAGCTCTTTCAAGAATCCTTTTCTGAAACTCCATAGTTTTTGCTGTGAATTTCTGTGAAATCACAGCATGTTCTATGAAATGATCGAACGAAACTCTCCATTCCTGAGGCGCTTTGTAACAGGACAGATCCAGCATGTAGATTTGCTTTGACAGACGAAAATAGTAAATAAAAAGGGTCCCTAAACCACAAGTTAACCAGAGAAGCCATACGATCGTGGCCATATGATCACTAGTTCTCCAAAAATAGAGCTGGTCGATGACAAATACAAGTGCACCAGCTTCCAGCATGGGTAACCAGAACACTAATGCCCTAGATAGCAAATCAGAGTATCCCAACTTTATGTAATTAAAGTTGAGATTCTCTGCCAAATCAAATGGCTTATCAGTGCAATCTGCATGCCCGGGTTCCATATCGATCTCCGACTTTCCCGTTACTGCAATAATTAAATTCTTCTTTGTATCTCACTTGAACCTCTCTTCAAGCTATCACACAGATAGTGAAAAATGGCCGCCCATCTCGCTTCTTAAATACAGTCTCCAGCATCCAGTTTCTGTAACATGGCCAACTTGCATCCATTTGTATTCCACCATGGTGTAAGTTGAACATTCAAATTCAGTCTTTGAATTATAAATAACATAATAATAAAATAAAATAAATGATGATGTCATCATTGCCATGTGTCAAGTGAAAACCAGATACCAAACTCCAAGAATGACATCACTTCTGATGGCCAATCAGAAGTTTACAAAATAGCAAATTCAAATATTTTTATTAAAATTTAAAATATTTTTTTTCAAGCTGTAAAGTTTAACTTTGGAAAACTGATTTTGATTTTTTGGTGGCAGCAAACTAATAGAAGGTCAAAGGTGGTTGACTAGCAACCAATTACTATATACCTGCTAAGGAAGGTATAAAAAGTTGTAACGATACTTCTACTTCTATGTATATTCATTTGTTTAGTATTTTTATTTATTTCGATATGTATATCTAGTATCTCTCCTTTTATTTCCATATAAAGTTGTTTTCATATAATTTTCTCATAACATATCTCTTTTATAAATATAAATATCTGTTTTTATCATTTCAAACTTTAGATTATAAGATTTATTTCATATTGACAAGTAAGAACTATTACACACTCTATTTTGATTCCATGGACACCCTTGTTGCTCCATAGTGTAATTTCTTGTATTATACATCACATTTGACACCATTTTATTTGATGCTTAATCTCTGTAGGATGAATCTAACCTTTTTCAATCAAGTTAAGGGTACAAGCTATATAAAATGTGTTTAAAATTTGTTTTATTCCATACTTATCTTAAAGCATTTCTTCAAAGAATGTGTTCCTTAGAAACAATGGTAGACAGTAACGATAAAGATGGGATGTTACACTTAGATGTGGATTTGAATGGATTCAAAGTTAATGTGGAGGATGTAAGCCATTCTTTTATTACATTTTAAACTTTTTTTCTATAATACGGATTTTGAGTTGTGGTTTGATCTTGATAAGTTGGTGTAAGTAGTGGTATACATGTAGCAAAAATTTTAAAGATGATTTTAAGGAACTATATTTATTTGAAAGTGTAAAAATGTTTCTTAAAACACAAAGTATAAAATGTTTGATGATATTTTTCAAAAAATATTTTAATTTCCAAGGATTTTATATCTTTTATATAATAATTTGGCGATTTTTAGGGTGAAAAATTTTTACCCCATCAAAATTGAGTGAAACGGAGCTTCAAAAAATGCAAAATGATGAATTGTTTTTCGAAGAAAAACATGGACAAATAGCCCATAGACTAAATTTCACCCCTAAAATCATCCCAACAAAATCCAAAAACTTTTTTTTAAAATCATCCCAACAAAATCCAAAAACTTTTTTTAATTTTAATGAGTTGAATAATCATTTTCTAATTACTTCGATTTGGCAAGTTTTCTCCAAAATGTTTACACAATATATATGCCAAAACTTTAAAGGGTCTTAGCATTATTTTTATATGCGAAAGCATTAAAGGGTCTTAGCATTATTTTAATAAGATGGCTATAGTCAATTTGTGATAAAATACTATGCCTGCATGGTATGTTCTTCTTGAAATGTTTGGATGAACATTGTTTTATGAATATTTTGTATGACACGTGTTTCACAAAATTTTCAAAAGTAAGTTCTTTGAAAAATGCTTGACATGATTGTTTTTTTAAGTCCAAGGTCATTTGTCAACCTTCCACTGAAATTTTTCTATATCTTAATATAAAAATAGAATTTCAAATTATGCTCAAACTACTTCTTCGAAAAAATTACACAACAATTATAGCATAACTACTTCCTCGAAAAAATTATGTCTATGGGTGAATTTACACAACCATGAGTTGTATTTAACACAACAATTATAGCATAACTTAGGGATTCATGTTTCCCAATAACATCTTCTTCGTGACAGTAAATAGTGGGAGGATCTATTTCAACTTTATTAAGTATCTCATTTGCAAATATTCAAGGATTATCTTGATAGTGATGCACACAAGAGTGGTGGAACTAACATGTCTTTTTGGGATGTAGTAAAAAACAATTATATCTCTCCAACTGCTTCAAAACCATGAGCTGATTCTAATTCCTATATCATGGAGCATGTTATGGAGGCTTCAACTTTATATTAGTGGATGCATTCATCATGGACAAAGAAATATGAAATTTTTATCTGTTCCAAAGGTTTTTTATTATTATTCAGTTCTTTGAACATTATCACAAAGTTTTTGAGGATGATTAGGCTAGTTTTGGGGAAACATGGGGATTTTTATAATTCCTTGGTTCCTATATTTTGATCCTAATTCTATGTCAATTTAACTAGAATATTAGCCTAGGTTCAGGTTCATGGTTTTCTATTACGTTTTTCACATGTACTTGTTTTTGAAGATATTTGGAATTCTTTCGACACTTACATCAAATCATAGCTAGACATCAAGTGAGCTATAGTGATATTATGTACATTCACTCACAATTGTGAGCTATAGTGATATTATGTACATTCACTCACAATTGTGTTGAAAGTTAGTAAAGGTTTTCCAAACAATGTGCTTCTCAAATAGTAGACTTTTGACAACATTCCCTTGTCAAATATAACACTAAATATTATGGTATCTACAAGCTACTTATCCCATGCTTATCCTCATCCACCCAAGAATAAAGGGACACAAGTGTGTGTGTGTGTGCGCACGTGTGTGTCTTTTAGTACTTTTTGATCATCATAGTGGTCACCATCATTTTCCACACACATACACATATGGAATTCACTTCTTCTTTCTGTGCTAACATTCCAGACATGGATATCAAACCTTCTTTAGGTGGAACAATAAAACTTCATGAAACCATTTTTTCTAATTAAATTAAAATTTTAGTGACCTCTATGAATCCTAATAATCTAACTCACACTCAACATTTTAAATTATAGTTTGTCACTAGTGGATCCTTGTTCAAAGGGTTCAAGAACTTAAAAAAAAATAAGAAAGGTAAAAAAGAAGAAATTATGATGTTTTTTAAAGGTTAAGAAATGATACATGTATATTAGTTGTGTATTTTTATTTATACATGTTAGTGAATGAAGTTTTCATTTATATCTTTTTAAGTGTCAAAAATGTTATTTTTTTTTAATAAAAAAATTATGATTTTTAAATATATATATATATATAAATATGTTTATTTTACGTATATTTATATTTAATTAACTTTTAATAATAAATTATTTTTTTTCAAAGAAAAAAAAGCGTAATTTCATTCATCTTTCGAGATCAAAATTACATTCTGAATATTCACTAAAGTGTAAATTCCGGTCCACCAGATACTGGTTCCATTCAAGAGACTGTAAGGTCTTCAGTTAGAAAATTCAAAAAAGAGCATACGCAGATGCTTTTCAACTATTTATATGATCGATGCATAGTTCTGATCATATATCTACATAACAAAAAATAAGTCTAATTAACATCCTGTTTGAGCTACAACATTTTCCTTTTGAATAAATACATTATGTGCATACAATGATGCGATCCAAAATAGCTATGGTCGAAACCAAAGCTTCTTACCACTGCAAAAGCTGTAGTTTAAAGATCTAAAAGCATATTATAGAACTGCAAACTGCCTTAATAAGAAACCTGTCGAAAGTGAAAAAAGTTCTATGAACGGCCTATGGTAATAGGCCTGCGTTCTGCCATTGAAAGTTTCTTTCACCATCCATAATCCTTCTGCCAGCCCGAGCCCTTCCTTGGAAGTTGTGTCCACTTCCTTGTTGTTTTCCCTATACACATGCCTGCATGTAAAAAAGTCAAGACGATGTAGAAGCTACCGAATAGAGGAAATAATATTTGCAAGTCTCAAATGCCTGCATTCTCGTGTCTGATTGATCCAGTTTGTTACATTCATTGAGTCTCCCAGGAAATTTAGTTCAGTGCATCCTTTTTCAATAGTAAACATCAGAAGTAGTTTAAGACTCATTAACTCAGCGAAATTATTTGTGCCCCCCCCAAGTCCCATAGACATAACAAAGAAATGAGACTCAGATAAGTGAAGTACTGTGCCTCCTCCACACAGATTATTTTGTGTTGCCCCATCGAAGAAATCCCACGGCTTGGATCTGTCAATATCCACATCTAATTGCCTTTGTTCTCGCGCAGCCCTTATGTGAACAGGAAAAGAGTTGTAGAATCCCACAGCCAATGCCCCTGTGATAGCCGGGGTACTTGATGTATCTTTGAAAATTGCCTTATTACGTGCTAGCCATATCCCCCAGATGACCAACAGAGGAATTATTTTATATTGTTTTAATGGTGTCCTCCTCCACCAAGAGTCCCAGGCAGCCCCAATAGAGTCCCCTTCCCACTGGCAATTGAAACCAACCAACGTGGACACTTCCCTCCAGACCTCTGATGAGAAGCAGCATGTATAAAACAGGTGATATGTGGTTTCCATCTCCCTTTTACACAAAACACACCAGCCCGGCCCTTGAAAAGTTCGCTTCTGTAGCACGTCCCAAGTAGGTACCTTGTTATTTAGTACACACCACATAAATAGCTTAGTTTTTGCAGAGCGCTTAAGCTTCCACAAAGGCCTCCACCACCAGACTTCTTCCCTTTGTTCCACCCCTGTGCTTAGGAATAAATACCCAGCCTTAGGGATGTAAGCACCCCCCGGATCAGCATCCCACACCAGTGAATCCTCATGTTCTGTAAGTATAATATGGGCCCTGTCTAGTTCCCTTATGTATATCTCCAAAAGTCCAGTCTCTCGTTCCCCCAGCCCTAAGGAATTTGCCCTTCGCCATAAATAAGTCCACGGTTCATCTGGCCTTGGAACAGCTAGATGATTTAGTGTGGTGATCCCTAAATGACCGAGAGCCTCAATAACATCAAGTGGAAGAAGATGCTGATGTGTGCTACCTAGCCAAGGATCCCTACCAATCAGCACACTTTCCCCATTGCCAACATCCCAAGCAAGATTGTTTTCGATCAAATTAAAATATTTAACAATCGCTTTCCAGATCACCGATCCCCCTGAATGTGTTTTCCTGGGGTTTCTGATCCAATCTAAAAGGCTCTCCCCAGGGATATATTTCTATTTTATCACCCGCGTCCATAGACTGCTGGACTTCACCAACCTCCAACCTCCCTTAGCAGCCAACGCATTTGAGAATAAGAATATGTCCTTGAGGCCCCAACCTCCTAATCCTTTTGGGGCTGCTATCCTTTTCCAATTAACCCATGGAGTAGTCAGGTCTTCCTTTTTACCACTCCAAAGGAATCTGAAGCAGATCCTCCTAATCCTTTCAAGAATCCCTTTCGGTATCCAGGAAAGGGCCATCCAATAAACTGGGATTGCCTCCAGAACAGCTTTAACTAAAACTAATCTTCCTGCACGAGACAACCACTTGTGACTCCAGACCATTAATCATTTTTCAACCTTCCCCACCAACCAAAACCAGTCCTGTTTCCGATAAAAGTTTGCTTTCAGAGAGAAACCAAGAGATTTGAGCCCTTCATCCAATCCAGTTGTGGGGAAAGGAAAGATCCTCAATAGCTCAGCCTCCTCTTCCGGTCTTAACAAATGGGTTATCAATGAAGATTTACCATAATTAATCTCCATACCTGTAGCCTTCGAGAAGAGTTCCAAAGTCTCCTGCAAAACTCGAGTCTCTCTTCTAGCACCAGAGCAAAAGATCAATACATCATCCACAAAAAGAAAATGTGTAATATTTAAGTGTGGAGCTATTTGTATCCCGGAGAATCGACCTTTTGTTCTTGCTGTTCTTATAGCCCTGCTCAGACCTTCAGCAACAAGAAGGAAAAGGAGCGAAGACAAAGGACACCCTTGTCTAAGACCTCTCTCAGCATGAAAAAATGGAGAGGCCGCTCCATTGATCAGCACCGAAAAAGAGACAGTAGTTATACAAGACATAATCCAACAGATAAAATTGATGCCGAAACCAAGATGAGTTAGGAGCAACCTCAAATAAAGCCAACTAACTCTGTCATACGCCTTAGAAAGATCAATTTTTAGAATAGCCCCCTTCAGCCTTCTGGTTTTTAAACTATGAAGACCTTCCTGCGCTACCCCAATTGCCTCGTGGATCTGACACCCTTCCAGGAAGCCAAACTGTTCAGCTGAGACATGTGCTGAAAGGATTGTTTTCAATCTAAGGCAATTACTTTAGAAATAATCTTATAGACAAAGTTACACAAAGAGATCGGCCTGAAGTCATTGAGAGATGATGCATTATCAGTCTTTGGAATGCGAGCAATGAAAGTAGAATTGAAGTTAGCCGGAATCCAGCCAGCCGACCTTGAATCTTCTATCACCTGCAAGAGATCCCTCCCTAGTATATCAAAGAGATCCAGGAAAAAATCAATCGTCCATCCATCTGGCCCTGGGCTTTTATCTTTCTGAAAGCTTCCCAATACATCCTTGAGTTCTTCTTCTGAGACTTCCTTCATGAGATCCCTGTTGTCCTCCTCATCCACAAAACGAGGAAACATCAGAGACAATCTAATAACCTCTTCGATTGATGCCTGTGGAGGAGCTTTGAATAACTGCTGAAAGTGATTGACCCCGCATCTGGCCTTATCTTCAAAAGATACATGAATACCCTCCTCGTCCTGCAGACTCCAAATAGTATTTGCCACCTTCCTTCCTCTAGCGTAGGCATGAAAAAATTTAGTGTTATCATCCCCACATTCCAACCAGGTGGCCCTACTTTTGAGTCTCCATGCTTCCTCCTTTTCTAACAGAAGGGTATTATGCCTACCCTCCAACCTTGTCAATGCCTCCTTAGATTCTTGTGATGTAAACCCGCCTCCTTCTCCTTCGTAGATCCCCAATAGTTCTGCTTCTACAGTCTTTAGCTCAGCATCATCTCTATTTCTCTTTGCAACTGCCCACTCCTTGATTAGCACTTTAAGTCTTTTGATATTGTCTGCAAACTGAACGGCAGCCGATCTATCATTATCCCCTTCTATAGGGTTCCAGTTAGAGAGGAAGAGGGTTTGGAAGGTCTCGTCATGAAGCCATGACTTATTGAATTTTAAAGGGCTCGGAGGATTGATTGGCCCCTTCTTGATTTCAAAGAAAATAGGAAAATGGTCTGAATGACCCCCACTGCCCACCCATTGTCTTACCAGAAAAAATTTGTCCACCAGCTGCTCAGCTACCATAAAAAGATCTATTCGCTTTGCCACCCTAGCATCCCCACTTCGGTTGTTTCTCCAGGTAGGTTTTAGTTTAACAGGCTCGATGTCCAACAAACCCTTCTCCGTCAATTTCTGAACAAAATAACCCGCCAAAGAATCCACTTGGGCATGAGGCCCCCATACCTCATTGTGCCCCAGCGAGAAATTTAAGTCTCCACCCAGCACAACCGTGTCTCCAGACATCAAAGGGTTTTGTAAGAGAGAGTCCCAGAAAGGAGCTCTGTTAAGGTAAGGCCCGTAGACATTAACCATAGTGAGGGAAATCCCCAATTCTTCTGCAAAAACCTCAATACCCAACACAGCCTCTGTGCCCCAGGCATTGATCAACTTAACACAACAATTTTTCCAACCCACCGCCAAGCCCCCGGAACGACCTCTTGCATCTAAAGTCGCAAAAGACCACCCTGGAATCCAACATTCCAGTTTCTCCCGAATCGCCTCTCCTTCTCCTAAAGTCTCTTGTAGCAAAATCACATCCGGGCGTTCAAGAGTAAGCACCCTGATGAAGGCTGATTTCTTGCCAGGCCCAGCCAGCCCCCGACAGTTAAATGACAGGATCTTCATAAACGACCTTTCTTCTTGGCCTTCTCCGCTCTAAGGGCCTGTTCAATCGAAAATTGTTTACCTCCCAAAAGATCCTCCCTAGCTCTGGATTGAGCCTTAAAGAGATTTGTCTTTCTGCCCCAACCTCTTCTCACAGGCGAAGGATTTTTCCCCAACCCAGAAGAAGGCTTTCGACTAGATCTTAAGAAATAACCCGAGTCCATAGAATCAGGAGGTGAGGGGCAAGACTCTTCAATAAGAGATACAGGGTCTGGTTCCAAAACAATAGAGGAAGGTTCAATCATAACAGACAGACGGTCTGGCTCGAAAGCAGTAGAAGCAACAGCAGGTTGAGAACCCATCCCCGGAACAGATTCAGCAAAGGCATGGTGCACAGGAAGAGGCAACGGGGTTCCATACTGCCCCGAAAGAGAAAACTTCCTCAGGCCTTCTATCCAATCGAACCCAAGAAAGGAGACATTATTCAAAAATAAATTAACATTAGACAGGAGGGGAAAAGAGGGTGTACCAGGATCAGAATGATCCCCTGAAGCAAACCCATTTTCCGGAATTGTGGCCTGAACCATCGGTTCTCTAGTCCCTTCATCCAGCAATGCTTCAGGAAGAATCAGCTCTTCAGAGGACGGATCGCTGCCCAAATCTTTCGCTGAGGTCTAGGCCGAACCTGAGGAAACAACAGACTTCTCCAAAGGTCCCTTTCGCGCAGCCCCAGGACCTTTCCGTCTATTACCGATCAAGGATCTCCCCGGCAGAGTACAAGCCAAAACCGGATGTCCATAAGCATGACAACGTCTGCACCGGAAAGGAACATTCTCGTAGTCCAGTAATTGAGGGATAATCACCGGACCCCATTTCAAATTTATTGATTCTGCCAGACCCACTCTGAGATTAATGTTTACCAAAATCCTGGCAACCTTCTTCTCCTTTGTTTGTAGGAATGAGAGATCCGCCTCCAGGAAATATCCTAGTATATCGCCTATCCGCCTGAAGTGATACAAATCCCAAAAGTGCAAGGGAAGCGCTGCCAATCTTACCCAAATAGGTGAGACATCCACCCTTTCTTTGCTAGCATCAAACAACGGACTCCAAGGTTTCAGAAGAACAGGAGAATGGTCAATATGCCAACTTTTGCTCTGAATCCATCGTAAGTCCTCCTCCTTCTCCAAAATGACTGCAAACCAACCCCTATTTAGCATCTCAACCTCCGGCACATAACCACACTGAGATCCCCATGACGCCGCAGCCCAATCCATAACAGTTTTTTTTGAAAAATTTCTTCCCAAGACCTTCCCAACCAGGGTACACTTCGCCATCTTCAGCACGCTGTCCCAGGCTAAATCTTCACCTACCGCATAGTTCCGGACCTGTTTCGTTTTTATCCAATTCTTTCTTCGCTTCTTTGAAGCTCCACTGTCCATAGCTTGTCTTCCAATAAAATCACCTGAATCCCCTGAACTTCCACCAAAGAGGTCCCTTCTTAGAGACCCAAATCCTCTCTGTTCGGCTACATCCAATGGCCCCCTCCTCTCATCGTCTGAAGTTTCTCTGCTTGAAACCTTTCCCTGCAGTTCCTGACCGTCCTCCCCAGCAGCTGTCCCCGAAACATTACCCTTCACAGCCACGAACCCTTCCTGAGAAACTGCTGCCGGAAACCCTAAATTCCGAGAGGAGAAAGTTCCGGCTTCCCTCCTGCACGAAGACCCCAACCAAGCTTCCGGCCCCTGAGAAAAAAACCCCACCTGTGAATCAGCCATTAAATGCTCCAACGAGAAAACAAGGAAATCAGACGGAGAAGTAACGGCTTCCAACCCCAAGGGCACATAGCTAGCCGATCCCACAACTTCCTGGCCCGGTCTTGGGATATCCACCAACTGCTCCAACAGCCCTCCACCTGGCACCCCCCAGATGTCAGAACTCTCCAACCTGTCACTGGAATAGTCTACTTTGTCCAAAAATTCCATTATTGCCAAGAATGGAAGACCGTTGCAGTCAATGAAACCCTCAATCTACAGAAACCCCAGCAGTCAGCCACCGTCACGGGTTAAGATCGACCTAATCCAACACCTACCACCAAGAGATCACGGCATAAAACAAAGGCATACTGTCTTGGAGAGAAAAAAGTAGCGGAAGATACAGGGCAGACCCCTAGCCATAGCTAGAGGCCATGACCAACCGTACCCATTGCCAGCCTACGCCATCGCCATCACCTGCTGTCAAAACCCTACCCCTCCCGCTCTAATAATAATAATATTATTATTATTATTATAATTATATTTTTAGTGATAATATTTTTTTATAATTAATTAACTTGAAATAATAATAATAAGTATTATATTTTTAGCCATAATATTTTTTTTAATAATAGTTATTATTGTAAATATTTTTTTTTCAAAAACATAATGAAGTAATCGAAACCACACTTCTTTGGTTATAAATCGAGCTTCTTTTAGCTCAATTAATTGATGTCTTTGGGGAATAGCTCCCAACACTCTATAAATTTCACTTAGATATAATATCATGCAACATTCACTCTCGTTAAAGTTCAAAAGTGCGATTTAATATATCTTTAACGAAAGCTAAAAGAGTATTCAAAGCCAACAATGTCCATTGCCTTTCTGGTATTGAAATGTTCCTTCGCATCAGTCACAGTCCAGTTCATAAATGAAAGAACAATGTAGTTGAATACTGGGACAAAATGCCGTCCATAATCCCGTAGTAGAAAATATTTACTTGATTGTCTCAAAAGTTGGATCAGATAGGTCTATACATTTCCTATCACCTAAAAGTGTTTTCAAATGAGAATTGTTGTTGCTTTTTACTGTTTTGGCAGGACTGAAGGGTGGGAGAAAGTGGTTCAACTGTAAAATAAAGAAAGCTCTGACGGCTTGGAGAACAAGCTAAGAATTCAGAGAAGTTTCCGAGTAACCCTACATCCCGAAGTTGTAACAAAAAAATGGTGACACGAAACAAAAAAATTCTGGCCTAGTTTGACAAGAGGATGGATGGCACACATGTATCTAATCAAACTTTTGGTTCACAATACATGTAACGTAAATAATGCATAACCATGTTTTGTCCATAACCATTGCCATTGCCAGGCAAATGACCATTAACCAGCTTAGATCCAAATCTTAGACTCTATCAAGCGCCGAGATGGATCAAATCTCTCTAAGTGCAAACCTCTTCTTAAGTATCCATTGATTTGATTCAAACCAAAAGACACATCTTTATATTTAAGGTCCACATATAATTTTATTATTATTAATATTTAATATTATTTATGGCCGACATATAATACTTTTTATTATTTTTTATTTTGTTAGGAACGAACATTGCATTATTTCCCCACACATGGTTTTAAAACCATATGCAAGGACCTCCTACAATGATGGGTTGTTTAAGAGGCCTTGCACATGGTCTTCAAACCATTTGCAAGGCCCTCCTAAACCATGTACAATAAAACCATTGGTTGTTTTGAATGCCTTGCACATGGGTTTAAAACCCCTTGCACATGGTTTTAAAACCGTGTGCAAGGCCAACATTTTTTTGCCAATAATTCAATTTTGTGTTTTTTTCTTGACCCACGTATTTTTTTACGGATAATTAAACTTTTACTTTTTTGCCGACATGTTAGAAATGTTACATTACATCACATTACAAGATCTCTCCCATAATATTCAGTATCACTATTATTTTTTGCCTACATGTTACAAACGTTTTTCCAACATGTTACAAATGTTACTAATGTTACATCACATTACAAGATCTCCCCCATACTGGGCTGTAGAGCGCCTCTCGGCGCAAAGAAAGGACTCTGCATGCCAGTTGAAGAAACGATCATATTAAAATTGCTTATATATATATATATATATATATATATATATATATTAAGTTAAAATGAACCCTTCTAAAACTTCTTTACTCCACAAGCCAAAGACTAAATAGACTGTTATTTCTAAATTCCATGTGTTTCCCAGATTGTGATGGTTAATTATGTCGATAAGCATTTAGATATTATTTTTGGATTTGTTTGAGTCCATCAACAAGATTAACCCAAGTGTAACAAGTGTACATCAGGCCTCAGGGATTCATTTCATGATGGTCCTACGTGGTTATACTTAAATACATGTTGATTAAGATTTAAATAAGCTTAAGTTAAAAGGTGCTTAAAGAAACATTTCATGGTAATCCTATCTTGTTATGCTTAAATGCATCTTGATTAAGATTTAAATAAACTTAAGTTAAAGATTAAGATTTAAATAAACTTAAGTTAAAGGGTAGTTATAGAAATAGGTAACAATTTGTTTTTTGTTTTTTCATATAAGTTTTGTTTATTAAATAGTATTTGTTTGATAACTATCATGAATGGATAACTAGTAGCAATGCATGTATAACTCATAGTTGATAAATGGATAACCAACAATTTATGGAAGATAAGTAGAAGAATGTGAAATAAAAATAAAAAATATATAAAAAATGTATGGCAGTCAAGCGCTGAGAGGGATCAAATCTTCCCAGGTGCAAACCTCTCCTGTTCATGCAAGCATCTTACCCATATTAAACTATAAAACATGTGGGTAATCTCCATGTAATAAAAATTTACCATAAACTGTAACTAGAAGATCAGCATTTGGCTTGAAAGTGAAGGTAAGCGGGCTAAAGGTCAAGCAGGTTTTAGAAGGCATCACTCAACAACGGACCACCTTATTACGCTTAGGATCATTATGGAGGAGTGCTGCAATGACAAATCCGATCTCTTTTGCTACTTTGTGGACTTTAGAAAGGATTTTGATACGGTACCTAGAAATAACCTTTGGAATAGGTTAGAAGAGCTTAAGGTTCCTTTCGAGCTAAGAGCTGCTGTGATAAGGCTCTACGAGAATGTAATTACCAAGTTCAAAAGCAATAAGGGGTGGTCGAAAGATATTAAGTGTAATATTAGAGTTAAACAAGGTTGCCCCCTCTCCCCTACCCTTTTCGGCATTTACATTGATAAGTTAGAGGGTTGTTTAGAAGAAGCAGGCTGTGCTGGTACGATCCTAGCTGGAATAGTCATCATCCTTCTTCTTTATGTTGACGATATTGTCCTTATGGCAAGGTGTTCTTCTGATCTTGATAAACAACTTCGTCTTCTTAAAGATTTCTACTCTACAAGGGGTATGACTGTTAACACTGACAAAACAAAAGTTATGATTATCAAATCTAAGAAGGACACATACGCTAATTTTGTGTATGACAATAGCAACTTGGAGGAAGTGTCTTCTTACAAGTACCTAGGAATTGATATTCATCACAAGCTCAACTGGAATTATAGCATTGAGAAAAGGATTAACGCAGGGTGGAAAGCTTACCTTGGTCTTGAAAATAACTGTAAAGCTGCAAACCTCGTGATGTGGGATAAAAAGAAGCTCCTCTTTGAAACTCTAGTCACTCATGTTATCTTGTATGGGTGTGAGGTTTGGGGTTGCAGCATCTCTAGAGAATCTTGGAGAAAGATCGAGCAAATCCAGAAGTGTTTTATAACTTACAACCTCAAAATCAAAAACAATACACCCTATCCTATTCTCCTTATAGAAGTGGGTCTTTCCCCCATTGAGAGCCTAGCCATGACTAGACTCCTGTTGTACAAGAACAAAATCAATAACATGGGAGACCATAGACTCCCTAAGTTAGCTTTAAACTCTAGCCAAAATCATCTAAGGGTATAAAGATACCAGGTCTTGGTTAAATCACTGGAAGATCGATGAAAATGTTGCATTGCAAAATATTAATAACATTAACCGTATTATTGCTTCTAAGTTTAAAGAAAAATTATGGTGTGAGAAAGATTTAGAGGCCAAAAGAAAATTAAGATATTATAAGGAGGTCATCAACCCTACTCTTGAAGATCAAAACTATCTCTCTGTTTTAATCAGTCCTAAGAAAAAAATTAATATAGCTAAGATAAGAACGAACTCGCGTGAGCTCCACAGTGAAACTGGGCGTTGGACAGTCCCTAAAACTCCTTGGGTAGAAAGGATCTGCCACCTTTGTGAGAGTAAGAACATTGAAGATGAAAATCACTTCCTCTTAGAGTGCCCTGCATACACCCACATTAGATCCCAGTTTCATAATCTTTGTTGCAATACCGACATTCCTAGCCTTTTAGCTTGTCAAAATTATAGTAAGCTCGGGACGCTTCTCTCCAAGCTCTTTGAGCATAGAAATATCACTTTAAAACAAACTAGTTAATTTTCTTCTTCAGGGTCCAATAAACCAAATTTTGGTCTCAAGGGACGTTAACCATCATCATCATCATCATCATCAACTTATTTCTTCTATAAAATTTATATGTAATTTTAATTATTAATAGTAATCGAAATTACAACATGTAGTTTTCGATTAAGACATAACATGTTTGTAATTTGTTAAAAGTTTATTTTTCTTGAGGGAAAAAAATGCAAACATTTCACAAGAGCGATACGAATCACAAAATTATAAATTTTGTCCAAACTAAAAAAGTAAAAAATAAGTTAAAATAGTCAAAGTGAACACGTCGTCCATGATTCAATAGTAAAGTGATGGAGAATAATACCAACTTTTATTTTACCAGCGAGCACATCTCAATTGACAATTTGGATCATAATTGAAGATTCGAAAGTGATAACTTGTTTCATAAATTTTTGTGCATCAATCTCCATCGAGTTAGGTCGACCAGAGTTCACCGTAAGTAACCAGGTTGGATCGTCCAGTTTTATCTAATCCAAGAATCCTTGATGTGACAGTTCATTGGGAAAAAAAAATAAAAAAATAGTTTGGTTTTACCTAGTAGTTCATAGGATTCCTAGCTTCTGCATGAAGCAAAATCTTTGATTGGTTTATGAGATATTGGGTATAACATTTTAGATTGGGAACCTTAATTAAATGGTCAACAATGGCCAATATCTGTTTGTAAAATAAGGAAGCTGCAAGGCCTCTTTTGTTGTTTCTGTAGGCACAAAACTGGCACAATTAGCGCGCCCTTGGTTGAAACAAAAATGATACAATCTCACAATGTAAACTGGCACAATGTAGCAAGATATAATATTGAAACAAAAATGATACAATCTCTCGTTACAAAGCTCTCTTGATAATAAAAAATACAGATTATTTTGCATGTTTAGAAACCACTTCTACCATGCCTCTCTCTGCTTTCAGATACAAATGAAACCAAGAAAATTACAGAGCTCGAAAAAGAAAATCGCCCAAGCCCTTTGGAGAGCCCACCCTAGAATTCGAGTTCCTTTTTTTTATATATAAACAATCCAAGGTTTTGCTATTTCCTAGTTCTCTTCAATGATCTCTGAAAACCCATGCTATCAATTATCCTCGATCTCTGGAATCCAATAAATAGGTACCCGTCCTTATTTTTAAATGACCATCAAACCAATGGGACGCTCTCCTTCAAAATCTATGCAATCAAACAATCCAAATGATTGGTGAAAGAAAAACAAAATTAAATTAAAGCAAAATCAAGTATAAAAATTAAACTAAAATCAAAACTAAAAGTAAAACTCAATGATCAAAAGCTTTTGTCACTGGTAAATCACTATTGGCTTTAAACTAAAATCAAAACTAAAAGTAAAACTCAATGATCAAAAGCTTTTATCACTGGTAAATCACTATTGGCTTTAATTGGGTATGATAAATCGATCCCCATACTAAATAATTTGAGAGATATTTATTAGTGTTTACTACTTTGGTGTCGTCAAAAACCTTGCAAACGCGGCCGCGAACTCCCACAATCTGATAGCGATCACGATGACAACTGTTAATCCTCGTGCAACCACTGTTTGAAACATTATAATTGTTTGCTATGTAAACTGGTACAATGTATCATTTTTGTAAACTGGCAAAATGTAGTAAGATATATAAAAGATTGGAAACTGTTACAGAAAACCCAGCTATTATTATAGCCAGAATATGTCATGTCTTGAGTTACAGTCATGATAATGAATTCAGATATGTGTTTTAGGTCTCTCCAAGCCAAGATCCGGTCCCTCATCTTTGTCCAAGCATTTAAACAGGTTGTATCTATTGTAGTCCTGCACTATGAAAATCTTATGGGTTCTCGCCTGGTATCAATTTAATTCGTGTACTGAAAAATATATTCTCCTGTTATCAATTTAATTGGTATCACTAATGTTTTTTTTCGATCTAGGCTGGAAAATAAATTAACTATCCATTGTGGAGATATTCCTTCTCTATTCCTTCTCTTTTCTTTGCAACAGTCTTTTCTTTGGGTCAACTGATATTTTATAAATTTTTATGTATTTTGTTTATTACCTATTGGCAACATCTCTCATAATCAAAAATAATATTTATAGCCACGAACGTTACATAAAGTTACATCTCCATAATATTTATAGCCAACATTTACATGAGGAAAGTTACGAAACATCTCCCCCATACATCTGAAAAATAATATAGAAATAAGAATACAAAATATAATGGACTGAGAACGCTACAATTGATCTCTTATTAATGTATTAAATAGCATATATTGGACCATTTACGGTTGATAACGAAAACAACTGAATACAGTAGTTTGAAAACTTTCTACAACTAAACATCTAACATACGAGGTTAATTACTTATTTCTAACACTCCCTCTTAATCTCGAGGGTTACATTATTAACTATGCCTAGATTTTGACGTTGATACTGAAAAACATCTCTTTCCAACGGCTTGGTGAAGATATCAGCCAGTTGTTCTTTAGAACCACAAAACTTGAGAGAAATGTCACCACCTTTGACAAGTTCACGAATGAAGTGAAATCAGGTGTCAATATGTTTGATTTTCTAATGAAATACATTGTTCTTTGACAAGGAAATGGTAGAATTATCATCACAAAAAACCAAAACAGGTTCTTTTGTTGTATATCCAAAATCCATCAAAAGTCGTTTAAGCCAAACTGCATGACATGCTATCGTTGTTGCTGCTACGTATTCTGCTTCTGCAGAAGAGATAGAAACTATGGATTGTTTCTTAATGCCCATGAAATCAAATTCTTGCTAAAGAGAAAAGCATATCCTGAAGTGTTTTTTCTGTCATCTATACTGCCTGCATAATCACTATCTGTGTAACCTGTGAGCATACTATTTGGTGAAGCTATGTACCACAAACCATAAGTGGTTGTACCTGCAATGTATCTTAAGATTCTTTTACCAACTTTCCAATGAGAATCCTTAAGAGATTCCATAAACCTGAAAATGTAACTTGTTGTGAATGCTATGTCAGGTCTTATAGCAGTAAGATACATAAGACTACCAACAAGTTCTTTATACAAAGTAGAATTAACTACTATGCCCAAATCTTCCTTGCTTAATTTTGTGCCAATAGCAATAGGAGTGTAAGTAGGTTTACACTTTTCCATCTTAAACTTTTTTAAAATATCAGCAGCATATTTCTGTTGACTAATACATATACCATGATTAGATTGTTCTACTTCAATGCCTAAGAAATACTTTATTAATCCCAGATCTGTCATTTCAAACTCACTTTTCATGGCTGCTTTAAATTCATCTAACATCATGTTTCCTGTGTAGATCATGTCGTCAACATAAAGACATAGAATAAGAATTTTACCTTGCTGATTTACCTTGATATATAAAGTAGGCTCATTGTTGCTCCTACTAAAACCATCTTTGAGTAGATACCGATCAATTCTATTGTACCAAGCTCGCAGAGCTTGCTTCAAACCATACAATGCTTTCTTCAATTTGTACACTCGATGCTCTTGTCCTTTGACTTCAAATCCAGGTGGCTAGCACACATACACTTCTACATTTAATAATCCATTTAGAAATGCAAACTTTATATCCATTTGATAAATAGGCCACTTATTTTGTGCTGTAATGGCCAAAACAAAACGAACAGTATCCAATCTTGCTACAGGTGCAAAAGCTTCACCATAATCAATGCCAGGTTGTTGTGAAAAACCTCTGGCAACTAACCTTGCTTCATGTTTATCAATCTCTCCTTTCTCATTTAGTTTTGTTTTATAAACCCATTTAACACCTATTACATTTTTATCTGCAGGGAGATCAACTAAATTCCATGTATTGTTTCTTTCAATAGCTTCAATTTCATTATTTATTGCATCTACCCATTCCTTTTGCTTTGCAGCTTCATCAAAACAAGTAGGTTGAGATGAGAAAAATGTAAATTGTACTACATCTTGATCATATATATCACTCAAACTTCTCATTTTTTGATGTGTATGATCAGAATCTGAATCACTGTGAGATGAAGAACTACTTTCATTTGGAACTTGCAATCTTGGTAGGTGTGTTGTAGGTGTTTGATGTTCATCTAACTCAATAAAATGATTAAGAGATGTATTGTTTTCCATTTCATTCCATGATTCATTTTCCATGAATTTAACATCTCTACTTACTAGAAATTTTTTAGTGACAGGATTATATAATCTGTATGCTTTCGACTGTTCACTATAACCAATAAAAATGTACTTCTCATTTCTATCATCGAGCTTTTTTCTTAGTTCTTCGGGAACATGAGCAAAAGCAACGCAACCAAATATTCTGAAATGAGAAACATTAACCTTTAATCCACTCCATTTTTCTTCAAGTACCTTACCATGAACACTGGAAGTTGGTGATCTATTCAATATGTAAACAAAACATGCAATTGCTTCAGCCCAATAATCTTTGGACAATTTTCTTGCTGTAAGTAAACTCCTAGCCATGCTTATGATGGTGCGATTCTTCTTTTATGCCACTCCACTTCGCTGTGGAGTATACCTGGTAGTTGTTTGTTTTTTTATACCATGTTGTTTACAAAAATCAACAAACTCTCTAGAATCATATTCTCCTCCTTCATCTGATCTCAAAACTTTGACAAATTTGCCACCTTGTTTCTCTGCTTCAGCTTTGAACTCTTTGAAATATATGAAAGTATCTGATTTGTGTTTGAGAAAATATTCCCAAACTTTCCTACTAAAATCATCAATAAATGTGACCAAAAAATAAAAACTTCCACCAATTGACTGATTTTGCATAGGTCCACATAAGTCTGTGTGAACTAACTCTAAACAATCTTTGACTCTATAAGAAGCTGATGGAAAACTATCTCGCTGATGTTTTCCTACTATGCAACTTTCACAAGAAGGAGTCTCCTTAATTGAAGAAGGCAATCCTTTGACCATACTCTCTTTTTGCAACAAACTCATACTTTTGATTGGTAAATGACCATAGCGATAATGCCATAATTCAGTTTCATTTGCATTAGCAACATTACATGCATACATATTTCCACTTCGCATTTCAAATGGAAACAGTCGGTTCTTCGCCGTATATATTTCTGCAACAAATTCTCTATTTGGATTAAAGATTTTGCAGTAAGTGTCATGGAAATTAATATCATAACCATGTGCCATTAGTTGTCCTACACTTAACAGATTGCGCTTGAGATTTGGTACATAATAAACATCATAAATATTTTTCACTTCATCATGCTTTTTTAAAACTGGCACAACACCATTTCCTAAAGCTTTGACTAAATGATTATCACCCAAAATAATTGTAGTAGTAGTAGATGTATCAAGATTAGAAATCAAATATTTGTGACCAGTCATGTATGATTGCTACATCCACTCTCTAGCAACCAAATATTTTTGTCAAGAACTTACTCAGAAACTTGACATGAAAAAAACATTGCATCAAATGTTTCACTTTTTGTAACATTAGCTTTATGTTTATACTACAACTTATAACATTCAGATATATGATGACCATACTTCTTACAATACCGACATTGAATTTCCGATTTGTCTGTCCATTTTTTGCTATGATCTTGTGAAGATGATCCTCACTACTTTGAATTTTCCTATGTTTGTTCTAATTTATCTCTTGACTGAGAACATCCTCTACCACGTCCTCTTTTTCCACGAAAACCTCTACCTCTTCCTCTATCCATGGAAATTTTAGACTAAAATGCATGTTCTAAAGTACCAACATCCAAGTTCATCCTTGCTTCATGAGATAACAGTGAACCAATCAATTCTTCTATAGAAAATTTAGTTAAATCTTTCAACTCAAGAATAGCAGTGACTACCATTTCAAATTTCTTGGGTAAACATCTTAGAACTTTTTCAACAACTCTTTGATCAGTCAATTCCTTTTCACCATTAATTCTAAGTTGATTCACAATACCCATAACTTTAGTCATAAACTAATCAACACTTTCTAATTCAACCATTCTCAGGATATCAAATTGAGTTCTAAGGGTTTGAAGTCTAACAGTTTTTACTTTATCATTACCCTTATAAGCCATTTGAAGAATATCCCAAGCTTCTTTAGCACTTTAAGAACCAACGATTTTAGGAAATATAGAATCATCCAATGAAACTAAAATGCATGATTTTGCTTTTCCTTCTTTTTGTTTAAGGTCTTCTAATTTGTTTTTTTGAGCAGCAGACATGATTGCAATAGTATTTGTTTCAACACAATCCCAACATCCTTGACCTTGCAAAATAGCTTTAACTTTCTCACTCCAAAAATCATAGTTGGGACCAACTAAAGTTGGTGCTTGAAATGACCAAGAACTAGAAGACATTGGTTTTATTCACAAAGATCATCCACAATAAAAAATTTGATATAACTTTCATGTTTAAATAAACGAATCTTTCATAAATTCCAATTTTAACTTTCAAATTTCAACCAATTGTTTTTCTTATAACTCCCGGATTAAAAAAAATTAAAATTTAATCACTTGCAAAGTAAAAACTTTTTACAACTCCAGAAATTCACAAAATTTACTTTTCCAATTAACCAATTTATCCATGTAACTTTCTCAACATTAGCTTTACATTCACGTAATGTTGTAAACACTAATTTCTGAATTCCAAACAGAATATCTATTTTGTACTCAGTAATGATAAGAAAAATTATCTTTCAAAAGATTACCGAATAGGCTGATAATTATTGCAGCAATCTTGGGAACTTTATATTGTAGCAATCCTATGAGGATCACCTAAACGTTCCAATTGTATTATTCACAAAAGGTCAGCAAGTGGACGCTTGCAACAACAATCTTTTCTTGCAACCTAAAACTCAACAATCTTTTCTTGCAACCTAAAGCTCTGATACCACGAAAAATAATATAGAAAGAAGAATACAAAATATAATGGACTGAGAACGCTACAATTGATCTCTTATTAATGTATTAAATAGCATACATTGGACCATTTATGGTTGATAACATAAACAACTGAATACAACACTTTCAAAACTGTCTACAACTAAACATCAAACTAGACATCTAACATACTAGATTAATTATTTATTTCTAACAACATCTACTTGATCCAACCACAAACTTTGTGGGTGTACTAATAACTAACTATATTCAAAAATACAAAATGATGGGTTATACAGCACTCACAAACCACTTTACACCACTTTACTTGTGAATGTGATAGTGTTATATAGATATACATAGAGAACATGATAGGAAATTGATTGTGAATGTGATAGTGTTATATAGATGTACATAGAGATAGGAAATTGATTGTGATAGTTCATGTTCTATGGTGCTAGACTCGGAGCAGTTATTGTGGAAGTTTATTGCCAAATTTATGTATGTGTTCCCACGATGTTAGGGTGGTGGGATCGAGACTGCCACTATGAATCTCAACAGCTTCGGAATAAACACATAAAATTATAAGATCTAAAAAGCAGCGAGAAGAAATATTCGAAAGATCAAAAATATTTTTCCGCATAATCATGCATCTTAAGCAAACATACCACCAAATAACACAAATCAAAAGTTTTGACTGGTATAGTACCTTGATTTGGGCAGGGAAACATCCCACCAGTAGCACTGAACCAAAAGTTTTGACTGGTATAGTACGTTCCTTGGGGCATGGATTCCTATACAACAACGTTGGGCCATAACACGCATGTCATGGAGACCATCAGGAAAAACATGGAAATAATGAAAAAGCCATAGATTTGTCGATACAAATTCATCTATTGCATTCTACTCCGCTACTATGTTTCATTCTCTTGCTGTTGGGCGGCGTTTGACCTCCGGCCGAACCATTTTCGACTGAATGGGAAGCAAGGGCCAGAGGAAAGTTAAGAAGAGCCCTGGCCCCGCGGATTCTGTATGCAGCGCGGTCATATGCGAGAGCGGCCTCTTCGCCGGTATTGAATGTGCCCAGCCAAACTCGGGCGCCCTTTTTGGCGGGATCTCTGATTTCCGCTGCGAATTTTCCCCACGGCCGCTGCCTTACTCCTCTGTAATGCCTGGTACACATCTGCTTCATTTTTCCAGTCTCCTGTGACTGTGACTGTGGCTTTACCAGCCTAAACGCCTCTGCTCTTTTGATAATTGTGCTTACAGAAGAAGAAGCAGCAGAACCTTGTATTTCTGTATTTTCATTCTTATTGTCTTGTGAGGCTGAGCCGCTGGTGCAGATGGTGGCAGTGGCGTGAATATAATCCCAGCTGCTGCTGGCCATGACCGTGGGGGGAAACGATATTGAAGATGAGGAGGAGGATGGGTATAAATTTCCTCCTGCATGATCTACATCTACAATATCTATTTCCTCTTCCAGCAAATGGTGCCCAATCAACTCCAGCATACTCTTGTTTATTGCAGCCCCTGCAACTGCGTCCATATTTAGATCCATTTTCATCCGCAGAGAGACGGGTATATTGAGAATTGTGCGATGAATATAAAGCATTCTTGATGTAGTAAGTACATGAGGGAGCGCCGCCTTATAGTGTACAAACTTTTCCTCGAAAAAGAAAAAAGAGCCTGTCAAATGAACACCATCGAATAAGATACCTAACGATACGTATTTGACAGGCTTCCCAGGATGGCCATAAGTATGCCAAGGTTTACTTTCTCGACAAGTTCATGCAAATAATCGAATATAAATTGAGTAAAATATTTAATCTAACATATGTCATGAGATCTTTTTTTTAATAAATTTCACTTTCATAACTGGTGTAATGCAATAGGTCATAACTTATAAGTTCTTTTTAGCTTCTTAGCGTTGAAATAATTCA
Organism: Pseudotsuga menziesii; assembly: GCA_001517045.1. Lineage (NCBI taxonomy): Eukaryota > Viridiplantae > Streptophyta > Pinopsida > Pinales > Pinaceae > Pseudotsuga > Pseudotsuga menziesii. The sequence continues at coordinate 77,584 of LPNX011084299.1, forward strand.
TGTCAATTTAATCTTAGAAAAGACATCTACCGGCAAAATCATATGACTATGTATGCTTTTGAGGACTCAGGGGCGTCGCTTACTTACTTCTTACTTACTTCTTTGTCTTTTTCGATGCAACTTACCTTCAATCTTTTTCCATGACTTTAAATTGATGTAAAATCTCCATCCACTTTTAATTTTCGTAAATTTTTATCCGTTTATGGTAGTGGGTTTGCTAAAATTTATTTTGATCTGTAAATCTTATAATAGTGTTTAATTAATTTTTTTATTTTATTTTTACTTTTTCAAGGAATAAAACAGATTGTAAGGATCAATTATTAAACAATGTTTCAAGTAGAAAATTTTATAAAAATATAGGTGCTTGACATATGTGCAGGTTTCAAAGAAAAGTTCCATTTCATCCGTTAATGGTAGTTCGTTTGTAAAGTTTACTTTGACCTGTAAATCTTATAATAGTGTTTAATTAAATATTAATTTTTTTATTTACTTTTTCAAGGATATAACAGAGTATAAGAATCAATTATTAAACAATGTTTTAAGTAAAAAAATTTATAAAAAAATAGGTGCTTGACATATGTGCAGGTTTCAAAGCAAAGTTCCTCTATAGATATGATTTTGAGGATTTTAAAATAATATAGAATTCTGCTATATGTGAATTTTTTGCTTCACCTAATTTGAACATCTTACATGGTAATTAAGATGTTTGTTTTATCCTATGTGAATTGTTTTTTTAAATGTTATTCAAGTTTTTTTGTCAAATAAAATGTTGCCAAATTCCTCTTTGTTCCATTATTTTTTTTTCCTATTTGTGATATATTTAATAGAAGTAAAAGGAACATATTGAAATTAATTAACTCTATATTAAAGGAAATAAGAAATTTTAGTAATCTAAAACCAAATAGATATCTAAAAGAGGATTGGGTTTTGTTAATAACCTAGACTAAGAAACAATTAATCTTTCATGCAATTTAAAAGATATCAAGGGGATCATATTGGTGTTAATTAACTCTATATTAACTTCAATAAGAAAACTTAGTATATTGGCATGTATTTTTGCTTTCATACCAACAAGAATCTTTGACATGAGAAAGTTTTGAAAAGGAAAGCATTTTATTTTCTCAAATGAAAGATTGTATCAAAAGAAAATGATGAAGTAGGATAACTTGGAACAGGTGATTGTATCAAAAGAAAATGATGAAGTAGGATAACTTGGAACAGGTGTTAATATACTAACTGAAACTTTTCTTAAATATTGTTTGAGTGTTAGACAAATTAGCATGCTACAGATCATTTAATTCAGTTTCAGCAAGCTTGATGACCCTTGGATCTCTAGCAGCTCAAAATCCAAAGATCATTAAGCCTTTTACACCTACATTAAATGCTCTGCACTATGTTAAATTATGTTAAATATTGTTTTGTTGCTAGGTTTCTAAAAAATGCTATGATATCGGATGGTTGTATGTTTGTTTGAATGAGTACTGTTTTGGTTTACTCACTCAACTAAAAGTTAATGATATTGGTCAATTATTTTTTTTAAAGAAAGCTCATGATTTTTTATTTTTTAAAAACATGTTACATTTATTTTTCAAATAAATGAGACGTGCACAGTGATTTGACGACGTAGATAACTACTGGTTAAACGAACGGAAATACAATATTTCATTCAATGTCACATGCTGGCACTCTGATCTCATGGCGTAAGTTTTATGGGATTAAACAAACATAAACATAAGTCATTATTTTTTCATTCCCATGTGTAGTAAGACCATTGGCGACAAGTTCATGAATAGATTCCAATAAATATATATATATATATATAGTCTTCAGCCATGAACCTGTTCTACTGGTATACGTTATTAGCTCTTTTTTCATCATAAGCGCTGAAATAATTCAGGGCAATCTAATCTATGAAAAGACAACTGCACCGAAGTGATATGACTGCTGGAGGCTCCAGACATTTGAATCTTTTATTTAATCTTCAGGTTTAAAAACAATTTGTTCACATCGTCTCGTCCTTGTCTCGTGAACATAATTTATTTTAGATCAATCTTCAGGTTTAAAAACAATTTGTTCACATCGTCTCGTCTCTGTCTCGTGAACATAATTTATTTTAGATCATTGGTCAAATTTTGAATGCCATGTGGTTGGTGGCAATGAACAGTCAGATTGTGTTGAGAAGTTTTTTCTTTTCTTTTTTGTCTTCTTGAATACAGCCTTTATGTTGAAATATTTATAAACAAGTCTCATATACAGCATTTCATGTTCAAACAAGTAGTTGGATGTCTAGGCACGTTCACTTGAAAATATACAAACAAGGAGTTGGATGTCTTTGCACGTTCACTTGAAAATTTTTCTTCTATTCATTTTGATTTCCCGAGGTCTAATTGGACTCTACCAGCAAGCAAAACAAGTAAAGGTATTAACCATGATTAATCATAATTTTTAACAGCAGCAAAACCAATAAAGAATTAACATGAAATAATCATAATTTTTAAGGGAAACTAAGTTAAAATTATAATGTGAAATTGCATTTTATAACCAGTTAACGTGCAATAAACAAATCTTAAACATAATTCAACCAACAAATCTTAAACATAATTCAACCATGTAAGAATAGAGGCACAAATAGATATGATTAAGGATTTAATTGTCTAGATTCATCTTATCTGGATTTGGCAATGTATGTAGGAGTTGCTTAATCTCTAGACCATTTGCATTTTTTTGGGTAAATTTGGCTGGAATCAGGCAACACTATTTGTTATTGAAAATGCGATTTTCAATGTTAAAATTGCAATTTTTATTACAGAAATGAATTCAAGATGCTTGAATACCCTTGAAACACCCAGATTATGCAATTCCAATCACTAAAAAACAATTTAAACCAAATTTTAGCAAACTTCACACATTTAGCAAAATGAAAACTTCACACATTTTTGGTTCTAGAGTTTCACTTACTCCATGTATTTATACAAAAGATAAACATGCATACACGAAATGTCGGGGTCTTCTCAAGCTCCAGGTCAACTAACACGTGACAACATTTTTAATTTCTTAATTAAGAGTTTTCATTTCGGAGTTAATTTTTTAATGAAGATTTTTTAGTTAGGGGTTAATTTTTTGATTTTTTTTTAAAGCTTATTTGACATTTGTGTGTTGTTATTGGAATGAATGTTTATTAGATTGAAGGTTGATCTCTTATGAAAGTTTGTTTAAACCATATTTATAGAATGTGGTTTGTTTTTTATTTATGATTTTTTTTAAGTTTCCATTATATTAACTAGTTGAAATAAAAAAGTTATAAAATAAAACATTTGGGATATGTGAATGTGGGTGGTCTAAACTTATCACCCCACTTTGGAAAAAACAATAAACAAATCAGTTTTTAGCATAAGAGTTCATAGAAATAGATATATAACAGTAACATGGATAGAAACTAGGAGTAAACGAAAATATCAGAATGAACAAGAAAAATTGAAATGAGCCTAACAGACTACATATCATGATCTATTCAAAGCTGTAGGGACCGGGTTCTCCTGGTTCTGCTCAATGATTGGACAACCTCCATAGAACTCTTCATCAGTCGAAGGTTCAATCTGTTTAACAGGAAGAGAAGAGGTTTTACGAACCGATACCTCAATGTCACGTACCCTTTTTTGATGAAGATGGGTGATTGTGGACGGCATCGAAAACATAATAGACGAAGAGTGAGGCGTAGCTAGAACCGAACCCATATCCATTGAAACCGTGGGTGTTGCTGAAACGTTACCGCTGCCCCCTTCTCCCAGCGTATAGAGTGCCATATCCAGTCACTTCCATGCTGCATTCGCGTCCCGACTATTGAGCAGAGTGTTGAGTTCAATAAGCTTGGTTTTTTCTTGTAAAACAAAGCTTCTAGTGTAGTTCCAGGTGCTCACCATCTCCTCAATGGGGGATCTCATCATGTTCTTGACGATCCAGTAGTGATTGAGGCATCCCCCTCCAATACCTCTAGCGAAATTTTCATTAATAAACCTGGCTTCCCATTCATCAATCAAATTGTGCACAACATGTAAACCCCACTGACATACACGTCTTCCTGCATCAAGTGCAAACCTCGTTGTGCCCTTCGTCTGCCACTGCTAGCTCGACGGGGTGTTCCACACTGACGAGACATATTAAGACAATAGTGAAGCTCAACCACAAGGCCAAGACAAACACTAGTAGGCAAGACAGATCGCTTGGATGGACTCGAGACGCAACAGTATTGTTGAGCTACAAGCCAAGGATGGGAGCAATACTGTGAGAAAGACCAACCAGATGTATAAGAGTTGAACCAAGAGAATGGAATGCAAGCCAGAACCAAACACCTTACCAATGGATGAGTCCCCAAGACTGAATGCACTAGATCCATGACCTAGGGGATAACAAAATAGTACCACAAAGCCATTAATGGTGAATTAATTTGATGATGCCCCTTCTAGGACCCGACGCAACATAAACCCATGTCTTCCATCCCTCGATGTGACCACATGTCAATCTCCGGATGCAACATGTAAGTGCTCATGACCGCCATCATCACCATCACTAAAATCCCCTACCTCTCCATGAGTGCACGTTAAGTGTCGCTCTGGTGGGTGGGGTGGGTTTTTAATACAAGGTGACGTTCTCACTACAGTGGCATCCTTACTCCCAAGGATTTCACCGCCTGTGTGACACATGGCACTTGCATCCGGGGTGGAGAAGTCCTTCGATGCTAGATTTTGACATTTGTGTACTAAACTAGGGTTAATGGAGCTATTGATCCCTCCCTTCATCATAGATGAGTGATGAAGAACTCCTTCATTAGCTAAGCAGTCTGCTAGAGAGTTGACAGATCATTTTACAAGGTGAAAGGAAATGGCCCGATTGTGTGAAAGAAGGGAGCTAAGACGAGATAGATTGTGCTCTAAATGCCAACTAGGAGAGAACTTACAGGTCTGAGACCCATACATTATCTTAGACGCCATCGAGAGTATGATATGAGATCCCCCTTCAACTATTACGGGAAAAAAAATGTTCTCAATAGCGATTCCAATATTGCCAATAAGACCTTCCAGTTATGCGGCATTGTTACCGTTGTGGCCTATATTGCCATGATATATAAGAAGAATCTCTCATTTTTTGTTTCTGATGACACCCCAAACCCAGAAATTCCATGATTTCCTTTGGATGCCCCATCAAAGTTGAGTTTATAGACACCCTCAATCGGGGGAGTGCAAAGGATAGGATTAGAAACATTAAATCTTGGTGACCCGAAAATCTCGGTGGGGGGGGGGGGGGGGGGGGNGAGATTCCTGAATGTTTTTAGTGATGATAAGCCAGAAATACTCCAGAGTTTTTTGCTTTCCCATAAAAATACGTAGATTCCTTTCTTTCCAGAAATTCCTAGTGTTGAATCTAGGTATCAGTTCCCAAAGAAGATTAAGAATTGAACTTTGGAAGGGGTTTGCATCCCATTGCTGAAGAGTCTCAGTAATGTTACCTTTTACTCTCCTCGAACGACCTATATTCTCTACGACTTTGTCCCATAACAAACTGGAAAAGGAGCATGAATCCAGAAGATGGTCAATGGATTCAGAGTGCATATTGCATAAAACTCAACATGAAGGTCCATAGAAACCATGTTTGAGAATATTATCCCAGGTAAGAATACCCTGGTGGGATAACAAGCATAGAAACATGGAGATCTTAGGCCAGAGATTTGGATTCCATATTTTCCTCCAATTTATGAGAGGAGGCTCCTTCTGATTAGCAATGGAGAGATAATATGCTTCCTTGACTGTATTGGTTCCAGAGGTTCCATAACCCCATCTGATGATATCAGGGCCATCCTTAATATGAATCCTTCGTTGTTGAATGTCCTGCCAAATAGACTCCATATGTTCTAACTCGAGGTGATGTCTCTATCTACTGGGAATTCCCCATTGTCTAAAGGGATAAGAGGTGTCATCAATCCAAATATATTTCACAACCATATTGTGATTTATCTGTAAAAATACTTGGATGTCTTCCTGAGTAAATATGTTGATGAATCTAGGGAGTTGCTGCCATGCGTCATGCCAAAAGAGAGCATTGGTTCTGTCCCTTATTTCCCAGAATCTATGTTGTTGAATAAGCGCTCTCTAGGTGTTGGTCGCTTTCCAAATCGAGGAGCATGGAGGATCCTGATTAAATCTTAAGAGATTGGCAGGGGTGCAATATCAACAATACTTATAGTTCCAAAGTTGGGCCCAGGGGGTATGATTTTGAGATATCCATTTCCACCAGAGCTTGGTAGATAAAACCTCATTATTGATTTCATGATCTATGATCCCAAGGCCTCCTTCAAGCTTTGGAAGGCAGACCTGTTTCCATCTTACCAGGGACTATCTTTTTTTGTTCCTATCACAACCCCAGAGAAAGTCCTTTTGAAGTTTTTTTATGTGCTTAAGCACCCATTTAGGAGAAACGAGGGCATATAAAAGATAGAGAGGCATAGATTGCAGATCAGATTTGAGAAGAAAAATATGACTGGGCATATTTAAGTAGCGAAAGGTCCAAGAGGTAATGCGGGTTTTCAGTTTATCCAAAAGTTCTTTCCATGAAGAATGCTTGATCTCCAAGTCAAAGAGCGGTGCGCCTACATTAGAGGAAAATTGGGGTCTAAAATGGGCCTTACAAGAAAACGTGCCAACAACAAATTTTGTGAGTTGGAATTCAAGAACCAATAGAATTTCAATAAAATGAGTCAACCATAATGGTTGAATTGACATATTTGCCATAAAAGAAAACTACTTTTTTCGTTCGTATTTTCAACATATCTCCCTGTGTTTTTACTCAAATTTCAAGCGGAAGAGCTCGTTGGATGCAGAATCTATTCACATCCAACGAGTGCCCACACTGCATACTTTTGATGGACCCCGCTACCCCAAAAACAAGAAATACCTGAAAACACTTGATGATATGTCATCATCATGTTTTTTCAGGTATTTCTTGTTTTTGGGGTAGCAGAGTCTATCAAAAGTATGCAGTGTGGGTACTCGTTGGATGCGTAATTAAATTCCACATCTAATGAGCTCTCCCTCTCAAAATTTGAGTAAAAACACAAGGAGATATGTCGAAAATACGAACACAAAAAGTAGTTTTGTTCATTCTTCCTCCAAAATTAATAACTATTATTTTGTTATTTTAACTATTATTTTAATTTTTTAACTATTATTTTATTATTTTCCTTAGGAGACCCATTTGAGACCTCAAATTTCCTCTAATTTGAATACTTCGAGGGAAAATTTGCCACAGGAATCTTGAGCAATTCTGGAAATATTGCGTTGGCTGGTAGTGTTGGTGTTGTAGAAGAAGATTTGTGACTTAGCCACATTAATGGAGGTTCCGGAAGCTTTACAGAAAGTGTCCAAGATGGATTTGAAAGTGCACGTTTCCTGAACCGAGGGACATCCAAAGAGAAGGTTGTCATCCACAAAGCTCCATGAATAGAGATACCTGTTAAAGAGTTGGAGGATATGGCCGCTTTAAGCATTCTTCCCAAGCCTTTAGACATTAGATTGAAGAGGAAGGGGGAAAGTGGATATCCTTATCTAAGCCCACGGGAGGGGAAGAAAGTGGAGGAGGACGTTCCATTAACAATAATGGAGTAAAAAGTAGGGATATTAAACCCATAATCCAGTTGGTCCAGGTTCTATTAGATTTTTATCATTTAAGCAATATGATCTTAGGATCTTATCTAAGAGAATAACATGCACAACAATAATCATAAGAGACAAGAGACACAAAGAATTTTCCTCGAGGAAACCATAAAGGAGAAAAATCCACAAATTCCTCAGAGATAGAATGAGCACCAATAGAAAAAGTAAAACCTGAAAACATAAAGATGATCTCCGACAGCTGATCTCTCTCACTTGTGTCATCACTTCTTCTCTCACTCATGCACCCCAGTTGAGTGAGTGTGTGTGTCAAATAGATAATCTCACTCTCTATTTATACTAGTTTCCGACTTGACAATTACTTACTAGGGCTGACATCTCTAGGAGAGTCTAATAACCCTAGTGCCCCTCAACTGTGGGGACTTTTCCCTTTGATTAACAAGGAGGGTTAACCTTAACTCAATTGTGGGGACTATTTCCCCGACTTACAATGGAGGGTTAACCTCATTGACTTTACATGAATTTTTTACATTATTGATTCTCTCGATAGGAACATCGGGGTATGAAATGACTCAATTACATTACTGATACTTCCCGATAGGAACATTGGGGTACAATACATAAGATATACAAGTGAATACATTCTGAAGTTACAAATACATCAACACTCCCTCTTAACTAGAAAGGTATTCTCTTGATACAATACATCAACACAAGTCTTCTTCTCTGGATCATCATCAAAATTGGATCATCAATGGATCAACATCAAGTCTGGATCATCACTAGATCAACATCAACTCTAGATCATCACTGGATCAACATCAAGTCTGGATCATCACTGGATCAACATCAAGTCTAGATCATCACTGGATCAACATCAAGTTTGGATCATCATCATTATTATTGCTTCCTCTATCTCGATCAACTGGTTCTATCTCTCAATTCTTGTCATCATAGGAAGTTCTATAGAGCCAACCCTATTTCATCCTGGTTGTAGGCCTAGCCTCCATGTAGGTCTTCATCAATAGAGCCAACCCTTTTTCATGTTGGATGAACTGCCTTGCCTTGCAAGGACTTCCCCTACAGAGCTAATCATTTTTCCTGTTGGATGCAACACCTTGCCTCTCGCAAGGATTTCCCCTATAGAGCCAGTCCTTTTTCATACTGGATGCAGAACCTTGCCTCTCACAAGGATTTTTCCTACAGAGCCAGTCCTTTTTCATACTGGATGCAGCACCTTGCCTCTCACAAGGATTTCCCCTACAGAGCTAGTCCTTTTTTCATAATGGATGTAGTACCTTGCCTCTGCAAGGATTTCCAATATAGAGCCATCCCTTTTTCATGCTAGATGTAGTACCTTTCCTCTGCAAGGATTTCCACTACAGAGCCGGCCCTTTTTTATGCTGGATGCAATACCTTGCCTCTACAAGTATTTCCACTACAGTGCTAGCCCTTTTTCATGCTGGATGCAGTACCTTGCCTCTGCAAGCATTTCCACTACAGAGCTATCCCTTTTTCATGCTGGATGCAATACTCAACGCTTACATCTGACCATGGGAAAAGCCAATCCTACTACCATGTAAGAATGGCACAACATTTATATCTAAACATGGGAATCCCCGCCTACCACCATTTCAGAAAGGCACAGCACTTACATCTGACCATGGGAGGAACACACGCTGCCACCATGTCAGAAAGGCTCAATGCTTACATCTGACCATGGGAGGCCTATCCTACCACCATGTCGGAAGGGCTCATGGACTCATCACTTCCCCTTGGAGGGAACCTCGATCTAGAGAACACCAAGCTTCTCCCTGTAGTACCCAAACTTTACTTTGACCATTTCTAGCATACAATCACATCAGGGATGATTACGCCGAAGGATAACCTGTGAGCTTCACCAGGACCGATTACATTCGAGGAAAACCTATAGGACCATTTACTTCTGAGCAACCTATGATCTTCGTCAGGATTTTATGCTCAGACAACCTGTCTCTCCTGATTTCCTCTTTTGAGAGATCTCGATCTGGATCACATATTGGAGCTTCACTAGCCCTCTCTGCATTATATAAAAAATGCAAGTGGCAACATATTTTTCCTTAGCTGTACTCAGTGCCATACAAGACTCCTTCTTGTTAAACAAAGAGATCACACTTGATCCCATACTGAAGAAGCACCTTGAAGTGCTCTTCCTATCAATGGCACTACTTGCCCAATCTGAATCAAGATAACCTTCCAGGTTAATATTCTCATTCACCTCATACTTGAGCCCATAATCAACTGTACCCTTCAGGTACCTCAATGCATGCTTTGCAACCATTAGGTGAACATGTCTTGATGTGTTCACAACAAAGAAAGTATCTGTTCTCATATTCGTCACGTACATCAAGGAACAAATCATCTGACTATACATCGTGGCATCAACTGACTATGATGAAGCAACACTCAATAACTTCAGGTTCGATGACATAGGTGTGATCATGGCCTTGCATTCCATCATCCTGAACCTCTTCAGGATCTCTACTGCATACTTCCTTTGTCCCAAGGATATTCCATCAGCATTTTGCCACACCTCCATGCCTAGAAAGTAGTGCATCATCCCGAAGTCCTCCATCTCGAACTCAGCAGCAAGTATTCTTCTTGAAAATTTAATGAGTTCCTCTTTTCTGTCAGGAACAAGTCATCGACATATAACAGGAGCATCACTGGTCTTCCTCCTTCAACTTTGAAACAAAGTTTGGAATCCGCTTTACTCTCAATAAAGCCTAGAGCCATCAGTAAGCTATCCATCTTGTCATACCATGTCGAACCTCAAGATATTTTACAGTCACTCCCTCTGAAGCGAAGCATCATTCTCCCTCTTCCTTTCATACTCTATGCATTGAAACATTTTGTACTGGAGTGACAAGTAGCTTCCTCTGCTACTAATATTCTATGTATCCGTCTAGGGTCACTGGATACCAAGATCCTCTATCTTAAACCTTTTCAAAAGATCTTCTTACACCCATGTGTGAGCTTGTCATCCTCTATAGGATTTCATCTTCAACCTTGTAGAAAAGGTTAATATCTTCATCACTCTAGGTGATCTTCAAGCTCCTCATGTATGTGGTATCCCATGGGTGTCTTCTGAGCTCATACAAGGCCTTCTTTCATTTGCAAACATGATTATGCCTGTCATGTGTCTTAACTTCTAGTGGCTGCAAATGTATCTTCATAGTCTATGAATTCTTTCTGTTAGAAGCCTCATGCTATGAATCTTGCCTTGTATCCCACGATGTTTCCATCTACTGCATGATGGAACTTGCAGATACCACATCCTAGACATCATTCTTCTTGAACTCATACTCTCCTTCCCTTTCTTCTTGGCTACTTCTTCATAGTGGAAGGCTCTGCATCAATGATGTCACTCAACAATTTCACATAACTGGAGTGTCTCTGAGGCCTCTTTCTTTCTTTGAAAGTATCATCATATTATTCTTCATCTTGGATTCTTTCTTGAACTGTTGTCACTTGTTCTTCGGAACAAGTCTCATCCTTCTTTTCTTGTAGGTGATTGTATACGATCTTTCCTACAAGTCAAATGCATTTGTATGGTTAGAAACATTTCATAAGGCATATTCACAATGGAAAATTATGATGCATAAATATATAATCATGCAACTATTTAGCCATTACAACATTCATCCATATCTCATGGAAAATTTTCTAGATGCCTTCCATCTTTACCAAGACATCATTGAGATTGTGCACTAATCCAATATGTCAGAAAAGAGGTTTCATTCTAGATAAGTAGCAATGGAGAGTTGTATAACACTATGAGCTACTTACCCATCACATGCATATTAGTAGTATACTAGCATTAATGCAAACATTCTATCATGCATAATACATCAACTGAATATAAAAAAAATGCATAGAAAAACAATATCATAAAATGACAATTGGATACTTATCTTTATTTGTTTCATGGGTAGACTCCTTCTTTCAGCTTTATCATCTTCTTTATTCATAATAGCATCATTTCTTATCCAAATTCTCAAGATGGATAAGAGGTTCTTCAAGAATTGAGTTCTTGATATTCCTCATTACTTGAGGGATCTTCTTTGAATTGTGAGAGCTTGATCTCCAGTTGCTCCCATCTTCTTTTCTCTTATTAGGAGTCGAGCTTCTTCTTCTTCCCAGAGTTTGTTGAAAGTAATCACTTCCTTCTGGCACACATTCCTCGAATGAATGAATCCCATGATACTGGGAGGCCATTCAAGGTGGTTATCACAACTTCGTCATTCTCCACTTCTCCTTCTACTTATTCAAGATGTTCTTTGATTTGAGAGACCCTTTTAAAGTATGATTGTATGGTCTTTGCATTATGTATCTTCACATTCTTCAACTGTTTTCTCAAAGTCATCTTCTGATTTATGTTCTTCCCTTCAAATATCTTGGTAAAGGAATCAAACATCTCTTTAGGTGTCTTTAGTAAAGACATGTTTGGTATAAGGTGATCCTTGATTGAATCAACAATGATCTTCTTGGCCTTGACCAATTTCTTCTTGTGTAAGGCTTTAGCCTTATCTTCCCCTAGAACTGGAACCTTTCCACTTATATAGGTGTCCAATTTCATTTTCTTCAAGAACAAGTGAGATCCAATACTTCCATTCTTGGAATTTGTCGGTTTCACCAAGATTGTCATCAAGATGGTGTGATTAGTAATTTAGAAATGAGAACCTCAAATGTAAATAGCAAAATATTAGATCTTACCGATTTGAGGTGTTCGTCCTGGTTCCGGAGCTGGCTGGTCTAGGGTTTTTCATAGAAACCCTAATTTTCAAAACTTGGAATCTTTCAGATCTGATTATACAAAAATATAGACCTCTTCAAGGTTATCTGTCCAATGTACTCCTTTTTTGAAAACAGTGGGAGGAAGCTCTCAAAACCGGAAGCCCTAGTTTCCCAATTTATACTCCAGAAAATGCCTGATATTGTTTATGTAGTATCTCGGAAATTAATGCTCCTCTATGTCGAAAAATTCACACTGAGGTATCCTTATCTGTCCTATTTTCAATTCCATAGGTCTGAGTAGTATTGGATTCACCAATTGGGATCTATGCTCGTTTTCCCAAGGTGAACTATTTCAAGATTGTTCAGAAGAGTGATATTGTATAGACTGCCACATGTCACTGGTTCATCTTCAGGGTTGAAAAATTTTACCACAGAAATTAAAGTCTTTTTTCTTTCTGGAACATTTTTCAAACTTTCATTTGGACCTTCTTAGCCTGAGATATAGCAATTATCCCTAGGTGTCCTATTTAGGGATGAATCCTGGGAGAGGCTGGAACCCTAAATTGGAGGAATCATATCTCCTATAATATAGTGAATATGAGGATGAAAATTTTACACAGTGTACATCAGGAATTTATCTTCCTCCTATGAAATTTTTGGCTCTTGTGCCTTCTCCAATATCAAGATATAGCGAATGTACCAAAACTTCTTTTTTTAGTATTTTAGGGTTTTTCAGGCCCGGGGTCAAATTACGGTTTGAATTTTCCGGAGTTTTACCCAACCAAAAGTATTGACCTTGGTCTCTAAATTTCTATTTTGATGAGGAAAAAAATCCTATGCTGGGGTCACTCAAAAATTCCTCTTCGGTAAAAATCCCTAATTTCCCGCACCAAAAACTGAAAATGCCTGGAATCAAATTATGCTTCGACAGAAATATGCGCCCTTCAATGGAGATTCATCCTAGCCTCCTTTGGCTGATGGATTAGGTTGAGAGACCCAAAAAGTAAGAAGCACTAGCTTCCGTAGCTGCAGAGTCTCTTCTTCTCAGGTTAGCTTTGATACCATGTTGGATTTTTATCATTTAAGCAATATGATCTTAGGATCTTATCTGAGAGAATAACATGCACAACAATAATCACAAGAGACAAGAGATACAAAGGATTTTCCTCGGGGAAACCATAAAGGAGAAAACCATACAAATTCCTCAGAGATAGAATGAGTACCAGTAGCAAAAGTAAAACCCGAAAACATAAATATGATCTCAGAGAGCTGATCTCTCTTGCTTGTGTTGGCTCTTCTTCTCTCACTCATGCACCCTAGTTGAGTGAGTGTGTGTGTCAAATAGAGAGTCTCACTCTCTATTTATACTAGTTTTCGACTTGACAATTACTTACTAGGGCCGACATCTCTAGGAGAGTCTAATAACCCTAGTTCCCCTCAACTGTGGGGACTTTGCCCTCCGATCAAGAAGGAGGGTTAACCTTAACTCAATTGTGGGGACTATTTCCTCAACTTACAATGGAGGTTTGACCTCATTGAATTTACATGACTTGTTTACATGATTGATTCTCTCGATAGGAACATCAGGGTATGACATGACTCAATTACATTACTGATACTTCCTGATAGGAACATCGGGGTACATTACATAAGATATAGAAGTGAATACATTCTGAAGTTACAAATACATCAACAGGTTCAACAGAATCCAAAGGCAAGGATAGTTCTCTCAATGAACTCCCAAATCATTTTGGGAGGTTAAGCTTAAGAAGCATGCCAGGAACTTTGGAATGTTTCAAGGAATGCGTAATTTTATGGGATAAAATAATACCATCCAGGATTTGTCGGCCCTCTACATAACCAGATTGGTCAGGTGAGATGATCAAGGGAATAATAGGTTTCAAACGATTGGTGACAACTTTTGGGATTATTTTATAAGTGACATTACAAAGAGAGATGGGACTGAAATTACCAAGATGATCAGCTCCAAATTCCTTAGGAATGAGAGTGATGTGAGTGGAATTGAGGGTGGGGAGTACCCATTGTTTCCTCCTCAATTCTTCTACAAGATCCAAAACTTCAGTTTTGAGCAGATCCCAACAATCATTGAAGAAATTGATGGTAAAACCATTCAGGCCCAGAGCTTTTCCTTCCTCCATTTGTTTTACAGTTGTTTCCAATTCCTACATGGAGATCATTTTCATAAGGGAAGCATTGTGGTCCTCAGTGATTAAGGAGGGGAAATGTGTTACGACCTTATTAATGGCTTCATCTTTCGAATCAGCAGGTTCAGTGAGCATAGTTTTATAGAACCCCAAAAGCTCTTTTTCTAAATTAGCTTGTTCCTACAAAATGGTGCCTTCTTCAGTTTTGAGATTTATGATCTTGTTACTCATTCTATGCTGGATAGTGGATATGTTGAAGAAAGTGGTATTTTTTTCACCCTCTTTAAGCCAGTCAATTCTAGACTTATGTTTCCAAAAAATTTCTTCATGTTCACAACGTTGATTAAGACGGTTCAGGAGATCATTTTCTTTGATTGCAATTTTCAGTAGTGTACCCCGTATCCATGATGATGTGCTGCATAAATTCCAGTTCATTTTGTATGGCCTCTTTGTCCTTGAAAATGTTTCCAAAAGTGCAGTGATTCCACTTGTGAAAGTTAGACCCAATAATATGAAGCTTCTGATGCATGATGACCATTTTTGGATCATCCCGTGACTTGCATAGTGGTCCACCAATATTCGATAGTACTATTTAAGGAAACATGGTTTAGCCAAATATTTTCAAAGAGAAAATAATGATAAGGGGTTGTAACTAGACGGTGCAAGGAAAGGGACATAGACTAATGGTCAGAACCTGCAGTAGGAAGAACATCTGATCCCAAGATCCCAAGACCCTACCAAAATCAAGGATATTATTTGTAACAAGAAAGTGGTCTAGTCGTTTGGCAATGTGATGGATGCCTCCCCTTTTTTTGTTCAAGGTAAAGAAGCCAGAGGACGGGAGAAGGCCAATAAGGGCTTTGTTGGAAATTGTATCTTTGAAAGCCTAATCGTCCATAGAGAGTGATCACAACCCACCTTTCTTTTCCTCTAGATTGAGGATTGTTACACATAAATCTCATCACCATCATGTGTTGAGGCCCAAAACATCAGAAGTTTCCCTAAAATCCCAAATTGTGAAGCTAGACAGTGGCCTATTTTCCATATTTAAGTCCAACACCACCTTTTCCCTTAATGTAAGAGGCATTATCTTCTTCAGTAATGCCCATTGTCTCTTGATAATAAGCGGTGCCACTACTTTTACCCCTTGATCAAGGAGCGGTTCCACCTGGGTAACGGTCTGTCTACATGGAGGAGAAGCAGTTCTTGAGTTAAAAAGTGAAAAATAGAATATTTCAAGAAGTTTCTCGAAGGAAGACTTCGTGGCACCCTCATCCCTATTTCCGTGGACCACCTGGACTCGATATCCTCCCTTTTTGGATCTCCCTTCCACCTCACCCACCATTTACTCAACCATCCCTGTCCTCCCAAGGCCTATAAAGCCTGGCTCATACCCCGTGGTTGGAAGAGAGAAAAGTTATGCCGCTGAATTGAGATTATGGCCTAATCTAAGGTGAGCATAGGAGGAGCAAGTTGGATATTTTGAGGACAAGTCATGGCATGTGAAGGAGCATATCAACACTAAGGAAAAGGTTTTAATCTTTCTTCTTTATTATGAATGCAAAGTTGGTTCCTTTCTTGTAAAATGTGTTATGTTTAAATCATTTCATTTTACTACTGGATTCCTTAGTCACTAGTATAGAAATGTAGATTATGTTCTAGTACCTTTGATCTCGCTTGTCTATTTGATGTGTTTTTGTAGGTACATCCACGGAGATTCATCGCCATAGGAGACACTTACATCATACTGTAGAACAACCAAAAGATTCATTCCAGATATCTACAAGCTCTAGGGGAAGTCTTCCATCCTTGTTGTTTACCTGTTTGTTCTAGATATGAACCATTCAGGCCTAGAGGAACAAATATTTTCCACAAGAGGTGTGATTTTCCTAGCATCGAATCCGGCGACCATATTGGGGAGGAGCTTTCATCACATCTGATCTTCCTTGGTTCTCAAACTCTTGTCTAAAATCCAAACTCCAACCTTTCAGTGATCAGACCCACTAGCTTTTCTAGTGAGATTTTGGTTTGGTATAACTAGATCTACTCATATCTGATGCACATTTACTTTCTGTACTTCATTTACCTATTAATTTCATGATTTGATGCCAGTGTTTCAGCATCTAGCTTTCTTTTTTCACATTCTTTTCGTTTTATCATCTACAACAATCACCACACATGCATAGAGGACAATAAGTGGTGCCACTGCCCCTGCGTAGTAGTCATTAAGCAGTTCCATCGCTTTGTCACAGTGGACAAAAGGTGGTGCTAAGATTGTAATGCTCTGTCATCAACACTCATCAAGCTTTTCGAGGTAGGTCTTTTACAACTTTGTGATTTCAAAGATAAACTAATTTTTCTTTCTGTTTCGTGTGTTTTTGGGATTCATGTTTGAGATCTGGATCGTTAAATTCAGAGTCGGATAGTGGTAAATGCTTTCTTTTCTTTCATTCAAAGAGCTATGTTACATCCATTGTTTTGGCTACTTATATGCTTGGTTTGATTTTCGAAAGGAGTGCTTGGAAGTTAGCTAAGTTAGATCTCTTTTAACTACTTGATCAAACTAAAAAGGAAGCTTTGCTTTTTGGATTTTACTTTCGTTCTTCATTAGTTTATGAAAGACTTATTTTTGCTTTTGATTCAAAGAATTTTTTTTGTTCAGATTCAATTATAATTTTGCTTAAAGACGAATCATTGGACCCGTGACTAGCTTCATAAGCTTACAGATATCCATATTCTTCTTTCATTTTATACACTCTTATCTCGTCAAAAGAAAAAATATATCATAGTGTTAAGTTAGATCTTTTCACTTTTTGAAGTAAATTGAAAAACGTGCTTAGTGTGCCTTTTAGTGCTATTGTCTTTCTTTTTAGGAAAATATATCTTGCTTCGTTCTTACTTTCAAAGATCAGTGTATAAGTGTGTTTCTTGTTTTCATTTTTTGAAAAAGTTGAGTTTAGTGTGATTGTTTGGTAAAATATTTTTGTTTTGAAATAGAATTGAAACACTCTCTCCTTCCTGTAAATAGGGAATAATTTGAATGGTAATGTGAAAAATTTGCATCCCATATTGCATGGTTTTACTTTTCTGTACACATTTCATGCATCCACCTAACCATTCAAAATAAAATTAACGGTAGCTTTAGGTTAAAAATTTTAGTAATTTGAGTGATAGGATAGAGACATGTTTTGATGTCTTTAAACATAGGAGTTGTCGTTATTTTCTTGCACTGCAACTCGGGAACTGTGCGGTTCTTCCACATCCCATCGGTATATCGAACGACATTTCACATACCCTTGAGGTATATCGAAAGGTACTTCACGTACTTGATTGTATATCAGAAGGCCCCTTTTGACTGATTATGCATTATACAACACTAACACGGATTTGAGCTCCCACATACCTTGCGTATATCGAGAGACCCTTCTAAGATTCCCTAAACCATCTGAGAACAACCCTTTTGGTCACCTTTTCAGCGCAATACAATGAGAACAACAATCGGGGAGACTACTACGCACGTACCATCTAGGCAATCGGGTATTCAAGAAAGGGATGATCCCAATCCTCCTTGTCGCACTTTACTGTTGGACCCTACAGTATATAGAGAGTTGAAAAGACTTGATAATCCTAGTGAGGAAATGAATTTTATCATCCCCTCTTGTCACTTAAGTTTTCTTGGAGCCTTTAGCTTGTGTAGGAGAGTTTTTGTCTATTTTTTCTAGTTTTCGAACCCTAGGTTAAGCTTTTAGTGACCAGCAATCTGGCTGATTTTCCACCAAGACTATCTAGAAGGGCTCAAGGCTTGCCACCTGATTTTCCTCCTATTGCAGGAGAAAGACCAATGGAAGCCACTAACCAAGGAACCATAGTTGATTCTCATGTGGAAGAGAATCTAGTTGTGGAAGTAGGGGAAGAATTCACTACATATGATAACCCTTTGGTCAAACAGCCTCCTACGGGTGACACTACTTTCCATTTTCCAATGGAAGGTCATGTCAGTTCATCAAATTGGGTTGATCGCGCGTCAGATGACCCTAATGCTCCTTTTTGGAGAACCTCTATGGGTCAATAAATTTCTGAATTTGGGGTTACTAGACCATCCTTTTTCAATCCTCCATCAAAAAATGATATGTATAGAAGGTTACAACCATATCTTGATCGCATGTGCGACTTTCAAGAAATACTTGCGAACATCGTTTCCTCGCGTCTACCTCATAAAGAACCCATGTCGGCTCTTTTACCCCATCTGGATATCATTCACTCTCAATGTCTCAAGTTACTCCTAGTTTGACATCACTGGTTCGAGGTTCAATAGTTCCTAACCTAGGTCAACCTTCCAACCCTATTACTACAATTCAAAATCCTAGGTATTCTGTTGGTTCTTTTGTATCTTCTTCCACTAGGGGGAAACCTCCAGCTTAAGTTGCATCAGTAGTTAGTGGAGTTACATCCAGTATAAGACAGAACCCTACTATAGGATAGTTAGTAGTTTTAGTCCCTCCAAAAAAAACAAAGGGTTAAATCCCCCTTCTAATATGGTCCAACCCTCAGGGGTACAACCCACTATTAATCAAGCTTCTTGGGGATATACTCACCCAGGAAATTTACCTTCTGTAAGTAATGTAAACTTTCAACCTACATCTATAGAATGGTATATCCCAACATGCCTTACCCTGGCAACATGTTTACACCTTGGGGGAAACCCAATTGGTCATATATTCCTATGCCTATGGGGATACCTATCAATACTGCTGGAGGATATGGTGGCCCACCTTTTTGAGGGCCACCTGGTGGAGGTCCACCTGGTGGAGGCCCACTTGGTGAGGGTCCACCTAGAGGAGGTCCACCTTATGGCGGACCACCTCCTGGAAGACCACCACCTTCTAGGGGGAGACCACCTTCTATGGGCCCACCACCTGGAGGACCACCTCCTGGGGGACCACCTTCAAGTGGACCAGCTTCTAGCGGACCACCTTTTGGAGGCCCACCTGGCATAGGGCCACCTGGTGGAGGCCTGCCTAGTGGAGGACCACCACCATCACCACCTGGTGGAAACCCTCCTCCTGGAGGCCCGCTGTAATGTCCCTGACCCTCTGACCGGGCAAGAGGATGCTATTTTACACCAACATACGGGCATCTAGCCCCATGAACATGTACATACATATAAAAACCTGAATTCTTGAATACACTACATACTAAGATGCTTAATCATTCATATACATAGTGGAAGCAAAACATACAATTCATTCATATACAATTTAGCATTCAACATGTCCATCATCATAATTCATTAATCAGTAAATATGATTGCAAAACAGATTAGTCAAGAATACTTATCTTATGAGAACTTGTCCCGCAACCAGCTACGTCGCTGCAACGTTCCACCCAGCCATAGGCCAGCGTGCTCCTTAATCTCTCAGCAACGCTGCCACCCCCGAGTCAAGAATGATTCCCCAAGGAATAAGGAACTAGTAGGCTTACACATAGCCAAGGATAATCAACACAACGAGGATACACATTTCAGCCAAGCCAACATAGTTGGGTTGATCAGGCGAACAACAGATCCGCCAAGCCAACACAGTTGGGTTTATTAGGACATCCAGGAGCTGGAAAAGGATAAATGCTAAGCTGGTGAGCTCCTGAAAGAGATAGGGACACCCACACCAAAACCAATCTAACTTCTACGACACCCACACACGCCCAACACAAGGAATCCAGTCCTTTCTCTGCAACGCAGTCCCTTAGGCCCTGACCTCCCTTCTAGTGCTATTCAGGGGTTGTGGAGAAGAAATCCAACCCTATAGCTCTGTCTGTGTGGTACCTGAACACACTAGGTTTGTCAAGAAAATCAGGCCCTCATCACCACTCCATTACCATCCAAAGACCAACCATTGCATGCATGCAGCAAAACCAGCAATTTCAGCTTTGATAGGGGAAACAAAACCTGAATCTCTCTTGGCCCTATCGTGGCCAAAATGATTACAAAGCAACCTACGGTAGTCCAAATCACAAGGAAAAACCACAACCACACAACGTAGGTACTCACAGCAGCCCAACTTATCAGAGGAGAACAACAACCACGGTTCAACGATGAAGTAACCAAACATCACACCTTCTGACAATGGTGGGAAAGGAAAATGATCTCCTGCGTGAGGGTGAACATCTCACAGAATAGAAATCCAAGAGAAAAGGGGAGAACGAACCCCAAACCAGAAATTACACCCTTCTTGACTCAACTCTGCATGAGGAAGACCATCTGAACCCCCTGCACGTGAGAAGGTGAACATAGCAAAATGTCTCCGCGTGAGAATGAGCAGAACCCTCAAGAGAGTGGCGTAGTGGTGTTTCCCTTACCCACGTGAAGGTGGAGAGACAGGCGGTGGAGTGAACATGTGGTAAAGACTAACAATCCTGCCACCCACCACTTCCTAGCAATAACTGCCTCAACTACTCAGCAGACATTAAAGGTGGTAGTTGGATGGGACAAGGGAAGGTTATCAAAACAAACAGGGTGGTGACACATGGATTTTCCCCATGGGCTCAAGGTTTAAAATCCCCCTCCTTATCCTTATGAATCATGCTCTTTTTAATTTGGTTGCAATAAACATAGCTAGCTAGAGTTATTAAATTAAAATGCATAGTTACATGATGCCACAATGTTAATATGTATGCTGCATATCCCGATATACCATCGGTAGTAGTTCCAATCACTGAAACATAACCAAATCGATGGTGGGCCTTTTTCCTTTAGCTCCACACCATGATTGTTTACAATATATATATACATCATGTATATTTAATGTAGCGGGGTCAAAACCGGGGATGTTACATTCCCCTCCCCCTTCAATAGCACTGTCCTCAGTGCTTTACAAATTTGAACAAAATGCTACACTGGTATTTCCTTAGTGTTCCATGGGATTGAACAAAAATGGATGTGCCAATTGCATGGCATCCTCGAACTCCCACGTAGCCTCTTCAGGTCTGTAGTTCTCCCATTGCACCTTTACCTACCCTATGGCTCGGTTCCGGAGCATTGTGACCTTCCTGTCGAGGATACGCATTGGCTCGATTCAGAACTCTCCCTCAGGTTCCACCTGAATCACATCCCAATTTATCACATGGTTAGGATCATGTACATATTTCTAAAGCAAAGAAGCATGAAAAACATTATGAGCTCTAGTACTAGCAGGCAATGCAAGTTTATATGCAATAGGCCCTATTATTTCAAGCACTTCAAATGGCCCACAATATCTTGGTGATAGCTTGGCACAACTTCCAAGCTTCAAGGAACTCTTCTTTTCCCTCACTATGAGGTAAACATGATCCCCAACACTAAACTCTCTGTTCTTCCTATGCTTATCTGCATAGCTTTTATGTCTGTCCTGTGTTGCGTTCAGATTCTGCCTGATATTTACAACCTCTTGCTCCATTTCCTTGAGCAATTCTAGTCCAAGCACAATCCTGTCCATGGCATTATCCCAAGTCACTGGTGTCCTACACCTTCTCCCATACAAAGCTTCATACGAACTCATCCCCAAGGATGCCTGCTGTCCATTGTTAAAATCAAACTTTACTAAGGGTAAGTAATCTTCCCACTTGGTTGGTTTGTCCATCACATACATATGAAGCATATCTTCCAGCACTTGATTAACTCTCTCTGTCTGCCCATCTATCTGAGGATGGTATGCAGTGCTGAAGTTTAGCTTTGTGCCCAAATCTACAAACAACCCCTTCCAAAAATTGGAGGTGAACTTGGAACCTCTGTTAGAGACTATTGCCTTCAGCAATCCATGCAATTTGAAAATCTCCTTCATGAAGATATTTGCAATGTCATCAGTCTTATACGTAGACTTCATCGATATAAAATGCGCTTCCCTTGTCAACTTGTCTACCACAACCATGATGGAATTGTGTTGTCTCCAAGTCATCGGCAATCCTGTAATAAAATCCATGGAAATAACTTCCCATTTCCATTCTGGAACTGGAAAAGGCTGCAACAAGCCTATTGGATGTTGATGTTCAACCTTTACCTGTTGACTTTTCATGCACCCAGTGAAATGTACTCAGCCATGTCCTTTTTCATTCCTAGCCAAAAGAACTGCTTTCTAGCTATAGCAATTGTCTTTTGATATCCTGGGTGACCAGAATACAGAGCTTGATGGATTTCATCCATAACAACTCTCCTCAGATCTGCTACCTTCAGAATATAAATTATACCTTTATAAGTAAGAATTCCATCTTCTTCCAATTTATATCCCTCATACCTCTTCTCAAGACTTTTCTGTTGCAATTTGTCTTTTACCTCCTCGTACAATTCATCTCCAGCAACATGATTAACAACCTGCTACCTCAAATATGATTGGTAAATACTAAGAGATGCCACATGCATTTCTTTCATCTTCCTGCTGAGCACATCAGCTACCTTATTTTCTTTTCCCTTTATGTGCTTGATTTTGAAATCAAACTCACATAAAAATTCCAGCCGTCTCGCTTGCCTAGCATTCAGAGTAGGCTGATCAAACAAATACTTCAGTCCATAGTGATCTGTTTTGAGTTCAAATCTTCTACCCATCAAGTAATGCCTCCACATCTTGAGAGCATGTACTATGGCTGGAAGCTCGAGATCATGAGTGGCATAGTTCTTCTCGTGCTCC
The DNA here is from genome assembly GCA_001517045.1 of Pseudotsuga menziesii. NCBI lineage: Eukaryota > Viridiplantae > Streptophyta > Pinopsida > Pinales > Pinaceae > Pseudotsuga > Pseudotsuga menziesii. The sequence goes on from LPNX011084299.1 coordinate 100,840, forward strand.
TTCAGCTTTCTTGACTCATAACATATCACGTCGTTGTCCTGCATAAGGACTCCGCCAAGCCCTTGTCCGCATGCATTGGTACATACCACAAAATCCTTCTCCGGATTGGCAACTTTCAAGACTGGTGCACTGGTGAGAAGATCCTTCAACTACTGGAAGCTTTCTTCACACTTCAAAGTCCATTCGAACTTTATCTTCTTCTTTTGCAAAGAAGTGATGGCATGTGCAACCTTGGAAAATCCCTCAATGAACCTCCTATGGTATCCTGCAAGTCCCATAAAAGATCTTACATCCGTCACATTTCTCAGAGTAGGCCAATTCATAATGGTTTCAATCTTCTCAGGGTCCACAAATATACCGTCTTCTGAGATAATGTGACCCAAATACTGTATTCTATCTCTATAGAAGTCACACTTGCTCATTTTTGCATATAGCTGATGTTCCCTGAGCAATTGCAATGTCAACCTCAAATTCTCTTCATGTTCTTCCTCATTCTTAGAGTAAACAAGAATGTCATCAAGGAATACAAGAACAAACTTGTCCAAATATTTGCTGAAGATATTGTTCATAAGGCACATAAATGTAGCTGGTACATTTGTGAGACCAAATGGTACCACTACAAACTCATAATGCCCATACCTTGTCCTGAAGGCTGTCTTATGAATGTCTTCGTCCTTGATCGTCACCTGATGGTAACCAAACCTCAAGTCAATCTTGGAAAATACCTTTGCTCCTCTCATCTGATCAAAGAGGTCATTAATCCTAGGAAAAGGATATTTATTCTTCACATTAACCTTGTTCAACTGTCCATAATCAATACATAACTGGAGTGTACCATATTTATTCTTTACAAATAGAACCGATGCTCCCCAGGGAGACACACTCGGCCGGATATACTTCTTTTCCAACAACTCTTGTAGCTGCATCTTCAACTCTAGCATCTCTGGTGTACTCATCCTGTAGGGTGTTTTGGACACTGGTGCCGCTCCTAGCACAAGTTCAATGGTGAAATCAATGTCCCTTTCTGGAGGAAGCCCTGGAATCTCATTTGGAAACACATCCCTGAATTCCTATTGAGTTGCATACAACTAGCAACCCTTCCTACAGAACTTCTTCAACTGCATTGCTGAAACCTTCCTTACTGAAATTACCTTTGGAATACCTTTCACCACTACTGGGTTTCCTTATTCATTTATGCATTCAAAAGTATTGTTGTAAAAGTCAAGCTTCACTCGGTGAGCTTCTAACCAATCCATCCCAATGAGAACATCATAGGAACCAAGCAGTAGAACATTCAGATCCACACAAGTGGTCAATCCATTCATAGCCAATGGAAATTTCTCTACCACTTCACTGACCTTTCTCTTAGTCCTAGTGGCTAGCTCAACTAACCAAGATTTTCTATGCTTGACCTTCTTAAAAGCACAAATCTCCACTACCCTAGGAGTGATATAATTGTCAGTAGAACCAGGGTCAATCAAAATAGAAACAAATTGTTCAACAATCTTACCTACAACTTCAACCACAGCTAACTGGTGATCTTCCTGGAAGTCCTCCATGTAGTGAGAATTTCTCCTCACTACAGGGGTAAAAATGGCTCCCTTGTGCCTATAGGGCAGAAGGGTAGGTTTCTACCCTTAGAAAACAGTAAAAAACAGAAGTAAAAAATGACTGAACTAGAGCTGCGAATTGAAACTAAACTAAGCTACACTAGAACAAGTAAATGGCAGCTGAAATAAACTATATCTAAGCTAATAGAAGAAAGAAAGAAGAGATGGAGTATTGTTGAACCCCTCTGCACACAATGGGTTAGGGTTCTGCCTCGAAAACCTGCAAGAGAAACCTATACTACTATGGAAGCAACCTGCAAAATATGTTCATGACAAACCTGCAACTAAAAATATTGGTCAGAAAATAAAATAAACAAATGAACATGCATAAAAATAAGCTATACCTCACTTAGGTGGAAATGGGCCACCATGTCCTAGCTCATGGGAGCACCTCTCTCTTGGTTGGGGAGCAATGGCTTGGAGAAATGGAGATGAAGGAGAGGGAGAGTGGGTGGTTTGAGAGGAAGAGGTCTCAAAGCATCCATGGGCAGCATAACAATATGCAAATGAGGAGTGTTTTGAGAGTGACCCCCCACCCTCCTTTTATAGTTTTTCCAAGGGATTTTAGGGTTTTAAGCCCTTGGTCAAGTCTTTAGCCCCTTTCAGGGTTTTAGCCCCTTTTTGAGGGCTTTAGCTCCTAGGGGTCTATTTTGGGCTCTTTTTTGGGGTTTTTAGCCCTTTTCTTCATCCTTAGGCTCTTTTGGAGGTGTGGGGGTCAAATGGAAGGTCATGGAAGGTCTTGTGAAGTGAAATGAGTGTTGTGAGATGGTGTCCTTGGGTGGTGTAGGCCATTGAGAGTGATGTGGGGGATTTTTTGGGTTAACACTCTAGTGCTGCATAAATTCTAGGGACTGCCCTTGCTACTTGACCCACTGTTTTTTCTTCCTGAATGTTATAAGCTGGCCTTGCACTTTCATTCTTAAGTGGACAATATCTGCGCAAGTGGGGTCCTTCACATTTCCAACATTTTAGTGGCCCTTTGTTCTATTGTGGTTCTTTAGGCTTTCCACCCGTCACTCCAACTGGATTACTCGTAGCTTGGGATGGCTGCTTTTGCTGATTCCTGAATCTAGAAGGTTTGAGACCTTTCCTTCTTTGGTCAAACTTCTCATTCTTCTTCTCCTTCCATGCCTTATGCTAATCAGGCTTATCTTCGCTTTGCTCATAGCAATACTTAGCCTTCCTTATGGATTCTTCAAGAGTTCTTGGTTCATAAAAATCAATCATATCTTTGTAAGAATGAGGCAATCTGCTCAGAAACCGCTGGACCTTCACTTTTTCATCTTTGATGTACCGGACATAACTCAACAATTCCAAGAACTTATTGGCATATTCATCCATGGTCTGCTGTCCCAATCTTAGTTCATGGAACTCCTTAATCTTGTCATCATAATACCTGTTAGAGAGGTATTTCTGCTTGAAATACTTCTTGAACTATTTCCACTTCAATCTCCTTTCACTGATCCTCTTTACTTGCTTGAAGTGTTCCCACCTGATGGATGCTCTTCCATTCACATTGAATATGGCAACTCTTGCCTTCATGTTTCCTGAATAATACTGCACTTGAAATTATTTCTTTATCCCAAGAAGACAAGCTCCAACCTCTTGTCCAGTCTTTATCTCACCATCAAATGTAGGAGGTTTAGCCTTCTTAAATTCATCCCGAGAGTGATCCCTATGGTGTCTTCTTCTTTTCCTTTTATGAGAAGATGAACTTGTATTTCCACTAGATTCTTCAGAGTCAGATGAACCACTAGAATTCCTTCTCCTCCTCCTAGTGCTGCTCTTACTGCCTTATGGTCTTGTTGTACCTCATCCATAATCTATCCTTCTCTGCAAGTCTGTCAAACTATGAAACATGGCAGCATTCAACTGATGCTGCTCTTCCTGGGATTTAATCAAGCTCTCATGGTGGCTGCAACATCTGACAGTATCTCTTGGAATCTCCTTCCATGTAATCATTTCCATTATGGACATTTTCTCCCATGGAATCTCTCACACGCTCGTAGGAATCCCGAGCATCATACCCATCATGGGTTCTCATGATTGAACCACCTCTTACTTTACCACACTGTTCCACCTGGAATACTGCTCTTGGAGCTGTCTATAATTCTGCAAATGTGTTAGTAACAAACTGTTAGATGCATATCATTAAAATAAATTAGAACTACTTACCTTCCTCTTCTGGAAATTCATAAAATAACAATTTTGCTAAAACACAAAATTTTCTCTCTTCTTGTTCAGCCCTGCAATCTACTGATAGTCTACTGAATATTCCCCTGAAACAGTTGAAATTTACTCAGAAAATCTCTTTGAAAAACCCAAAAATTTCCTTTTCCCTATCGGGTCTCTTCCCCACTAACTTTCTAGAATTTCGGCGGCCAGAACCACTAATCTACTCTGCGGCTCATCAACGACCTGCTTGTCTATTTCCCTCCTTTGTGTTGGGCTTGTAGAGGTCTAACGCTCCAAACTTTATCAGCAGGGAAACCAACTAATCCACTGTATCGACGGTTGGGTGCACTGTGCCTCGGGTGGCTAGTCCTCAAGGCTTCTACAACGATGGCCAACGGTCCTTCTGTGTCTTTCGTGGCCACAAGCCCATCAGTGGTTGGAGCAATTAGCATCTACGGCGTTAAACGGTTTAACCAATATGGATCTGTTGTGTCGACAATTTCATCCCTTAATATTTTCCCGATGGTGGCATCTCGAAAATTAAAACGCTAATTGTTACGGCATCGGGCAGTTAGTTCCATGGGCATCCGCAACGGTGGCCCGCCATCCGTTAATATTTTCTGATCGACAGCCTCATTGACTAAAATTTTTCGATCAGTGGTTGGAGAAACTAGCAGCTGCGACATCTGTGGTCAGAGCCTCTAGCCGTCAGAAGATTAGTCCACTAGACAGCCGCAACAGCGGACGCTCGAACAACTAATCTTTTCTGACGACGTCCTTTGGCGGTCTCATCAACCAACTTCTGTCAATCACCGATGGTTTTCAACACTCAAACAAAATTTTGAAAATTTTCCTTCTTTGCATTGGCTCTTCCTTGAACTAAGTTTTGCCGATCCACTTCACTAGCTTTCGGCAGCTTCATCCTCTATTGATCAGTGATCCCATATTCTAGTCATCGGCAATCCCAACAGCTAATATTTTTTTATCGTTGATGATCTCGTGCCTTAGAAAAAATTCCGAGAACTTTTTGGCTTGTCTTCCACCACATCAGCTGTCGAAACAACTATCCGTTGGGTGCATAGTGTCTTAGACTGCTGCAACGGCAGGTGCGCAATCAGCTGAATGTTTTCGAAGTAGTTCATCGGCAGGTCCCTTATCTAATCTCCACCGATCATCGACAGTCAATCCTTAGATGTCCTTTTTAACTAAATGGAGCCAGCGTTTCAACGGTCTTCAGCTGATCTCTGCCGAAACTGCGGCTCCCACGTCCTTTATCTTTCGTTGATGGCTGACGAGCACGTCCTTTATACCATTTTGCAACGTCCTTGACCCTTCGATCGAGCAAGAGAATGCTACTTTACAGCAACATATGGGCACTTAGAGGAGTTTCACAATTTCCTCCGGTCGTCGAGTGACCTTCCGACTAGGTGAGCTGCGACATCGGAAGAGATTCACACTTAGTCTTCCGATGAGCCAATGGCTCCAACACTTAAGCAAAAAATTTATTTTTGAAGTTTAGAGTTTTCTTGATTTCTTTTGGGTAGTAGGAAACCTACCTCTGCTAACTGATCTTTCATGGCCCATTTAGGCCCATGATGCGATCTTTGCTCTGATACCATTTTGTAACGTCCCTGACCCTCCGACCGGGCAAGAGGACGCTACTTTACACCAACATATGGGCATCTATCCCCATGAACATGTACATTGGCATATAAAAACCTGAATCCTTGGATATACTACATAATAAGATGCATAATCATTCATATACACAATGGAAGAAAAACATGCAATTTAGCATTCAACATGTCCATCATCATAATTCATTAATCAGTAAATATGATTGCAAAATAGATTAGTCAAGAATACTGAACTTATGAGAACTTGTCCCGCAACCAACTACGTCGCTGCAACATTCCACCCAACCATAGGCCAGCGTTCTCCTTAATCTCTTAGCAATGCTGCCACCCCCGATCCGGGCATGATTCCCCAAGGAATAAGGAATTAGCAGGCTTACACATAGCCAAGGATAATCAACACAACGAGGATACACAGTTCAACCAAGCCAACACAGTTGGGTTTATGAGGAAAACAAAATGTCAGCCAAGCCAACACAGTTGGGTTTATCAGGCCATCCAAGAGCTGGGAAAGGCTAAATGCTAAGCTGGTGAGCTCCTAAAAGAGCTAGGGACACCCACACCAAAATCATTCTGAATTCTAGGACACCCAAGAAACCAGTCCTTTCTCTGCAACGCAGTCCCTCAGGCCTTGACCTCCCTTCCAGTGCTATTCAGGGGTTGTGGAGAAGAAAGCCAGTCCTCTAGCTCTGTCTATGTGGTACTTGAACACACTAGTTTTGTCAAGCAAATCAGGCCCTCATCACCACTCCATTACAGTTCGAAGACCAACCACTGCATGCATGTAGCAAAACCAACAATTTTAGCTTTGATAGGGGAAACAAAACCTGAATCATTCTTGGCCCTATCATGGCCAAAATGATTACATAGCAACCTACGGTAGTCCAAATCACAAGGAAAAACCATAGCCAATCAAAATGTGGATGAAACCATAGCCCACACAATGTAGGTACTCACAGCAGCCCAAATGATCAGAGGAGAACAACAACCACGGTTCAGTGATGAAGTAACTGAACAACACACAGTCTGACAATGGTGGGAAAGGAAAACGATCTCCTGCGCGAGGGTGAACATCTCACAGACTAGAAATCCAAGAGAAAAGGGGAGAATGAGCCCCAAACTAGAAATCGCACCCTTCTTGACTCAGCTCTGCGTGAGGAACTCCATCCGAACCCCCTTCTTGTGAGAAGGTGAAAAGAGCAAAACGTCTCCACGTGAGAATGAGAAGAACCCCCAAGAGAGTGGTGTAGTGGTGTTTACCTTACCCACATGAAGGTGGAGAGATGCCCAGTGGAGTGAGCGTGTGGTAAAGACTGACAGTCCTGTCACCCACCACTTCCCAGCAATAACTGCCTCAACTACTCAGCAGACATTAAAGGTGGTAGTTGGATGGGACAAGGGAAGGTGAGCAAAACAAACAGGGTGGTGACACATGGATTTTCCCCCATGGGCTCAAGGTTTAACATTTCCCCTCCTTATCCTTAGGAATCATGCCCTTTTCAATTTGGTTGTAGTGAACATATCTGGCTGGAGTTATTAAATTAAAATGCATAGTTACATGATGCCACAATGTTAATATGTATGTCACGTATCCCGATATATCATCGGTAGTAGTTCCAATCACTGAAACATAACCAAATCGATGGTGGGTATTTTGCCTTTAGCTCCACACCATGATTGTTTACAATATATATACATCATGTATATTTAATGCATCGGGGTTAAAACTGGGGATGTTACACCCACCTCCATCTAGCGGATCTTCAGGAGGATCGTACGCAAATCAAAATTCCCAACAACCAGTGTATCAATCGATCTATGGTCCTACTAGTATACCAATGTCTTATCAATACTACCAGTATGTTCAACCTAACCGACAACTTCCTTTTTTGGAAACTTTATATTTTCCTAATTTGACTAAGTTGATTAATTATCCCATTCAGCATAACCCTTCATGGCCAACAATTCCATTAAATTTACCATCAGATATCCCAAAATTCGATGGGAAAGAGGGAGAAGATCCTGAAAACCATGTTATGACTTTCCATCTATGGTGTTCTTCCAAATCCTTGATGGATGACTCAGTCTATTTAAGGCTCTTTCAGTGAAATTTGACTAGTATAGCCACAAAGTGGTACATTGAACTTCTGCAACATTCGTTTGTGAAATTGATCTTGTTGGCAATGGTTTTTGTTACTCATTTCCTACTGCCCATCCATTATGAGACTGGTACGGATATTTTGACATCACTTCATGAAAATAATTCCACACACATATCTGACCATATTCATGAGTGGAGGAGATGGAGAAGACTAATTAAAGCCCCTATTCCAGATCAATTATTAGCAGATTGGTTCACGAAATCCTTGTTTCCTCCCATTTCCGAGATGTGGCTATGGGTGGTGTTGTTACTAAAGAGAAGGATTTTAGTTGTGCTCAGTATCTAGACTTGGTTTATTCCTAGTACAGAACTCTATATGACCTAATCCCTCAAGCTCCTTGCCCTAGCACTGACCCTACTAAGCCACCTGCAGAAACTCCTGTTGATGGGGTTGTCAGTTCAATCCAACCCTTATCGGAAACTAAGCCTTCCAAGCAACATAGTACTTCTGCTACTACTCCTTCTGCCCCTACAGTTTCCGCTGAGGTGAATTCTATCCAAATTACAAAAACAACCAGTAATAAGAAGAAAGGTAAAGAAAAAATAAGAAGCCTGGAAACCAACAGGAGAATCCCAAGGCTACGGCCCCAGAGAATGATAATAAAGGAAAGAGGAAGGCCAAGTATCCCTTCTTATTATGTGGTGGTGACCACTTCACGAAGGAGTACCCTCATCGTGAAGAGATTAGTAAATTTTTAAAGAGCAACCTTACACCAACAGTGCTTACCGTCCCCTTTCAATATCAACAACAATTGATAGATCATATGTCTAATCAAGAAACCTATAATTCCACTGAATAAATCAAAATGATGTCCTCGTAAACTATCAGCTTAAATACTCGTAGTCAGTCATATGAAAAACCTACAAATAAGAAGGATGAGAATCCTTCTCCCGAGAAAACTCCTTCCACTAGTTCTCCTATGTCTTTGTCTAATGGTCCCCTCACAATCGAGAAACCTAATCTCGACTTGATTTTGTGCCCACCCAAGAGTACCTTCATAATGTCTGTTGTTAATCCAAATTCTCAAGCTGCACAATTCTACAATGTCCTTGAATATTTAGCTCAATCACCTTGTGCAATGTCTACCCTAAAGGTGCTCCAAAGTTGTCCCACACAATGCAAAAACGTGTTAATTGCATTGGGGGAATTAGACCCAAACAACACCAATTTGATTCACTTGAATGTGGATAAATATAATTCTATATTACCACACCAGCTCATGTTTCAAATCGTGACAAGAGTAGTTGGGAGAAAGGTCCATAGGACCGTTTTAGAGGAGGGAGCTTCCACCTCAGTTTTGTCTGTGCCTTATTGGAGATCCATTGGTTCTCCCGAAGTGACGAAGTCACCCACAACCTTGAAATCTTTCGACAGACAAGGTTTCCAACCTCATGGTCTGTTACCAGCCCTTTCAATCAAGCTTGGGGGCGAGACCATTTCCATTCAGGTGGAGGTAGTTGATGCCCATTGGATTACAATCTTCTATTGGGGATAAATTGGTTCTATGCTTTGACGGTTGTCACTTTGACAGTATTTTTACCTCTCCAATTCCCTCATTTGGGGAATATTTTGACCATCGATCAACTCGAGTTTTGTTCACCAAATGTTGCTACACCCACTACAAATAATATCCCTATGCTAGGTCAATCCCCTCCTCCTTATCAATCGATTGGGGTAGGTATGATGAAGGATTCAACCCTCATGGGAGTGTTTCCCTCAACCCATCCTAGTATGGAAGTGGCTACTGTGAACATGATTTCCATGACTGTCCACAGTCCTCAAGGCAAAGAAGTTTTTCAAGTCATCCTCTTTAGGACCTCATGAAGCACTTTATGATGCTGTTCAATATTCTTCCGATGCCTAGTCTGATGAGCTTCATCTAGTGGCTTTGGATCCTTACCACTTGCTCTACTAGCTAGAACCCTCTCTCCCCACTCTAGACTATCTGACACATACTTTTCCATTGGACGAGTTCATTATGGAGATCATGAGTGCAGATGAACCTATATGGGAAGATCATCATCATAGATATTCTTTCCTTCCCAACTCTAGTTCGGTAGAATATGATCTTATATCTCTTATTAGCACTGATATCGTCAGCAATCCTCAAACACCTATATTGTTGAAAATACTGATTGCAAAGGAAATCTTTGCAACGTCACTCAGAAAACCCTTATTGACATATCAGTCAAGCCTAGAACTGTTGAGCACGTTCATGTAGGCCATAACTGTTCAATAGAGGACACTGAAAGTTATAGAGGTCTTTTCAAATAATTCCATGATATTTTTTTTTGGACACACGAAGAAATGTCAGGGATTAATCCATCTATCGTCGTACACGAGATTACAAATTATCCCACAGCAAGACCAGTCTGACAAAAATTATTCCAAGTCCATCCTAGGAAGGCTGCAGCTATCAAATCCAAAGTGGAAAAACTTATGAAGGCTGGGTTTATTTATCCCGTACCACTGATGGCATGGGTGTCTAATATTGTCCCTATATCTAAGAAACAGTGCACTATTCAGGTTTGTATCTGTTTCTGAGACTTAAATAAGGCTTGTCTTAAGGACTATTACACTACTCCACACATCAATCAAATCATCGATAACTGTGCTAGGAGTGTCATCTTTTCTTTTATGGATGGATTTTCTATCTACAATCAGATAGAGATTCTACTCGTTGATTAGCATAAAACGACATTAATTTTCCCGTGGGGAACCTTTGCATATCAGAAGTTACCCTTTGGTATTAAAAACTTCAGAGCTACATTCCGACATGCCATGTCCTATGATTTTCATGATATCAAGCACATCGTGGAGTCGTATCTTGACGATCTCCCTGCTCATTCACAATAATGGGAGGACCACCCAGGGAACCTTAGAGACATTTTCCTTAGGTGTTGTCATTATAATATTTGGCTTAATCCACACAAATGTGTCTTTTGTGTTGAGACTGGACGTCTTCTTGTCTTTGTGGTTTCCAAAAATGGCATCTAGATTGATCCCTTGAAAATTGCTGCTATTTTGGCCTTACCTACCTCGACAAATATCACTGAACTCCAAAGTTTGCAAGGGAAGGAAAAATTTCTTCGTCGTTTCGTATGCAACTTCACAGAAAAAATGCACGACTATATGTGTCTCCTTAAGAAGGACACTTGGTTCTTTTGGGATGACCAAGCCCAATGAGATTTTGATAATCTGAAACTCGCTCTGACCCATTCACCGATGATACACCCCCCAGATTACTCAAAATACTTTTTGTTGTATGTTGTTGCCTCCACTACTACCATTGGCATGGTTCTAGTGCAAGAAGATTCCAATGGCCAAGAACACATGATCTATTACCTAAGTAAGAATCTTCTTGACTCTAAAACCCATTACTTACGTGTGGAGAAGTTGTCTTTGGCTATGGTCATTCCCGTGAATAAATTCCGTCACTACATATTAATTTGCACCAGAATTGTACTCGCAAATCAAAACCCCATGTATTACATTCAGACTCGTCTGGTACTCGGGGACAAGTATTCCCGTTGGATTGTTGTCTTACAGGAATTCGATCTTGAGTTTTCTAAGGCTACTTTAAAGAAGTTGTTGGTATTTGTTGAGTTTATGTTTGACCTTCCCTGTGCTTTGATGGAAGCTGATCCCAATGATACATTTCCAGATGAATTCTTGTTCCTGATCAGCACAACAGACCCGTGTTATGGATATTTGATCATTTATCTCCAGAGCCAAATATTTCAGCTCAACATATCCCATGACGTTCACCGTTGCATCCATCAACATGCAAAGTATTATCTCATTTTAAATGATTCATTGTATCGACGTGGTATTGACTCCATTCTTCAGTGATGCCTTACACACGAAGAGGATGAACAAGTTCTAAATGATTGACACTCTGGAGTATGCCGTGATCATCTTTCTGGGATGGCGACAGGTCAGAAAATCCTTCGCGCTTGGTATTTTTGGCCCTAAATCTTCAAAGATTGTCATGAGGTGGTTACGAAATGCCTACCCTGTCAACACGTTTATCCTAAAAACTGCACCACCCTGCTCCTTTACACCCTGGCATTGCCATTGGCCCTTTCACCAAGTGGGGTATTGATTTTATGCATTGTAATCCTACCTCAATCAGGGGGCATGGTTACATCATCATAGCAGTCGATTACTTTACAAAATGGGATGAGGCAATGCCTACATATGCAGAGGATGGAAATACTGCCACCCTCTCTTTATTCAACCACGTGATAGCTAGGTTTGGATTCCCTCAAGCCATAGTCACTGACCATGGATCTCATTTCCGCAATTAGATGATGGTTGAGTTAAGTGCTAAGATGGGTTTTCTCCAGGAAAACTCAACTCCGTATTACCCGCAGGATAATGGTCAGGATGAGGCCACTAACAAAGTTTTGAAAAATATGCTGCGTAGGATGGCTGGAGATCACAAATCCCACTGGAATTTGACTCTCTTTTCTGCACTGTGGTATTATAATACTTCAGTTAAAACAACAATTGGTTTTACACCCTTTCAAATGGTTTACAGACTAGAAGTTGTCCTTCCTATCGAGTGTCAAATCCCATCAATTAAACTTGCAGTAGAACTTCTCTTGAACACTTTCAATGAAGAAGAATGGTTTTTGTACCTAAAAAACCTTGAGGAAAGTAGAAGAGATGCTTCCTTGGATAACAAGGAATACAAAAAATGCATTAAGGCCCAGTACAATAAGTTTGTTCAACCTCGTGTCTTTAATGAAGGTGACATGGGTATGACTTAAGATCAGAGACATGACAAGTTAGGGAAGGGGAAGTTTGAATCTATGTGGTATGGTCCCTTTATCATTGGTAAAGTGTTAGAGAAAGGGGCTTACAAACTTGTAGACTATCATGGGATACCCTTCGAGCAACCTTGCAATGGGTTGTACCTAAAGAGGTATTAAGCTTGAAGTCATTTATGTATGGTACCTTGTATATATGTATATTGTTTGAATTTTTTGGTGTGTTTTTGGATTTTCAATATGGTTTTGAGTTTCTTCTCAATAATTTTTATACCATGTTTTGGTTATGCAGATCCAATGGATTTTTATAGTTTTGCTAATGGTGCTTTCTGTCATACCTTGAACCTCGATTCAGATGCTTGGGTTTTATATTCCCTAGCACATGATTTAGTCAATTCAGGTGCAGTTTATACTAGCCCAGTTACCAACAACATCGTCGAGTATCAGAAAGTGATAGGTTTGTCGACCAAGGCTACATCTTGGGACATTCATGACTTGGTAGTATTCATGAACTCGTAGCTAGTGGTTTGTCATTTGAACCACGTTTATACCATCTGAAACCCCACACTTCTTCGTGTCTTTCAAAGAGTGCGTCTATTAGAGAGGTCAATCAAGTCAGTGACTTCTAGAAACATTCCTAGGTCTTACAACATGGTTGCCGACTCATTGGAAAACTACATTCTAGACTGGTATATTTCCCATACATAACTGCTATAAATAAAACATGGTCCATTGTAAATTTAAATAAACAGTAGAAGACATGTAAAAAATCATGTAAATATCATTTCCATTTGAAACACATATAAACATCGTAAATAAGTCTGTATATCTATATCTATCTATCTATCTATCTATCTATCTATCTATCTATCTATCTATCTATCTATATATATATATATATATATATATATATATATATATATATATAAAGTATTTTACAAAAATAATGGTCATGAGATCCCAACTGAAGCATTCTGGATTTTAGATAAAAAATGTCAAAAATCTTGAAGCTAGCTAGCTTTCAGGATGTACATCATGCAGAATGTCTAATGGTGCTCATGATAGCACATGATAGCCTTAGCTACCCTACGGAGCAAGAAACTGAAACGACCTGACACTCCAACTGTGTGTCTCTGGTACCTCCTAGGGAGGTCATCTATCACAACATCTAGAATGTTTAATGTCAATCGGTTTAGGTTTTCCTCCAACTTGGTTAACTCATCGTCCCCCCTATGTACAAAGTGAGCCCCAATTTTCTTGTCCACTGGGGATGAACCCCCAGGTCAGGCATCTCCAACATCTGTATGAAAACATTAGGTCTCGTCATCATTCATAAAAATCATAAAACATGAAAATACAAAAATAATCAACATCTTGAGCTTGTTTCTTACCAATGTCACCCCACTGAGCATCAGCTGGCAAAGGTAGATATGGATCTCCTCGAAAGTCATTCCTAGCATAAGCATAATCCTCAATCATGAGGATGTGACCATCCAACCAACAGAAGAAGGGATTCATGTACTTGATCTTGGCTCCGCCACCTCTAGTGCGGGTCATGATCTCCACCACCACAACATTTGGGGGTCTCAATCTCTCAGCTTAGTAAATACCACCTGTGGCATCAGGAGAGGTACCTTCTTGAAGAAGAAACAAGAGAGGTTCCTGCTACCGACACTTCGTCAGTCGATCCTTGAACACAGCAAGTAATGCTTCGGCCCAGTTGAAAATTGTAGGTGCCAGAGCCTCCAGGGAATATAACATATGTTCATGGGAATCTTGGTGATCCCCTTGGCTCCTTGCAACCCTCTACATGGTGAAGAGCACGGTTCGAAGTGGAAACTCCATCACTTCCTTAATTGGGATCTTATTTCCCGACATTTTAGTGTTTGGATAGGAGCGACGAACTATGAGTTCTTGTGTGGTAATGTATCCCCCTCGGGATCCTGCTAATGAAATAGGTTCTCCACGCCTAGATAATCTAGTAATAAAATAAATATCTTCCACCTCCACAGTGAGAATCTAGGCCCCCACCTCAAAATTTTGTTGTTCCGGGTGCCACATCCACAAAATGTGCTGTAGTATTTTTACATGGGTATCATATTGGGATCTTAGAATAATTTTATAAGGCCACAAGCTTGTAGTGCATCTATATAAGCCACATCTGCCTCAGCTCGGGCATCATTGTCTTCATGCTGCCTCTCTTTCCATACCACCATTTTGGCTAAGATGACCTGCCAAAAACAATAAATGGAGAAATTATACACATAATCAAACTTTTTAAATGCTTCAAAATCACTATTTTGGCCAGGGAATCCATTTTTGGGGCATGTTTTCTAGCACCGCTTCTCTCTCCTTGAGACAGAGCGATGCCACCTCCTGTGCAAGCGTAAAAGCCGCGGTTTTCATTGGGCATCGCTTTCCTAGCAAGGGAGAAGCGCGTTACTCGAGAAACAAATTTAACCCTTGGGTAAAAATCCCCAAAACTCAATAAAAATGATTGGAAAAGAAAAATTGCAACCATGAAAATGATGAGAAAGGTTTTAGCTCCTACCTAAGACCGACAGATCGAAAAATGGACGGGTAATGGCTCCAGAATATCCAACTGAAGATCTACACACAATACTCCAAATGGCTCTCCAAAACTTGGTAAATGGTAGGTAAATGAAATGTTTTTACTATTTCATTTGATTTTTATATGAGATTATTTAGGCTTTTTATATTATTTTTATATTTTTAAATTGTTTTATTAAAAAATGCCCTTTTCTATAGTTTTAAAATTCAATTTTAAATATTGTTTTGGGAAGCTAATAGTCTATTTAAAAGTTCTTGCACGGACAAAAATGATTAATATTACCTTATTTTAATATTTTTAAATTGTTTTATTAAAAAATTCCCTTTTCTATAGTTATAAAAGTCAATTTTAAATATTGTTTTGGGAAGCTAATAGTCTATTTAAAAGTTCTTGCATGAACAAAAATGATTAATATTGGCTATGGGTAAGTTCATTTTTTACTTTTTCATACTTCCGTAAAATGGAAAAAGTTGTCGAGCACTCATTTCCATACTTCGATTGTGTTGTTTAAAACCTAGTATCAAAGTTCTGAGTTGTTTTCGCTTCTTTTCAGGCTCGTTAAGCCCGTTCACCATGAAAAGAAACCCTAATGAAGTCTTCTTTAAACTCTTTGCGGACTCCTTAAATGTGAAAATATTGTCGAGCGAACTTGTCTTCTTCATGCTCATAAAAGTAATTGAAGAGTCGTCTTTCCGATGGTAGTTTACCCCTTTTTCGGTTTGGATTGACTAGTCATTAAAAAGGAGTGCTCCAACCAATCATGACCGGAAGAGCTCTCTTGGGTATTATTTTATACTTTTTTGGGCCCTAGAAACTAAATTGTATGAAAAAGGACTCTTTGGAGTCTTCTTCCATCTTCGTCTAGACTCTCTAAACACGAACAATACTGAGTTAGCTTTCAATGGACTCATTAAACTAAACACTGAGAGACCCTCTTTTGGGAATGAACCCCTCCTTTCTCAGGTTCGTGAAATATAATAGAATGGACTTATCTCCGGATAAGCTATAATGACTGTTTGTTACCCTCTCTGGACTCATAAAAAAAAAGAGGCACTCATCAATCATGATAGGGAAATTAAGGGAAGGAAACTATTTCATTTTTCAAATAAATGGAAGTTACTAGTCACCTTTGAACATGGCACTTTTCTGCATTTCTTTCAATCAATTAGGTATTCAGCTTGCTTCCAAGTTGATCCACTTTCATGAGTCATGTCACTCCTTTGAGTCTTTCAAAGAATGCATTGTCTACCATCGCATTATGCATTGGTATCTTCCTGGTCTAAGTTAATGCTACCAAGTCTTCAGTCATGCCAGCCGATGTTTACAGGAAAATTGGAAGATTACCTCTGTAGTTTAAATAGCCTTTGTGTTAGTACCTTTTGAGTCAGTCCTATGGTTACAACATACTCAAAATTATAGAACTATTGTTCTGAGTTTCGTGTCATCGATGTGAGATTCATTATGGCCCTCTTTCGATGAGACTATTCCTATCGACGTCGGATCATCATCCATGAATTAGTCTTAGAAGCAAAAATATAGTACCTTGAGATTTGTATTCATTAATGATAGATTCTCTCACTCTCGACATAGGCTCACATCATTGACCTTTGATTGAAATATTCAACTAAGTGTTCGACATCAAATCATCTATTCGCACTGAGAATATTGCACTAGGGTACCTTAGGAATCATCAACATTAATGGTGATCTCCCTCGCACTTGTTAACGGTTCTCATCATTGACCGGTAATCAAGTGGTTTATACCATGTTTGAAAATTGACATCAAGAAATTCTAATCACATGGATAGGATCATACTTTTTGGAGGACGAGACGAAGACCCTGGGTATTTGTTAAGTGCTGATTTATTTCCCCATGCTGCAATGGAGTTTTTATATGAGTCCTAACATGGATCCACATTGTATATTCATGGCTGTGCTCAAATTTGCATTTGTATGACATATATCTACATTGTTTGTCTGGTAGCTATGTCCAAGTCTGAGTCTTCTTCACATGGATCTACGTTGTATTCTAGTATCCATGTTTATTCATTTCCCTCATGGATCTTCCTTGTATTGGTTTGCAGCCATGATGAGGACTAATTTGGTTATGAGTCAAAAAGTATTGATGTATTGCAGAATCCTGGTTGATGATGATCTCCAATCAAACGATTTCTTGCCTCGAAGTGATAAATTTCTCTTTTAAAGCTCTCTCCTATCATATCCCTCTAGCCTCATGATTTGGGAGGCACTCTGTTAAACATAAATCTTGTCACCATCATGTGTTGAGGCCCAAAACATCAGAAGTTTCCCTCAAATACCAAATTGTGAAGCTGGACAGTGGCTTAGACTCTTCTTTCCATATTTAATTCTAGCATCACCTTTTCCCTTAATCCAAAAGGTGTTACCTTCTTTAGTAATGCCCATTGTCTCTTGACAATAAGCGGTGCCACCGCTTTTACCCCTTGATCAAGGAGCGATTCCACCTAGGTAACGCTCTGCCTACATGGAGGAGAAACGATGCTCGAGTTAAAAAGTTAAAAAGAGAATACTTCATGAAGCTTCTTGAAGGAAGACTTCGTGGAACCCTCATCCCTACTCCTGTGGACCACCTGGACTCGAGATCCTCCCTTTTTGGATCTCCCTTCCACCTCACCCACCAATTACTCAAACATCCCTATCCTCCCAAGGCCTATAAAACCTGACTCATACCCTATGGTTGGAAGAGAGAAAATTTATGCTACTCAATTGATTTCTGGTCTAATCTAAGGTGATCATAGGAGGAGAAAGTTGGAGCTTTAGAGGATAAGTCGTGGCATGTGAAGGAGCATCACAACACCAAGGAAAAGGTTGTAATATTTCTTCTTCATTATTAATGAAAAGTTGGTCCCTTTGTAGTAAAATGTGTTATATTTAAATCATTTCTTTTTACTACTGGATTCCTTAGTCACTAGTATAGAACTTTAGATTATGTTCTGGTACATTTGATCTTGCTTGTCTATTTGATGTGTTTGTGTAGGTACATCCGTGGAGATTCATCACCATAGGAGACACTTGCATCATACTACCAAACAACCAAAGGATTGATTCCATATATCTACAATCTCTAGGGGAAGTCTTCCATCCTTGTTGTTTACCCATTTGTTCTAGATTTGAACCATTCATGCCTAGAGGAACAACTCTTGTCTGCAAGAGGTGTGATTTTCCTAGCAACAAGGATCATATTGAAGTCGTGTCCAATAAGAATGTGGGAATCAAAATGACGATGGACAAACCAGTCAAGATATTGAATTAGCTAGATCTTAAGACTGGGGTGTTGCGGCCCATAAACATTGATAAGATGCCCTCTAAAGGGGGTCCCAATTATGTGAAAGATAGCAGATAACGAATGGGTTGTGGAGGAGAAGTGGCTGAGGGAGACTTACAAAGGATTCCAAATGAT
This sequence comes from Pseudotsuga menziesii, assembly GCA_001517045.1. NCBI lineage: Eukaryota > Viridiplantae > Streptophyta > Pinopsida > Pinales > Pinaceae > Pseudotsuga > Pseudotsuga menziesii. The sequence goes on from LPNX011084299.1 coordinate 119,206, forward strand.
GGAGATATCACCCAAGGATCCTTTAGCATCACATGAAATGCTCTAACTTCCTTTCCATATTCTAGTGAAAAGAGTCACAAGGACTTTGGTAGGACATTTAGTTTCTTGGAGGAAAATGATAGAAGGTTTATCCTTCATAGTTTTCCTTTTAATCATTATGTGCTTGGAGGTTCCATCGAGGCCGTAGACATTCCAGGAGATGATCTTCATTGGATAACTTGGGAGGATAAGGAGAAGAATTCTGTTATTGTAGCATACTGCTCTAACTCAATAAGTGCATTACATAACCTATTTAGTTGTTGTAGGTCAATTTTGCATCCTCTCTTCCTATTGTCCTTTGTATTTTTTTTTCCCATTTGCGGTGGGTGATAAACACTAAGCTTATTATGAGATTTGGATTTGATAAGAGATTCCTATAGAAGTTGAATTTTCTGAGCAGGAATGGAATCGAAGGCTTTACGAGTGGAAGCAGCCTCCATGCTTCCGAGATCTAACTTTCCTAGATATTGATCCCTTAAGTCTTCATCCACAAATTTCTATGGTCGAACCTCTGTTGGTGACTCCAAAGGATCTGATGGAGGGCTATGCAGTGGATTCATTTCATTGTCGAGAGGATCCGAATTGATTAGATGATTTCTTGATCTCATTTTTTGCTCAAATGACTGCTGGAGCGTGGGATCTTGAATCAAGGAATTCTGAACAGGATTTTCCATGTGCATCTCCTCAGAGGGAGTTTGTACTTGATTATTGAGAACGACAAAACTGTTACTAGTAGTAGGTATATTTTCTTGAAAGTTTTCCATCATGACTTTTCTATGATGGTGCTTTTTTTTCCAATTTTCCTGAATCCATCTGCGTCTTGTTTGTCATTCTTCAAATTTTCTAGACTAGTTTTGTTGAGTGGGAAATCTCTGAAAAGGTGTCCATGCTCATGGCATTTACGGCAACGAAATGGAACATGCTTATAGTCAAGAAGTTGGAGCCAATCCATGTCTTCATGAGATAGATAGATTGTTTCTGAAAGGGCTTTGGAAATATGCTTATACACACAGATCCTGGCATATGAAGTGAGTTTATTCATTTTTGTCCGATCAGCCGATCTAACATAGTTTCCCAGGGTGTTTTCGATTTCTTTGAGGGTTTCCTCATCCCAATATTCTTGCAGAAGGGATTACATCCATATCCAAACCGAGGCCCAAGAGAAGTCTTCTTTTTTTGGTATGAATCTTTCTATCCCGTTTCGGAAATAAAGAGCTGCCACATTGAAGAAGTAGGGACCTCCTTCTTCTACTTTGGATTTATCATCCAGATGGTGAAATATTATGGTAAAGCATCCTTTCGATCCAAGTTGTAAATCAAAGTGGGGCTTCGGTTGTCATTTAGCATCAATACATCCACGCAAGGCCTATTCAATTGGCCAGAATCCCATAAATTTGCCTATGAGAGCATGATCCTTCATCTTTTGTGCTCAAGCATTGATCCTTTCTGCGGGGAGATTGAGGTAAGGTCAATCCTCGGTTCGGGCGATGCAGGTTTGGGTGTTGTGTTTCCCCTTTTCTAGAACCATTGACTGTATTTTCTCCTGTGTAGGAAGACCCTTCTTTCCTTTAGAAATAAAAACCTCTTCAGACTTGATTTTGATGGTGATAGGTTCCACAAAATCAGATCCATCGACTGGATCATAGCCTGGTTTATTGGAGAGAGATTGGGAGGGGATTTCCCCGCCCTCCCCGCCCCCTTGTTGGCCCCATGATAGGACTCAGAGAAGCAATGTGGGAGCAGTTTGCGGTAGGAAATTATGCTTTGCACTCAATGAAAGCATGTTCTCAAAAGAGCTCGAAATAGAACTAATATTTAATCCTATGGATAATTTTTATTACATTGCATGTATTATAGTTTTTGTTATTGTAAATTTGCAATTAAGCAATTGAATTTATTTTTCCATCTTTAGTAAAATAGACATTTTTCAAATATTAGATAACAATTATAATGTAGGAAAAGCACATTTTTTTTAGATTAAAATCCATTAGATGTGTATGAATTTGACCAATTTCAATTATAAGATGTTGAAAACATGTATAATAAAAAAATTAGATAAATTGATAGAGAATACCTTTGCACACAAGTTTTAATCACATTCTAAATAAAATTTTAACCTATGCAAAATGTAATTACCCTAAGATATTATGAACTCAATGTAACTACTATAAGTTATATGATATTATGAACTCAATGTAGCTACCATAATATGGTTCCTAGATCCAGAAGTATGAAAACACCCCATTTAGTATTAAGAAAGTAATATGTTTCTCATAAGTTTTAGAATATTTTGAACTCAATACAACTACCATAATCTGATTCATGGATGACTAAGTATGAAAACACCTGATTAGAATTTCCTATTAAAAAAGTAGTTTAGGATTAGTGGGTTGAGAATGTGGTGAACTAACATTGAATTTGTAGGTAAGAAAGTTACATATGTGTTAATTCGTCCCACTATTTGGTGAGTTACATATGTGACTAGGTTCATTTGGTGAAATACCATAGATTTTGGACGTAAAAAGTTACATGTGTTAATTCGTGTCATTATTTAAAAAGTATGTTATATGTGTAATTAGGTGTGTTGGATTTTCTTTTTCATGATTCCAAAAGAAAAAATATTCAAATTTCTAACTTCTATTTAGTTTTTTTTTTAAATATTTATCCTTAAAATGCTTAATGGCTTTCATTTAAATGTTATATAACTTTTATAATATTTTAAAGTATTATTAAATACAAACTTTCAAGTATGTTTGAATGAAATCAAATTTTTAAGATGAAAAACACCTAACAATCCCTTCATTTTCTCTAAATATTCATTCAAAGCATTTTGAAAACTTCATTTTGAAGCATTTTGAAACTTACATTCTAAGAAATTTTAAAACTCTCAATAGGGGCACTTCAAAATTTACTTATGGGGTTTTTCTACAAATTCATTCATGCATTTAAAACTTCCTTTGAAGGAAATTTAAGAAATCCATTCGTGGCTCTTCAAAAATTCAATTTGGGGCATTTAAGAACTTCTATTTTTGGGTTTGTAATCTATGTTTTGATTGTAATTAACCCATTATAATTGAAATTAAGTATTATATTATTGAAATTTACAATTGGCTTTTATTGACACAAAAGAAGAAAATGACGAATTGGCCTTCTTGGTGGAGGACTTCACTTCATAGATAAGCAACAAAATTCAAAGGGAGCACAAGAAAATAGAAAGGAAGATGAACACTATTTATGAAGAAGCTAATGACATGGAATTTACAATTTTCTAATTTAAGAAAACTTAAGATTTCAAGCAAATTAAAATCCTAACAATCACATACGAGAAGATCATGCAAAATTCTCAAATAGGTTCCACAAATCTATTTTTTTATTATTTTATTTTTTATAATTAAATTAACAATACTAGAGAATTTGAAAACAATTAATAATTTTTTTTTAATATATTTATAATAATAATTTCATAACTAAGACTAAAAATATTAGAAAGATTAATATAACCTCAACTCAATTACAAAACAAATTAAACACGAAATCAAAAGTTCATTTTTGTTGTATTTTATATAATAAAAAAAAAACCAAGGAACAACGAGTTTTTGAAGTAAACTAGTTATAAGCTCAAGAGAAAGTTATCAAGGTATATTGACTTAGTTATGTATGGCTAAATTCGAATTAAAAATTGAAGGGGATTTTGGAAAGTAACTTGAGTACAAAAGAAAAAGTTTATTTTCATTTTATTTACGTAAAAAATATATTTATTATTTTTTAAAATAATTTTTTAAGTAAAATAATATATAATTTGATAAATATTTTACTGCTAAATACAAGACAATTTAATAAAGTAGGGATGGGTGAGTTATCTTTGCTTTTGGGTTGTTTTTATTTTTAAATTTAACATTTTTCGATAGGAGTCATGTTCCTCTTCTTAATAATTGATACTACTTTTGTGTAAAGAGAGAACAAGTTGGTGTATTTCCTTAATAATGGCAAGTTTTCATTGATCTCTAGTAGGTATCTTGCTTGTATATTTCAATTGACTATAATTTGTATATTTTTTTTTCACTTTGTTTTTTACCTAATTTAATTTAAATCATCTTTTGTTAATGTATCGTCGATATTTCTTTAAGTTGTGTTATTTGTATTTGTAGAGAAGATTAGATACATTTCTTTAATTGAATTATAAAAACCTTTAATGGTAGACAAGGCCATAATTTGTAAAGCCAAAACTGTAATGTATTTTTATATCAATCAATACAAATAGGGTTTGTATAGGTGCTTTGATGGAAAGAGTATAATGATAAACTTTATACATTATTAGACAATATAAGGAAAGAAGAATCTTGCACACAAAGTTCAATGGGAAAACATAAGGGCTTGTTTAAGGATGCTCTGAAAGCTTTGCAACAAGCTTCGAAATAGTTCGAAAGCAACGTTGTGAGAAGGGATACTCCACAACCCATGTGACCTGACTTTTGGCCAAGAAGGAAAGTCCTAGGGCCAAAGATTGGAAAATATGGTGATTTGACTATATTAGCGGTAATCCAGAGTTTGTTCATACAATTACAAAGTTATGGGATCCTTTTATTTAACACTCAGTCACGATTTGAAACTTTTAAAATCATTTGACACTTCAAATGTTATTGACTTATTGAAGCCCAAATACCTAGTAGTACTCAAGATCACTTGCAAAATTTTAATATTGAGATCAAGGCGAAGATGAAGTCATATCAAATGCGTGAATAAGTGAAACTAGTTCCTTTATTCCTGAGTGAATGTTTGGTTTTAAAGCCACTATGCAAATTGGTTGCTTGCACTAGCTACATTTTCAACCCAAACGAAAGTTCTTGGAGAACAAAATGACATGTGAAATTTAAACTATTTCAAAGAAAAGGTAGACAATATCTAGCTTCTGTTTGCATTCTGTCAATGCATCTTTGCTTTTAAAATTTACTTAGTAAGATACAATCATATAACAGATAACCAAAAAAATTTCCTTTGGACAATGAAATTACATAACTTTCTAAATAAATTTGTAGAATAAGAATATACTAAGGACATTTTTTTTTCCACAGAAAAAAATCGTAACTTTATTAAAAATTACATTCAACATATGATCCACTATCTTTTTCAGATCAGTGTCCATTTCCTCAATATGTACAACACCTAAAATGCTTATTACAATAGGTAATAATTGATTTAAAAAATCAAATTATATCAACCTAGATATTCAAAACAGTTAAACTACATTCAATGATAGATATCAATAATGAGAAAGTAGTATTAACACTTTTCATTACAGCCTATAGGCCTAGACTTCCAAAGACTATGATAAATTTGTATATCATCTAGTTCAATCTTTATAAACATCCAAAACTGTCATTGTCTCAAATCACAAACTGTCATCGAGTTAACTGTCACTAAACTGTCCCAAAATACTTTCACAAAACTGTTCAAATAAACTGTCACAAAACAGTCCAACCTATCCCAGAAACATTCAAAATCTATCCAAAATCTATCAAAAACTGTCTCAAAATCAGTGACTAATATTCATCAATAAACTGTCATAAAAAAGTCTTTAAAAAGTCATGAAACACTGTCATAAACACTGTCACTATCAACAGATATACTAAGGACATGTAGAGCCGACACACACATCCTGCATGCACCTTCCTTAAGGATAAACCCAAACCAATTTGAGTACAAGAGATATCATTCAAAAGGAATATTGCTTCCATGTTACTATATGCATTGAATATTATTGTAATTAATTCCTAAGAACAAGCAAATTCCACATCCATATATGGAAAGCTAATTAACCACAATTGTAGCCATTTAACTCACCAATCCTTAAATATTTTCATAGTAACCCCATAAACGATAATGCAATTTTATTCGTCATCGTACAGGAACATTTTCTTATTAATGGACAAGAGAATAAAGTTATCTTTTTCATAAATAGAGTTCCACACCATTGATTTATTAATGAAACCAACATTTGGTAATGACAATACATGCTCCACGTAATACAAGGAGGATACTTCCTTCTCTTTGCATGAATTCAAGCATGTGATCTCCTACTACCTAGTGGAAAGAATGCTAATTTAACAAGGCCTATTCCCTTAAAAAGTGTAATCCCATTAATGGTTATAGGTGGTATTATAATGTGATTTTCCACACCTGCTGCATCATGCCTTGATGGCCTTCCCTTGTCCCTATGCAGACTCACTATACCCCATTTACATACCATAGCCATGATGCTCCAGTTTAACACTGTAAAAAGCACTTTTGAAGATACACGTAGGTCACAAGTCTACAACTCGCGTATACGTAGATTGCACCACTATCATCTAGGTACATCGGGTTTTATTCTAAAAAAAAAATGAGATATTTGGCCCTCCCTTCGATTGGAGTTTTCCCCACCAGGTAACGAATGACCAGATATTTGGCCTTCCCTATGTTGGGAAACAGCCAGATTCAACCCTTCACTTTCTATTGACGAGCTATATATTAAGCTATTGTGAAGCATTTGAGGAGGAGCAACTTGGAGAGTAAGGATATTATAGTGGCACTTTTCCCCATTCTTATATTCTTAAGGTTGCATCCCTTTGTCCTATGAGGAATCCACTAGTGCTCTTTTCCCAAGCTTGCCATTGTCTTTGTGATCTTTCCATTTGATGGAGGATTGAAGTGGTGGAGGCCCAAGTGGAGGGACTCGGTTTCTCGGTTCTGATGAGGTGCCGACAAAGGTTGTCATTTGTATATAAGTTTACATTAATAGATATATCCATTTCTCGTCTAATTTCATATGTAATTATGAATATTTGTATCCATGGATGTTTTTACTTTTTATACATGTTTAAATTGAATATTCTAGATTAGATACTAACACATTATATATCATGCTTCTATATCCCTTTTTTTGTTGAGGACAAAGTGTAGGGACAAGTTTTGATTGAGATCTTAATGGTGGTCTTCTTCGAACATTTGGTTGATGTATGACTCTTATCCCTTAGTGATTAGTTTCTTGTATCTATCTATCATGCTAGAGAATGAAATGATTTCTAGTGTCATACTATTTGTTGTGGTCCACTCCAAGCCATAGGAATTTTTTTTTGTATCAGGATGGAAAAATCAACTGGGGAAATTTCCCTTTTGTTGGGATTAGGGTGCATTTTTCGATCAATTTTATCTTTGTTTTTATGTGTTTCTATGTCAAATTCAGTAGTATGTTCATTCATTGATAGTCCCTTAAATTGATTTGGCTCTTGGCTTGATTTTTACCACCTTCTTCTTTTTATACTGTAACACACCTCAAAATTCATAAAAAAGATCACTTGCATTTTACTAGCAGTAATTTATATAATTCTTGACAATCAGTTTTACTCATGTGTTAAACTAATGAGGCTTATATAATTTATTAATATCATTTTGCTTAAAATGACAGGTTTCCCACGATGTGGTAACAACAAGGTTCATCTGTTGCATTCATCTATGTTCGAAGGTGATGTGTTATAGTTTTCCTTGCTTTTGTTTTTATTAGTTTTACTAGGGATTTATGAGCCCCAAGGGTTGGGAGACTATACCATAGCCTTGATACCACCCTTTAATGTTATAAGGTTTTAATTAAAGGTTTAGAGGCCATGGTCCTTACCATAGCCTAAGCGCATGGTATAAAAATGTAAAGGACTTTAGTCCTAAGGCATGAAGGTATAAGGTTTCAAAGTGTGAAAAGGATATGGTATAGACATGACATAGACCATAGTGTAATGTCAATATACTAAAATCCTTCATTTTTTTTCAATGCAATGATTATATGATATAACATAAGGTTTTCGACATAGTCTGTTTAACATGATTTTGGAATAGTCTAAACCATGGTTTGCAAATATGGTATCTGGTTCGTTTACAATGAAATGGTTCACATGTTTATATAATATGTTTTTTGGCATAGTTTAAATGATTTAAAGAAATGATTGAAATATTATCATTGAGCTGGCTGAGGTTTAAAATCGTTGTACCTTGAATTGACTTGCCTTAAAAGCGTGTGTTGGCTGCGAGTTGACAGTGCAACCAGGTCTCCACACTCGCCTTGGGATTACATCCTAACCGTCCATTTCGAAGGATATGTAGTTTAGGGTTATTGTGCGGGTTTAATGTTTATATTGACTTGTATAAACCCTTCATTATTTTGTATTTGGTCGTTTCGTCTGTAAGTTACAAGAGCCAAAGCTCTTCTATGTCAACGACATTTTTAGGATTTATGGTGTAAATATTTGCCACGGTGTTAATGGCATTGTGCCCAGTTTATTTCCAAGGTCTTCCTGTGCTCCCATGGATTTCACGATTATCTGTAGCACACAGCTTGAGCCTCAAATGACCCCGCCAACATTTCAACTATGCACACTGCCTTATTTAACAGGTAAGAGTTTTAAAACTCAACTCTATAATTTTTATTAGGTAAATTCATTTGTTTTAAGGAATTTTACTAATACTATATTGTCATGGATGCATGCATAAGAGGGATAAGGGAAACCCTGGAGGAGCCGACTCTTGGCCCTCTCTACAACTCGCCCAAGGTAATGCTATGAAGTTTTAAGGTTACTTGTTTATGGGTTTCTTTCATTTATTTACCTTTTTTCTAAATATAATTAATCATTTTGTAGGTGGAAGGTGCTAGAGAACAAGGAGACAGGTTCACCTCCTTCTAGGTCCACGTTTTATAACGCTCAGGTAAAACAATGCACAAATCCTTTTCCTTTGTTCTTTTTGCAACTGAAGGAAATATACCCACGACGCTAACTGTTTTCATGGATTGATGTAGGTGGATATTTAACTGATCCAATGGAGCGATATTGTGAAAATATGATTCACAGAAATATTTAGGATCTAAGGAAATCTTCACAATCTAATTTATTCATAAAATATTGAGAAAAACGGTGAAAGAGAAAAACATAACACACATATATGGTGCGAATAAATGAGCTTTATTTTAGTGTAGAACTTTTAAATATGTCTGGTACATATTTATAATACAATGGGAGAAAATTTTTATTTTATGGAGTCCATTTGGATCCATACATGTCTCAGGCTAGGATTTGACACCAAAACCCCCCTAAGTGGACAAATCAGCTCCCAAGCCATACCAAATAGTCACAAATGCTAGTGTGAACATGTATGGAGCATGCTTGATCATAAATGAGGGAAATCTATGCATGAGTGAGCACACAGGTCAGTGGGAGAGTTTCTAGGAAGCAATAAATTCCAAAGGAGAGCCAAAAACATGTACATACATGCACTAGCGCCCATGGTCAAACAACTTCCATGTTTTAAAGGACGGGGAGTGCACCAAGGAAGACTGTCTTAAATGAAGGAAACTGGGTTGTCCGAATGATCGAACTAGTGTGCCTCAACTGTTAGAATGATCAAAGTGGAGCACCTCAACTGTTAGTAAATGAGTGCAGAATCACCTAATAGACCAAGATTGATCAGTATAACCTAAGTTGGACCATATGACATAAGTACAGGACAAATGAAAATGTATCTTAGGTTTATGACCATGGTACTAAGGTGGATTAATTCTATAACACCCCCCCTTAATCCTAACTTAGTACAACTTAAACCAAATGATTATTTAGGCCTTGGCAACTAAGACTCAATTCACCTCTTACAACAAATTTATTAGTCCATATAACCGAGGTAAGGAGGAAAACCTCATGGGAAAAAAACCTACCCTATAAAATGCACATGACACAGAGATGATCAAAATGTATTCAATAGGTCCTCTTCTTCACTTGAATGAGCTTAAAGAACAACTTCTTGGTGATGGACTTGGTGAAGATGTTGTGGATGCCAAGATCATGCATCAATGCATCAATGTGTTGTAGAAAAAGAACATGTGGAGAGGCCCCTTGAAGGCCATCATTTGCTGATAGAGGAGAATCATAAGAATTATTTTTTCTGGAACCATACTTTGATCTAGAGGCATAATTAATAATGGAAACTATATCTCTACAAACTCTTTCCCAAAGAACATCGAAAGACTCAACAAAACCAGCTTCATGTGTAGTTTCCATCTCATGAATTAAACCATGAATCTTCTTCCCAATTTGATGAATCACATTTATAAATATCAGAATAGAAGTCATATACAACATAAAATATGAGAGTTACAGTGTCTCCATGACCAAATGGGTCCATAGCGGGAAGAGAATTGGTAACTAGATTACATTGACAGTTGAGCGATATTGGATGGTATGGAGATTTGAAATATGAACCATAGGTGGTGAGATCAAGTCCATACATGTAGACAAATATTCCCATGAAGTCCAATTCCATGGATTTCCAACCAATTAATGATATGCAAGACATAATAGCAACACACACAAGTGACATAGTATTGGAAACTAGGCAATTTTGAGATTTTCCAACTAGTGAACTTGAGGGTTGTTGGGTCTTTTGGGAATCAAATGGTTGGGGAAATGAGTATAGGAATTTCATAACCTCCATATAAGCTTGTATATCAGTTTCATAATCAGAATAGGAAGGATATTAATGGAGTGGGAAATATATTTCAGAAGACATGTCGGAAACGAGTGAAAAATGACTAGTTTTTTGACGAAACTTTTGTGAATTGTTTGGGGTTTCTTCCAAGGAAGGGATGGAGGTTTAAGATTATGATATATCATACTGTAAATCAGAGAAAAATACATTTTATATAGATATATAGAAACATGTTTCACCCTATCACCCAAAGCATACAAGTACTTACCATCTTCTTGTGCTAAAGAGAGCTTGCGTTCCCGTCTTCTTGAAAAATTTTGAACTTCAATGTTGTTTTCTTTAAGGATCTTGGTAATGATATACATATTATTTACAAAGAAATATTTTTCATGATGTGAACCTCTGTAATAACCACAAGTGGGATTCTCTCTCTTACTCTTCATCCTCATGGATTTCGAATCCTCATCAGTTGAAATGGAACCTTCTGTGTCAGAATGTTTCTTTTCCTTCACTCTTTACTGATTCAAATCCTTAAATTTATTGTTTCCTTTGGATTGATTCGAAACAAAAAAAAGAAGGGATTGGTATTTGGTGGATTTGGTGGTACCTGTTTGCACTAACTTGTCTTTCTCCCGAGTTAGTGACTCCATGAAGTTCTCCAGCGCAGGCATCCTCCAATTTCTAGCTGTGAGCTTGCTTTAGTGGAATGTCGAAACAAACACAAATTAATCATGACCTTGATTAGAACGGATAGACAATATCAAATGCTCATCTTTCTTCTCTATGCCAAATTATTTCAGATGAAGCACCAATGACTTGAACTTTGTGAAGAAATCCTGGATCGTCTCAAAATAAGTTGGGCTCAATGAGATCAACTCATTTTTGAGATGGTGGAATTTCATCTGACTAGTATTCCCAAATAGTGACCCAATATTGAGCCAAAATTCATTGGGTGTGTTATGGAGAAAAATTCCTATGGATTTGGGTACCACAACAAACAGAGTAAGCACAAAAATCAATCCTTTCCTATATGTAAGAGAAACCAAACATCTAACACTAAAGGATCTCGAAACATTCCTTATTCCGGAAGGTTGTTGTAGATCCCCATTGAGCTTTTCCACTCTTGCTTGTATTAATAATTTTCTCTCTCAACATTAAGCAAACAAGACAAGCATGCTATATAATTGTGTTAGACGTACTCTAGCATATATAATCAATAACATATAAGCATTTAAAAGCATCCATGTATTCAATACTCATTTAAATACACATTATTGGACAGGAAAAGATATTTCTATTAATATAAATCAGAGATTACAATAGAGACAACCTCTGTCGGCACGTCTGCGAATCGGAGAAACTGATTCCTTCACCTGGGCCTCCACCACTTCAATCCTCCATCTCTTGATAGAAATCTCACAATAAAAAGCAAGCTTGGGAAGAAAACAAAGTGCTCAAAGGGACAAAGGGATGCTGACTCAAGTATAAGCTCCGACAACAATGGACTATAGTTTTCTTGCTCTTTAATTCCTCTCCCTTTCAATGTATTCAAAGGGCTGCTTATATAGTGATTCAATGGGGTAATGGAAGGTCAAATCCGAGCGATCTCAAGGCATATGGAAGTCCAAGAGACAAGTGACTCAGATCCACATCAAGGAAAACTCCAAAACTATTTGGCCTTTTGCACACATCTCGATGTACATGGGTTTAAGGGTCAAATCTGCGTATATACACGAGAATAGGTTTAAAAGTCGCGTATAGAAAATAATGCATGTTTTTAGGGATTATCTTGGAAACATCAAAGGAAAAAAAATAGTCCATGGGGTCTAAAGAGTCTTCAGAGGGACATGGAAGGCCATAAAGGTGTGATCCACCATGTGTGGTAAAATCAAGTGTAACAGATGCCCCCTAATGTGTGAGGTCAGAGGGGTCATACGATGGATGAAATACATTATAAGTACATCCCTGAAGTGGAGTGATGAGGAACCAGGTGGAAGAACCAGGCATCCAATAGTACAATACAATGATCAAACTGTGCACATAACTGCAAGTAGATATAGCAGTCCTGGATACATAAGAGTACAATGGCCATGAATTGGCATGATATAAAATATGACATGTGTGGTCATTGCCACGTACAATATAGATGGATCATAATATCCATGATGAATATATACAAAGGATCATGATCTCCATGAACGCTAAAGATATATAATGGATCAATATTTCCATAATGGATGGAAATATCTGACATACACTGGAATCAAGTCACGAGAGCTGAAATCTCATGAACACTGGCATGATCAAGGAGGTAGCATATATGAAATGCAACCAATTTGGAAGGTATTTTACACAATCCACTACTAGTACATGTCCTACTATGTGAATAGAGGTGTCAAGGTCGAACATAGTAGTCCATCGTCTGATTACCGGTCATTGATGTATACCATTAACAGACGCGAGATCACCCACCGATAATGAAAATGGGAATCAAGGTACTAGAGTGCAAACTAACAAGTGTGAATAAAGGTGTTGAGGTCGAACACTTGAAAGAATCCATCGATCAGGGGACATTGATGTATTCCCAAAAATTGTCGATGGCGAGAGAACATGCCACTGATGACTACAAGTCTCAAGGCATTGAAAAATGACTCTAGATTCCTATCCCAGAATAAATGATCTGAAGTCGATGGGATGAAATCCACTAGAAGGAGGGAATTAAGGCATCCCCCATCATCCAACATGAGGTACTCAACAAAGATATATAATGTGGAAGGACTCGATCATAATGTGCATGAACCAATATCAGTACCGGGAATGGCCAACATGCAAAGTCAAGATAACTGAGGAATGGACGACTCAGGTTTCAACTTACTTTGAACAAGAGCATAATGGAAAATGGTGACTGAATGTAGGTAGCATAGACTTGATATACAAAATTGGGACATATCTGCGACATAGGAGGCGTCGACAGAGGCTCCATAGGGAATGGAAGTTTAACCAGCCGGTGGAGATAAACTTAGAGAAATGAGTACATCTCCTAAAGTCAAACTATTAACCCAACCAACAGATGTGATATACAGTGCTCTGTTCGAAGGTGACACAACTTGACTGCTGCCAAAGATAACATATTTTCCTGTCCGGCTTTTTGGTTTTTTTATTTTTTTGGAGTTTTTCAAATATTTTGAAAAGCTTGAAAAATAATAAAAGTGCTTTATAGTTACAGACTAGGAGGAGACACGTGTCAAGGTGCAAATAAACTAGTTCCAAGTAGTGGAACATACTTATGCTCAATGCAAGGAAACATGTGTAGGATAACGACACTCGAGGGAAAGTCCCCTCCTGGTAAAAAATGGGGAATCGAGCTGCAAAATATATGTAAAATGGCTCTGCTTGGATGGACATGAGACAAACTCGGGCTATATGGCTGATAATCAAAGTCAGGGAAGATGGCATAAGGCTCAATAAGGCAAGCAAAACTCATGATAATGCAATTACAAGTTGACATATACAAGGGAGTCCTAGGGGAATGTCCAGCATAAAGTTCAAGAGGAGTATGAAGCTCTTGCTCAAGGACATGGCGGGACTAAAAGGGACTCCCAAACCTAAGAGATGACTCACATCATGGGTACTAAATGAAAAAAGGGAACTAAGTAGGACACCCATGTATAGGAAAGCTCTACCATTCACATAGTACCACTTCTAACAATAGCATGAAGGTTCCCTGATACCATGGAATGGGTTCGTACCTAAGGTTAAAATCGAACAGTCATAAGGCAATGCATAAGTGCAAGCGGATGTGAAATCCTAACCTATATGCTAGTTTAGACATAATACCTAATATAGGCATGAACGAGTCGAAACCTCGGAGAGAGTGTACAAAAACTGGACCCTACATGATAACCAAAATAGTCAATAAAGAATCCAAACTATAGGATATAGGGAGGAATGATCATAACAACTGCACCCAAAATAAACAATGTAGTGAATGATGGGACATAAAAAGGAAATTAAGGTGTAGATCCAACGTTCATGCCTCCACTACCACCCCCGAGAGGGTGACCACCAGTGTAAAGACCAAGATAAGGGAGTCAACATCCTCCACAAATGGAGTAGAGGGAGGAATGTGACCACTCCCAAAAATATGAGCACGGTAAGGGGCTATGATTCCCCCAAGTTCAACACTAGGGTCCATACTAGGAATAAGGACAGGCGATAGGATACCAGGCATGCCAAAAATAAAAGGACCTGAACTCAAGAGAGCATAAATATACTCAAGTAACTATGATCCCAAAGGACAACTAGCGCACAAAGAGCACACTCCTAAGAAAATCTATAGCCAAAATACAAGCAAATCAAGGGGAGGATATGTGAGCTCCCGAATGAAGTAGGTATGTATCACCTAGGAGAGGCTCGAAACTACCATACACTACAAGTAGAGGTACGTAACCAATTATAGTGGCCCTAAGCTTCAACGCATAAAGAAACTGTGTTATCCAACCTCTACCTAGCTAGGACACTCACAGAATAAACTCTGCAAGTACCCCCTGTGATACCTAGGTAAAGAAACTAAGGTCACCTCAATATAATCAATGCTCAGGTGGGTAGTCGTAGGCGGGATCGACTGTATGGGAAGGGCAGCAACGCCTGAAACTCTCGAAAGATCTCCTAGATACGAATACAATCCTAGAAATATCTCCGGTGATACTCAATTACAACTAGGGGTCATCCCAATCATAACCGCTCACACTGCCTTGTGATTAACTCCCTTGTAAGAGGAGGATCCCAAGAACACTAATTATATAAAGGAATTTCCCTCTCTCACCCGAACAGACACATAAATTTTTTGCTTAGTGGTCTTGGAGAATTTACTGACAATGAACTATTCCAAGACCCTAAAACCTAATCTTGTTGGTGCACCCTATAAAAGAAAAGAGTGTAATTCATTTTATTATGCATTGATTTTAATTGGTTGTAATTACTCAAAGGGAAATGGTCGTGCAACTAATGAAGTTATGACTCGGTAGTGAAGTAAATATGCACACCATAACAAACAATGCTAAGCGAAATCTTTGTCAAATTAAAAATAGGGTATGCCACTACATGAGATGCATAAATATATATTTCTTTCTGAATGCCAATGCAATCCTTCCTATATGAAATCCTAAATAAAACTCTCATCCAAGCAATCCAATGCAAGTACCTCCTCAAATCCATATGCAAAAAATGCAACTACCATGTATTTTTCAATAAAAGAATGAAAAATGCAATAAAATTCATCTAAAACTCTTAGTCTTTGCAGCAAGTATAAAACACAAACCCAGCAAGGCATCGAGACAAAAAGAGTAATGCACTAATGGAAAAACAAAAAGGATAAATGAATAAAACTACTTTCAAAGAAAAATCAATGAAAAAGCGGTCTCTGGTCACAAAAGAAGCATCCAACAGACAACATTAGACCCAAGGAAGACCCAACCACACTCACAACCCACCCAACAACTTCCCACAACATCAAACTCACCAAAAGGGAGGATGTATGCGACTATTTAAAGAACAACTGCGCATATACGTGAATTTTGGCCAAAAATATGCACGTATACATGGATTTTGGCCAAAAACCTGCGTGTATATGCGACTTTTGGCCAAAAATCCACATATGTAAGTGACTTTTGGCCAAAAACCTACGTATATAGAGAATACAGTGGTAAAAAGTAGGCCAAGGGTCAAACCAATAAAGGGGATTCTCAATGGATGAACATACTATAAAATGCAACATAGAAACAAGGAGAAACAAACAGCAAGTCAAGAATATCAAGCACATTATTCCCCCCAACCCCAAAGAAAAACAAGGAAAGTCCCTAGTATGGTCGCCAATTCTGTTACGGAGAAAACTTCCTATGGATTGGGGTATCACAACAGACAGAGTAAGCGCAAAAATCAATCCTTTCCTATATGCAAGAGAAACCAAACATCTAACACTAAAGGATCTTGAAACATACCTTATTCCGGATGGTTGATGTAGATCCTCATTGAGCTTTTCCACTCTCGCTTGTATTAATAATTTTCTCTCTCAACATTAAGCAAACAAGACAAGCATGCTATATAATTGTGTTAGACCTACTCTAGCATATATAATCAATAACATATAAGCATTTAAAAGCATCCATGGATTCAATACTCATTTAAATACACATTATTGGACAGGAAAAGATATTTCTATTAATATAAATCAGAGATTACAATAGAGACAACCTCTATCGGAACATCTGCGAATTGGAGAAAATGATTCCTCCACCTGGGCCTCCATCACTTCAATCCTCCATCTCTCTATAGCAAGCTCATAAGCAAAAGCAAGCTTGGGAAGAACACAAAGTGCTTCAAGGGACAAAGGGATGTAGACTCAAGTATAAGCTCCAGCAACAATGGACTATAGTTTTCTTGCTCTTCAATTCCTCTCCCTTTCAATGTATCCAAAGGGTTCCTTATATAGTGCTTCAATGCGGTAATGAAAGGTCAAATCCAAGCAATCTCAAGGGATATGGAAAGCCAAGAGACAAGTGATTTAGATCCACATCAAGGAAAACTCCAAAACTATTTGTCCTTTTGCACACATCTCGATGTACGTGGGTTTAAGGGTCAAATCTGTGTATATATGCGAGAATTGGTTTAAAAGTCACGTATAGCAAATAATGCATGTTTTTAGGGATGATCTTGGAAACATCAAAGGTACAAAAATAGTCCATGGGGTCTAAAGAGTCTGCAGAGGGACAAGGAAGACCATAAAGGTGTGATCCACCATGTGTGGTAAAATTAGCTATAACAGGGTATGACAAGACTTTCTACATGGAAGAGAATATCCCACAAAATACCGAGACAAAGCATCCTGAATGCTTCATCAAGTTTGTTGAAGTAATTTTATTTTTCTACAGTATAGTTGGGTTTGAACTCCGTCCCCATGGTGACTCTATACAAGCCTTTCGACCTCATCTAGATCACCATTTTGACCTTCCATTCAAAATATTTGAATGGAGTAAGAAGCACATGAGTCTGCTCCATTTAGGCTTGCACATTGAGTGGCAGAACACTTGTTGTACCTGCAATGCAAACACTCAATTTTTTTGGAAAATGCCCTAAAAAACAACTCAAACACTCTAGATTTGATTTTCATATCCAAATAAAATCGATACCTTCTGAAAATATGATTCATAGAAATATCTAGGAGCTAAGGGAATCTTCACAATCTACGTTATTCAAAAAATATGCAGAAAAACGGTGAAAGTAAGCAAAATAAAACACATATATGGTGCCAATAACTAAGCTTTATATTAGTGTACAAGTTGTAAATATGTGTGGTACATATTTACAATACAATGGGAGAAAATCATTAGCCTATGAGGCCATTTGGATGCATACATGTGTTAGGCTAGGGTTTGACCCAAAAAACCCCTAGGTGGACCAATCCACTTCGAAACCATACCAAACAATCATGAATGCTAGTGTGAACATGGCTGGTGCATGTTGGATCATAAACGAGGGTAGAACAAGCATTGGTGAGAACATGCGTGAGTGGGAGAGTCTCTAGGAAGCAATAAATGCCCAAGGAAATCCAAAAATCACTACATACATGCACTAGCGCCCATGGTGAAAAAACTTCCATGTTTTAAGGATGGGGAGTGCACTAAGGAAGACTAGCATTGATGAGGGAACCTATGTTGTTAGAAATATCAAACTAGAGCACCTCAGCTGTCAGAATGATCAAAGTGGAATGAGTCCAGAATCACCTAATAGACCAAGATTGATCAGTATAACCTAAGTTGTATTATATGACATAAGTACAAGAAAAATGAAAATGTATCCTAGGTGTATGACCATGGTACTAAGGTTGATTAATTCTCTAATAGAGAGGGAGACCAACCCAACATCTTGCAAGATAACTTAAAGGGTTTCCAATTTTTTTAGTTTGGGTCTAACCCTGCGGGGTTTATCTTTTAAAGGACATAGTGCTTCATAGCCTTATCTTCTCCTGCATATGTTTGAATCCTGTCAAAATTTAGATTGCTTGTCTTTAGAGCTATGGGTTCCATTGTGAATGGTCTTACTGCCACATCGCTTATTATGTAAATTAAAATATATAGGGTTAATTTAAATGATGGTGGAGTCCATCTTTGATGGTATTACAACCACACATTGTATACGTCATGTTGAAACATTGATATGTTTATAGGATTACTATATGTTTTAAATATAATGACCCTTAGGGTATCTATTGCGAATTACCCTGTGGTTAATATTTTAGTCGCTTCCATCCTTTGATAGTCTTATGACCATGAGTATGTTTTGATGATGTCAATTCATAATAATATCTCTGCTTTGTTTATAATGGATGTATGTAGCAAGGTGATATTGGTATTACTGACCCTTATGAGGGTTTAATATGGTTTATATAACAACTATTATCTACCATGTATTTTGTTTATCTTTTGTTTACAATGGAAGCGATTTAATATTGGATTATGACCATAGTATTTAAACTTGATAATGTTTACACAATCCATTGGGTGTTGCAATTTATGTGGAGTAGTTAGTTTATGGATTCATAATTTAATAGAGAATATGCATGCTTGCATTTTAGTTCAGATTTAATTAAGATTTCATTACTGTATTCTTAAAAGCTTGATGACCATCATAATGGATTTACCGTCTATATTTGGAATTGACATACCTGCATCCGCACTTTGTTTACTATGTAGATTTACGATCTAGTTATGACTATTAAAAGAAGATCCTTAAAGGATTGGTTAGATAATTCATATATCAGTTTTGTTTATCCTGTAGGTGATTATTTGTATAAGATATGTACTATATATACATATACTTTACGACTGTAGATGAATGTGATTTTAGGATTAGTAGTTAGCTAGATTGATATCTGTGCAATAGTTCATAAACCATTTAAATTTGAATTATTTATTTAGTTTTCCCTTGTTTTCGATATGTTTGGAAATCGTTTAATATTTAAACATTTAACTATTACTACTGTAATTTTAGAATTAAAATATGATACTCCACTAATGTAATTGAAATTAAACTAATTCTACAACATATAAATCTTTGAGAAATCCCTAACTCGGGTATGGATGCCCGATCTAAAAAACCTTCCTAATTACCATTTAGCATTTGTAGATATAACCAAACATAAACATATTTAGGAATATTAAATAAAAAAGATTTAAACTGATGCATATTAGGAAACTGTGTAATAAGATTAATAAGATTAAATGAATCCTTTCTACTTATGAATATAACCACAATTCTAGAACTAGGATGAATATCCTACTGTAAATAAAAAATATAGAAATAGAACCTGGCACCACTGCTAGGAAAACAAAAATGGAATAGTTGTTCCTCCCAACCAACTCCCAGAGTAGCCAAGTTACTTGCTCTAGAACCCCCGAGCCTGTTTGCTGAACCACAATAGAAAAATCCACTTAATGCGTCATCTCTTTAATTTTCATATTCAATCCTTGGCCAATGCTAGCCTCCTACTTTCTAATGGAAATACTATTATATAGTATTTTTCTTAGGAATTGGTCATTATGAGCCTCCTACTCTTTAGCACTCAACTAGGATTTGTGACCTGATTTTGGGGAAGGTGCCTTTGCACCTTGAGTTCTCACTCAATAGCTTTAGCCTCTTGTATTTTCCTCTTATCGGTCAGAAAACACTCTTCAACAACTATTCCACTTTTGTCCCCTTCAATATATTTTTATTAATAAGGAATAATTCATTACAAATGTTTTATTTTTGATTCCCTGTCAAAATTATTTAAAATAATAAATAAAGTATTTTCAGCAGAAATTAATAATAAATTATTAATTTTAGGTGCATTACATACACCTCCCCTTAGAGGATAGCATCATCCCTAGTGTTACTAACTTTCTTCTTTACCATTTCCTCATATTAGAATAGGACTGGATATCCCTCCTGCATAACACTTTCCAGTTCCCAAGTATATTCTTCCAGACTAAGGTGCTTCCATTGCACCTTGACTTTTCTGATGGTACAGTTTTGGAGGAAAAGTTCTCTCTCATCGAGAATACGCTCTGGACCCACCTAAAAATATCCTTTTGGTTCCACATTGATCACATTCCAATTGATCACATGAGTAGCATCATGAATATATCTTTTTAAAATAGAAACATGAAAAACATCATGCACTTTAATAGTGGGTGGTAGGGCTAATTGGTATGCAACCGACCCTACTTTAGCCAAAGTTTCAAATGGATTGCAATACCTGGGTGCCAACTTTGAATACTTTCCGAATCTTAAGAATTTTTCTTGGGATTTATCTTTATGTACACATGTTCACCAACCTAGAACTCTCTAGGGGTTCGTTTTAGGTCAGCATAACTTTTCTTCCTGTCTTGGGAAGCCTTCCAGTTTTGTTGCACATGTTTCATGGTTAGTTTAATATCTTTTAAAAAATCAGGTCCTAACATTAACCTTTCAATTGGACTGCTCCAATTAATTGGAGTATTACATTTGCTCCCATACAAAATTTCAAAAGGACTCATACGAACTCATACTTAAAAATTATTATTATAGGCAAATCCTACTAAGTGTAGGTAGTCTTCCCACTTACTTGGTTTGTCCATTACATACATTCTTAGCATGTCTTCTAGGACTTGGTTTACCCTTTCAGTCTGCCCATATGTTCGTGGATGATACAGAGTATTGGAGTTCAACTGTGTACCTAACCCTTTAAACAAATATTTCTAGAAATTTCCTGTAAATTTTGCATCTCTATCTGAGACTATTACCTTTGGTACACCATGTAACCTGAAAATATATTTAATAAAAATATCTGCAATGTTAATAGCCTTATAGGTATATTTAATAGGGATAAAGTGAGAATGTTTACTTAACATATCGACTACGACGATGATTGAATCATGCTTTCTGAAATTCTTTGGTAGGCCTGTTATAAAATCCTAAGGATACGAGCTGCGAGTTCGGTGTATGGAGCTGACTAAACGATGAAGGAAATTATGTCGAACATATGGTAATTCGTCAACCTGAGGAAGGAAACTAGGTCACATTCTAATCATACCCATCTAACTGAAGTATCCACTTACTCTACCGAGGACATGAAGGAGAAACCCCCAACCAAACACATCTTTAGAGAATGCATAGAAGTTGGATTCGCAAGGAAGAATATTTGATTTACATCAATTTTCTTGAATATCGATAGAAGAAGTCGAACTAGATTGACAACTTGTCAAGGATGAACTGACAAACAAAAATTTTGACGAGAACAAGAGCTCTGTCGAAAACAGTTGTGAACAACACAGAGTTACAAAGAGTATCCCACCACCCCCACCACCCCCACCACCACCTCCTGAAGGGGACACCGATGCTGATGAAATGGGGCATGATGCCACACACATCCCCCTCTATGAGGGTGATGAGGATCCCAAGAGACATTGGTTAATCTGTGAATTGACATGGGAAGCAAACGCTGTAAAAAATGAAGATAGACAGATGGAGCAGTTCATCAATGCTTTTCGAAAGAGGGAAAATACATGGTACATGAAATACACTGGGAAACATCCTAATGTGACCAAGGGAGAAATCAAGAAACAGTTTCTTTCATTCTTCAAAACCCCATATGCGAAGAATCTGGCGGTGAAAAAGTTAAAAATAACATTCCAGGAACCCACAGAGTCTGTCTAGGATTATGATAAAATCCTGAAGGACCTACTTAGCCATTTGGATTATAACATCAATCGACAATTATTAATCCAATGGTTTCTTGCAGGGATTTCACAGAAAATACGGAGACATATTAGTATGGACACGTTCAACACATATGAATATGCACTCACAAAGGTGTTGCAAGTCGAGATGGATGAAGACTACCCAGTGCACCCTATATAAAAAAATATTGAAGAACAATTAGAAATAATGAAAAAATCATTATGGGAACTTAACCTCAAAGCACAAGACATATGGTGTACCAAATGCTCGACGACCGGGAATACTAAAGACAATTGCCGACAAGACATCAGCCGACAATTTGTATGCTTTGTTCAAAAAAAAAATTCTTCTATGACATCTTCCAAGAACATGGGATACACGTGACAAAATATTATCCGTTCAACATGAAAAATGAAAAAGCTTCATGGTGCGCAATTTGTGAAGTTAAGAGTCACACAATAGTTGATTGTCACTTGAACCTGAAGAACCAAAAGAACTATCATCCAGTCTATACAAAAAATGTTGTTTCACAGAACAATAATAATAATGAACAGAATGAGAAAATCAATGAAAGATATGAAGGTCGGAGATACGAGTGTCGGTATGATAATAATCATCATGGGGGATATGTAGGTGGAGGCCGATTCTTCATAAGTCAGGACAACATACCACAACGACCAATCCAGTGCTTCACGTTCTATAATGAAGGTCACCGATACACATATTGTCCATACAAAGAGTAGACCTATCTAAAATTTTGTACCATTTGTATTGTTAGAGATCACTCTTTAGAGGATTGTCCCACCATGCTCAAAAAAATCAATAAAAAGAAAAATGTTAATGTCTTGTCATGTGTTCATAAGTGTGATGTAATTCGTACAAAGAACTTACAAATAGTCACTAGACAAGGAACAAAAACTGGCAATGATAATCCAAGAATAAGTAAAATCAAAAGCAAATATGATTACCCTAATCCCATAAAGCAAAAGAAATTATATAATGATGCATCAATTATGTTTCAAGAATTTTATAGACAAGAAGTAATCGCTGATAGTCAACAGAATATATCTCAAGAAGTACTTAACTTAATACATAATGATAAATCAGTAGCACAATTTATTGATTTGTTATACAATATTAAGAGCAAACCCGGTATGGATAAACAAACTAAAAATATATGCATCCTAAATATAAAATATAAGAGTGATGTTGACCCACTTGTCGACTTAGAAATAGAAGGATATCATGTTCGATAAGTTGTTCTTGATTTTGGAACTCAAATGAATATTATGACACGAGATACATGGGAACAATTTGGAAGACCTTGACTTAATGAATTAGGAATATATCTAAAGTTAGTAGACCAAGGACTTATTGAACCTATTGGGGTATGGGGAAATGTCTACATGACCATAAAAGGCATCACCACAAAAGTCGACTTTGAAATCATAGACCCTAAGGAAGGATCCAACTCCTTCCCATCCTTGGTGGGCCGACCATGGGGTCGGAAGATGAAATCCTCGATTTCATTGGATAAAGAAAGGATAAAGCTTAAAGGAAATTGGAATAAAGTAATTATCCCTATTCATCCTTCACAAGGTGAATGATGGACTGAACCCATAGATGAATAGGTCTATGTCCAACAACTTTATCAAATCTAGAACGACAAAGATTATACCAAACAAAATAATTATGGGGAAATTCATTTGGAGAACCAAAATTCAGTCGGTTATAACTTAGATACGGAATTATACAACTGGGAGATGGAAAACTATGAAACTCAAGCAAGAGGATTCTTAACTATTCACTCCATCTCGAAAAAACCACCACATTAATGTTTCTTTGTATCTATCATACCAAATATATTCGAAAGGAAAATTAGGGAATACCCTTTTTTAGCGCCAATCCAAAAAAAAAATAAACAGTCTCTTCGATATAAATAAAGAGAGTCGCCAATCCTTCATATAGAACAAGTTCCCAAAAAATTAGGTGGGCACAGCCGACTCCAAAGCCTAGTCAAAACGCTTATAGGTCAAGTTGCTGGATGGTGGGATACCCATCAATTGGGACTACAAATATGGACAACAGTTTCAACATACTTCGTCAAAATATTTAGAGGAAAGAAGTTAACTAAATAGGCACAAATACTAGTCTTGACACAAGGACAATATCCCGAAAAGGACATAAGTACATGTGAAAGAGATTAGAGAAGACTTGGTTACAAAGATGAATGAATATGGCCACACCTACTTCCATCCACATTAGACAATTTAAGAAACAAGTGCTATAAGATGGAAGAAGCACGAGGCGAAACGTTCGTCTGGAATGAACTCAAAGAAAAATTTACCAAGGACTTTAAATTCATACTAGAATATGACAAACTAGTCGAAGCCACAAAACAAATAAAAACATTCATAAAACCAAATTTTCATCATAGTTCAACACAAAATCATAGCTGAGCAAAAGAGGCATGTAATAACATTTGTTCTAATAGAATACCACAGTCGACAAGACTTCTACTAGAAAATGAGCATACACATGGAAAAATATTTCAGTGGAAATCTGATCATCCAAGAACAGTGAAACCAATTAGAAATATATTCAAGGTCGAATCAACTGACAAAGAATATACCACCCGGATGACAGCAGCAAATGTCCCAGCATCATTTTCACAATTCAACTAAGGAAGTCGACAAATCAATAAAAGCAAGGCACCATAATGGATGGACGCAAAGGTTAAAACCAAAGAAGTTTACATATCTAATGATAATAGACCAAAAATGACAAGAATAAGTGACTACTAGAGTGAAGAACAAACAACATAAATAGTTAATCTACTGAAAGAGTTTCAGGATGTCTTTTCCGAGACTATAAAGACCTTAAAGGGTTAGTATAAGAAATGGGTGAAAAGAATATTGATATCAAATATGATGCAAGATCTGTAAATAAAAGACCTTGCAAACTGGCTCACAAATATAAGGAAATAGTGAAAAAAGAGATTGACAATATGTTAGCAGCTGGAATCATGTACCCACTTGACCAGTCAGAATGGGCAAGCCCAATGGTCGTCCAATCAAAAAAGCATGACCCGACAAAACTAAGAATCTGTGTAGATTTCCAGGAGCTGAATAAAGTGACTTTAACATATCCATTTCCAACTTTGTTTGTAGATGAAATCCTAAATGAAGTCGCAGGACACAAGTGCAACTCGTTTACAGATGGATTTTCAAGATACAATCAAGTGCCAATTGCCAAGGAGGATCACAAGAAGACAACATTTGTTTGTGAATTCAGTTCATTTTCTTACAGAGTTATGCCATTCAGTCTTAAAAATACACCAGTCGTATTCTCAATAATAGCAGTCAAAGCATTGCAGGAATACAAATATAAAACAATGGCTGTATACTTCGATGACTGGACGATTTACTCCATGTTGAAATATCGTTGTGAATGATTAAGACTAATGTTAGAATGATGGCGACAAATCCAACTATCACTCAACATAAAGAAATGCATCTATTTGACCCCTATAGGACTTCTAATAGGACATATTGTATGCAAAGAAGGCATCAAAGTCGACTTCGCAAAAATAAAAATCATCCTCAACTTGAAACCTCCAGTGAATCCAAAGCAAGTCAAGTGTTATTAGGGCATATGGGTTATTAACGGAAATTAAAATAATATTAGGAGTTTGAATGGACTGAAAGAATGTGATGCATCCTTTGACACTCTAAAGAGAAAATTAGTCGAAGCACCTATTCTCAGGTTTCCAAATTGGTCAGTCAAATTTCACATACACATTGATGCATCAGGCATAGCAATAGGTACAATCTTAACACAAAGCAGAGTGTAACTATTCCATGGTAGAAAGGGAAGCATTAGGAATGGTCTTCGCACTCCAAAAATATCGACATTATCTATTATCTAACCCCTTTATATTTTATAATAATCATCAAGCGCTGAAATATCTAGTAAACAAACCTTTACATCATGGAACAATCTCTCATTGGTTGTTTCTATTCTAATAATTCGAGCATGAAGTTGTAGTTCGACTAGAAAGGCTAAATGTCGGACCCGGTGACTTGTCGAGAATTGACATGGGGGAGGAACTGACAGGAGTTGAAGACGATCTCCAAGATGCACATCTTTTTCGAATAGAATTTGTATTGACTGAAATAGAAGAGATAGCGCAATTCTTAGAGAATGGAGAAGCACCTTAGGGAATGAGTACCAAAACGAAGCAAATTTTAGCAATGAATAGTGCACCATTTAGTCTAGGGTTCCTATATAAAATGGGATTGGATGAAGTACTTCGTCGATGTGGATTGGAGCATGAAAGAGAAAATGTAATGCATGAAGCACACTATGGCCTATCTGGAGGACATTTCCAGTCGAACATGAGTGCTAAAAATATCCAACACTCGGGACTATGTTGGTTGACATTATGCAAAGACTATCAAACGTTTGTCAGTAAATGTGATCGTTGTCAACTTTTAGGTCGACCTTTACCTAGCACTAACATTCCATTAATATCGGTAAATACAAGTCTAACATTCAAAATTTGGGCTATCAACTTTATAGGACCATTCCCAGTCCCTGCTACAAGGACAGGTGCACGCTACATCATAACAACAATCGAGTACATTACTAAATGGGCAAAGGAAGAACCTATCGAAACTTGTTCTAGTAAAGTAGATTCCAAATTCATATATGAAAATATAATTACTAGATTTGGTTGTCCATTAACTCTAATCAGTGACCACAGATCACATTTTATCAACAAAACCATTACAGCTTTAACAGATCAGTTCAAAATTCACCACAAAATATAAGCACAACTTACCATCCTCAATCTAACGGTGCAATAGAAGAATTTAACAAAACCTTAACAAGGGGATTAACAAAAATTTGCAACATTGACAAAGACGACTGGGATGAGAAAATTCCTATTGTTTTATGAGCATATAGAACAACATATAAGTGATCTATAGACCAAACACCGTTTAGACTAGTCTATGGCCAAGAAGCATT
Source organism: Pseudotsuga menziesii (assembly GCA_001517045.1). Lineage (NCBI taxonomy): Eukaryota > Viridiplantae > Streptophyta > Pinopsida > Pinales > Pinaceae > Pseudotsuga > Pseudotsuga menziesii. The sequence goes on from LPNX011084299.1 coordinate 146,533, forward strand.
CATTCCCTTACACTTTCGACAACAAACACCAGTAATCACCGACATATTACATATTAATGTCGAAGAAGCTAACAAGGAGTGAATAATGCAACTAGCTAAGCTAGAAGAACACCGACTAATTGCTATCCACCACCAAGAAATTCAAAAGTAGCAACAGAAAGCATGGCATGACCGAAACATCAAAAACAAGAACTTTTTGGTTGGAGATCTTGCGTTGTTGTATAATAGTCAGGTAAAAGGTAAGCCGAAGAAATTACACACATAGTGGATGGGACGTTATGTAGTTGAAGAAATCAATTCTAATGGATAAATTCTACTAAGAACTATACAAGGAAAATTATTTCGTAAACTAGTCAATGGTGCTTGACTAAAGCGGTATCAAAACTGAAAATTTCTAATAAAAAAAAATGGTTTCATAACTGTTATCAAAATTTTTGAAAAATCTATAAAAAACAAAAAACAAAAAAAGAAGAAATACAGAAAAACAAAAATGATAGGGACTTATTCTCAGGGAGGAAGTAGCCGAGTACCATTCAAAAGAAGTAGCAATCGACAAAATCACCATTGAAAAAATGAATATCGACCATCCCTTCGACATTCTCACAACCATGATGGATATAGACAAAAGGACGAAACAATGGTCCAATAAAATCATTATGAAGACCGATAGAAGGAGCGCCAAAACCAGCGGGAATTTAAGGAACTTTCACCAGAGCATCCATCTCAATTAAATCGGCCATTAATACCTCCATCAACCAATTCACCACTCGTGCCACCTATAAATACTCCATCATATGAAAAATTCATATCGTTTTACGAAGATCTTGAGAAACAAAGCTACCAGACTCCCAAGATTAGGATACTTGTTCAAGAGCCAAAAAAATTCACCGACAAGATGGCACTAAAGAAGACGAGATCTACAACCACCAAGGAAAAAGAGATAGAAACCGTTGTAACTCCATTGGTACAGAGACTAGAAAACATCAGCAAGGAAAAAGTTCAAGAAACTTCTTGGGAAAGACTATGGGCATAAATCAAGAAATGGGCATATATAGACAGGAAAATGACAGCAGAAGCACAGAAAGTAAATGGAAGCACCATCATGAGCTATATCAATGCACCTATCATGGAAAGATTCGGTGGGGTGAAGGAAATAATATAAAAATTAATCATTAACCGATATCACAATGGGAAGTTTTACTTTGATAAATCTGTTCAGATATCTGACGAGATTATTTACAAAATCACAGGGTTATCTAACAAAGGAGATATTGTTCCTGTCAGTTCAAAGCCTAGGTTGGTTAAAAAATTAACAGCTACACCGACTGGAAAGAACTCCAAAGGTCTGTTAATTAGTCAAATCAAGGTCACAACACCCAAAATGGTCAGGAAAAGTGTTTCTACAGGACTAACCATTATGGAAAAGGGGTACGAATTAAAGATTGATATGTTGGAAGATGTCGACAATATAGAATGCAAAGGGAAAACCTACTATTGAGCACAATATGTGGCTGGCCTTTTCAAAACCATCTACACAAAATGTCAAAACAAAGACATCGCAGTTAGATTCCCATCGCCGATCATATGGATTGCGATGTACCACATGTGTCCTATCGGAGACCTACAGTTCCTTGAACCGACAAGATTCCATGTGTGGCACTTCAATTCGTTCTCAATGGATGGAAAACCACATGAACTAGAAGCAACGAAAGTGTTGTTTAACCACTAGTTCCAAAATCTAAAGGTAAAAATAACCAGATGGAGGGTGCCCCAAAACATCTGAAGAATCCTGCCACCGACAACACACATCCAATTGGAATTAGACCACACTGTAGTCTAGTACATGCAAGGAGCTGCAACAAAATCTAAACACCTCGATTATTATCCAACATTCGAGGAAATGTTCACAGAATTGGCTCGACATTATAATACCAAAATATATATACCAACAATTGCAAAGAAGACTGGTTAGCAGATTGTTGAACCTCTAACCGACCAGGAGAAAGAGGAATATTATGAACTACAACTTCATATCAGCAATTTCACTCTGGAATACATCCCAACAGAAAATGTAAAAAACTTTTCAAATAGTAATAGTACCGCATCCACAACAAGCCCTCGTGTTGAACACAACAACAGGAGGAGGAGAGTGAAAAATCAACTGAAGAAACAAAGTCTGACTGTTACAGCTTATTTTACCACACATGGTAGATCACACATTTATGGCCTTCCCTATCTGTCTGCAGACTCTTTGGACTCCATGGAACATTTTTTTACCTTTGATGTTTCCAAGATCATAATTAAAAACAGCTGTTATTTGTTATACGTGACTTTTTAACTCTTTCTCACGTATACACATGGATATAACCCTTAAACCCGTGTACATCGAGATGTGTACAAAAGGACAAATATTTTTGGAGTTTTCCTTGATGTGGATCCGAGTCACTTGTCTCCTAGCCTTCCATATGCCTTGATATCGCTCGTATTTGACCTTCCATTACCCCATTGAAGCACTATATAAGGAACCCTTTGGATACATTTAAGGAAGAGGAATTGAAGAGAAATAAAACTATAGTCCATTGTTGTTGTAGCTTATACTTGAGTCCGCATCCCTTTCTCCCTTGGAGCACTTGGTGTTCTTCCCAAGATTGCCTTTGCTTGTGAGATTGCTATAGAGAGATGGAGGATTGAGGTGGTGGAGGCCCAGGTGGAGGACTCAATTTCTCCACTTCCCAGACGTGCCGACATAGGTTGTCATTCATGTAATCTCTGATTTATATTAATAGAAATATCTTTTCCTGTCCAATGATGTGCATTTAAATGAATATTGAATCCATGGATGCTTTTAATTTCTTATACATTATTGATTATATATGCTAGAGTAGGTCTAACACCATTATATAGCATGCTTGTCTTGTTTGCTGATTGTTGAGAGAGAAAATTATTAACACAAGCGAGATTGGAAAATCTCAATGGGGATCTACATCAACCATTTGGAATAAGGTATGTTTCGAGATCCTTTAGTGTTAGATATTTTATTTCTCCTGCATATTGTGAAGGGATTGATTTCTGTAGTTACACAATTTGTTGTGGTACACCCCAAGCCATAGGAAGTTTTCTTCGTAACAGAATTGGCGACCATACTAGGGAGTTCCTAGTCATTTCCTTTGGGGGTTTTGTTGGCATTCAATGTTCTTGAATTGCTCTGATTTCTCTATTTCTGAGTCAAGTCTGGGGGCATGTTTTCCTAGTAGTGTCTTACAGGAGTAAATTTTTTCTCAGCTTGTCTATTTTCCTTCTTTTTATCTCTTTTTCTTCCTGTACGTGGGTTTTGCCTTCATAGTCGTGTCTACACATGGTTTTTCCTAGAATAGCCGCGTATATACATGGATTTATTGCAAACAGTCACATATGCCCTGATTTTTTCCTTTGGGAGAAGATTAAGTGTTGATGGGTGAGTTTGGATGATTGCTGAGTCTTCTTGGATGCTTCTAGAGTCTGTATACACCCCAGTTTCTGACTAGAGAAGCTTTTTAGTTAAAATTTTTGAAAATGTTCTTGTCATTTCATTTTCTATTTTTTGTTTTGGGATTAGTGCATTAGGTCTCTTTTACCTTGGTGCTTTTCTTGGGTGCTTTCTGGTAGTGCTTGCAGAGTCTAGGGGTTGTAGAGTAATACTTTTGCTTTTTATCTCATTTAATTGAAAAAATACAAAAACATTTTCTTTTTGCATCATTATGCATTGTTTGCATTTTGCATTTGCATGGTACTTGCATTAGGTTTGCTTGGAGAATACTAGTCAGATTTTCATATAGGAATGATTGCATATTCATTTGAAGGAAAATTTTGCACTTCACGTAGTAGGATACCATGTTCTTCATTTGACATAGTGCATTTGCATTGATTCTTAGGTGTGCATTTTACTTCTTGTTGCGTCATAACATAATTATTTGCATGACCATTTACCCTTTAATTAATAATCCAATTAAAATCAATGCATAATAAAATTAATTACACTCTTTTCTTTTATAGGGTGCACCAACAATACTAGGTTTTAGGGTCTTGGGATAATTCATTGTGAGAAAATTCTCCAAGACCACTAAAGGAAACATTTATGTGTTTGTCCAGGTGAGAGTGTGAAATTCCTTTAGATAATTAGTGTTCTTAGGATCCTCCTCTTACAAGGGAGTTAAGCACGAGGTAGTGTGAGTGATTATGATTGGGATGACCCTTGGTTGTAATTGAGTAGCACCAAAGATATTTCAAAGATTGTATTCATATCTGGGGGCTCTTTCAAGAATTTCAATATTTTCCACCCTTCTCATATGGTCAATCCCACTGGTGACTATCCACCTGAGCATTGATTATATTGGCGTGACCTTAGTTGCCTTACCTAGGTTATCAAGGGGGTACTTCGCAGAGGTTATTCTGCAAGTGTCCTGGCCAGGTAGGGGTCAGATAGAAAATTCGCTAAATGCATTGAAGCTGAGGGCCACTATAATTGGTTACAAACCTCTGCTTGTTGTGTATGGGAGTCTCAAGCCTCTCCTAGTAAATACATACCTACTTCATTCAGGAGCTCACATATCTTACCCTTGTTTGCTTGTGATTTGGCTTTACATTTTATAGGTGTGTGCTCTGGGCGTGCTAGTTTTCCTAGGGTTTGCATAATTAGATCGAGTAAATTAATTTTTTGAGTCATTGTGGATTCGGGCATGGAACTTTTCCATTCTCGTTGTTTAGCAGGACTTCCTCCTTCCACGTCTCCTCCTCCTTTGGGAGAGAGAAACAGACAGTCCGGGAAGACTACTTCCCACTTTGATTCACACACTATGGGAGATCATGAAGATGAGATTCCAAAGATGTCCTCTCCACCTCATGAGTTTGGGGAGGAAGATCCTACTTGTGTATATGATCCTTCACTGGAAATACCTTCAGGTTATGATCCCTCATTCACAGGTCACCCGGTTTTGGTTACCAGGCGATGAGACTCATTATGAACCCACAAGCACTAGTCATGTTTGTTATGGCATGTCTGATATCCCTGCACCCGATCTGGCACATCATGTCGAGTCAGAAGTTGAAACTAGTACTACGCCTGGGGGCACTCCTATTCCTTTCCATGCAGATAGATTTGGGAGCACTAGTCACATTGCACCTTCCATCCCAATAGTGGAAGCAACCTCACATGCCTATTCTAGACCTAGTGTTAGTAATCATATGTGGATATCCGAACCAAGACGAGTGACCATTGGGAACACTACTTACATTCCTTCACATGTCCCTTCGTCCTTGAAGCCTACTCCTTCGAATGCATTTTTGACAACCCTTCCTCCCCCTCATTCACATGGTCCTTTGGGCCGAAATATCGCTACTAGCCATGTTCGTATTGCAACTGCTCGCATGGTAGTATCTCAGAGTCAAGTACCTCCTGTTGTGTCAGGAGGTCATATCCCTATTTTTGGATCATCTTATGGTCCATCTCAAGGAGTTCCCCATATCCCTAACTATGGACATTCTCATGGGACATCCCATGGGAGACCTTATGGAGATTCTCATGGACAGTCTTATGGGTCTCATTATAGATAGAACTATCAACCCTATGGGTACAGGTATCAACAACTTGATTACTCTTCCAATTATGGCTTCATAGCACTGCATAATCAAGGTACCCTACATCACAATGCTTCCATGCATCCCTATATGGGTCAAATGGGAGGAATTTTTTTATGGCCAAGGCCATGGTATTTATAACAATTATCCTTTCATGAACTAGAACTATCAAGGAGCGTGGCATGGACTAGCTCAACCTAGGCTCCCTTTCCTCGCAACATTGAACTTACCTAACTTATCGATACTTATGAACGATCTGGTATGTCATGACCCGGCCTGGCCGGGCGTCCCTAACAAGCTTCCTTCGGACATTCCCAAGTTCGAGGGTAAAGCTGGAGAAGATCCTAGTGAGCATGTCACTACTTTTCACCTTTGTTTCTCTTCCAATTCCTTACATGATGATTCAATCCGTTTGAGGCTATTTCAACGCACCCTCACCGGGCCTGCAGCGAAATTGTATATAGAGTTACCAAGGGGGGCATACATTTTATTTGATGACCTTTCCATGACTTTCCTCCATCACTTTCAACATCCCGTACATTATGATGTTGGTATCGAACTCTTGTCGACATTTTGACAAGACAAAGCCACACATATCTTAGATCATATTCAAGAGTGGCATAGACGGAAGCGATTGATTAAATCCTTTATACCACTGGAATTTCTCCTTGAGTGGTTCCTCAACTCGTTGTTACATTACATCACGAAGGATTTTTCTACATCCGGATTCCAAAATGAGGGACAAGCAATATTTAGGGCACAAGAGTTGGATTTGATCTATGCTCAATCTGGACTTTTGTATGAGATTCTACCTAATGCTCTATGATCTAGTTTCGATCCCAAGATCAAGCATGGGCCACATATCGATGGCATTGTGGGTTGTAAAAGTACCAAACCTATAGATTCAGTTGTGAAACTAGTGAACCAATTGTCAATTAATCAATCCATGTCGGGACAAGCCACAGCTTCGTCTCAACCTACCCAATCGGCAAGTGTACTTTCCGTGTGATTGTCAGACCAGAAGGGCAACCAACAGCCTAGAAGGAATAAGAAAAAAGGGAAAAATAATTGTAAGGGTGGGAATAAGAACAAAAATGATAATTATAATGACAAGAATGCTTGTAATGCTGGGGGAAACAAGCAGACTAATTGTAAGGTAAAGTTTCCTTGCAAGTTATGTAAGGAGGACCACCTCACTCACTTGTGCCCTCATATGGAATATGCCTCGAGGTTCATAGCATAGGGAGGAACCGTGCTAACTAATCCTTTACCCAACAATCAAATTATGAAATTGAGGACCATTGATCCTCATTGTGCATTAGGTGGAGATCAAAATATGCTGGTGGCCAATACTGGTCATGGTTGCATCAACATGGTGCACGCTACTAAGGTTGTGACTCGTGCGAAGGATTATGGTTCGTCACAACCAGAACTTAGAAAGGAACCCGCTCCACCCAAGATCCCTTTGCGTATCGAAAAGCCTACGGATAAACCTGAAGTTGCACCTCACATTCCTAAGGGAGTCCTAAAGTGTTCAGGGTACAATCCTAATGCTTGAGCTGCCCATAAATATTCTGTTGTCGAGGATTTGGGCCAAACTCCTTGTGTGATGTCTGTTCTTGAAGTACTTCAGACTTGTCCTCCATAGAGGAGAGCCTTTCTTTCTGCTCTTGGGGTTAATGATGATATCTCTTCTTTCATTATCAAATTTGAAACCATGGGAATACAACCTTGCTTGCCTTAATATGTGTCTCTTTTGATTCATGTAGAGTGTCTTAATATGACCGTCAAACGCACTATTATTGATGAAGGCATTGCTACTTCTGTGATGTCTTTGTCATGTTGGAAGGGTTTGGGTTCTTCCAAGTTGTCTCAATCTGCTACTATGTTAACACTTTTGATGGTAGATCATTTCGGCCACATGGGACTCTTCCTTCTCTTAAGGTCCAATTGGGAGGGAAGACCGTCGCGATCGAGGTCGAGGTGGTTGATGCACCCCTTGACTACACTCTTTTGCTGGGCCGAAATTGGATGCATAGTATGCAAGCCATAGCCTCTTATCTCTTTCGAGTGGTTTGCTTTCCATTTAATAGGAATATCATTACAATTGATCAGACGTCGTTCCATAATCCGAGTGTTAATGCATCATGGAGAACTTCTATCCCGATTATCGATCATTCTCAGCCGACAACTAAGAGTGTGGGTGTGGGTACATATCTATCTCTTATGGGAACCTTTAGCTGTCATGCACCCATTCTTATGATTGGATCTAATTTTGGTGGGGATTCATCCCCATTGAATTTGGTGTCTTTTTGCACTACCCATATGGAAGATCCTTGGATTCTTCCTTCACCGAGTCCTTTGATTGGATCTATAGAAACGGATGTGTTGTTTCCTGCAACGATGGTAGCATATCAAGCAATTCTTGATCAAGTTGTAGAGGCTAGTCCTTCCTCTTTGTGGACAGAGGGGGAGGACCTGTATGTGATGCTTGCATGGGTAGTTGAGTCCTCTCATGCACATGAATGCCTCAACGATGTTTTTCCATTGAATGAAGGCATTATTGAGGTCATGTCTAGGGTTAAGCCACCTTGGGAAGAGTTACATCATCGATCATATTTTCTTCTTGAACTTGACCATATTGAACGTGATGAATTTGGGGAGATTCTTAGTGAGAATATTGGTATTCCCATGGTTCCATTGAGCTCTCTTGGTTAGATAGCTGATGGGAACATGGCGAATTTATCACCTACTATTCCTATCAATATTTCTCATGATCCTGGCAAAGTTGATAACGTCTACATCGGGGCAAGTTGTTTCCCTGATGAGATTAAGGAGTATACTGAGCTATTTAAAGAGTTTCATGACATATTTTCTTGGTCATATAAGGAAATTCCAGGTATTGATCCTCGTATTGTCGAACATGAGATTAATACTTATCCATAGGCGAAGCCGATTTGACAACGTTTGCATGCGGTGAATCCTAGAAAAGCACCCACCATTAAGGCTAAGATAGAGAAATTGTTAAAAGATAATTTTATCAATCCCGTTCCCCTGACGGAGTGGGTTTCAAATCCCATTCCGGTTGATAAGAAGCAGGGAGCTATCTGTATATGCCTTGATTTTTGTGATTCAAATCATGCTTGTCCTAAGGATAATTTTTCCACATCATTTATTGATCAGATTTTGGATGAGTGCGTGGGAAGCGAGGTATTATCCTTCATGAACAGTTTTTTCAGATATAATTAGATTCATATCAAACCCGAGGATCAACATAATACTGCATTTATTTGTCCTTGGGGTAATTTTGCATATCAGAAGATTCCTTTCAGCCTTAAAAACGCTGAAGCGACATTTCAGCGGGCTATGACCTTAATTTTTTATGATCTCAAAATGATTATCGAAGTGTATTTGGATGACCTTGCTGCTCATTCCCATTTGAGAGTGTGTCATCCATACCATTTGAGATTAGTATTTGAAAGATGCCATCATTGCTAGGTTCGTTTAAATCCTCATAAGTGCATCTTTTGCGTGACTGTTGGTCGCTTGCTAGGATCATCATATCCAAGGAGGGTATAAGAGTCGATCCCTTAAAGGTTAGGGAAATATTTCAATTGTTTCCCCCGCATAATATTAGACACCTTTAGTTTTTGCAAGGCATGGAAAATTTCTTGTGGATATTTGTAGTTAATTTTGCCAACTTAACTAAAGGCTTTATGCGTCTTTTAAAGAAGGACACTCCTTTTTGCTAGGATGAGTGAGCCCAGGAGTCCTTTGATGCTCTTAAGCAAGCCTTAGCATCTGCCCCCGTGCTTAGTCCACCTGACTATAGCAATGATTTATTGATTTATGTGGTTGCGTCCATGGAGACGGTTGGTATGGTTTTGGTTCAAGAGGATGAGGAGCTCCATGAGCATGTCATATATTATTTGAGCCAAAACCTTATTGATGCGGAAGTACGTTATTCCCAGGTGGAGAAGTTTTCCTTGGCCATCGTTCATGTGGTTCAGAGATTGAGACATTACATTCTACTTCGTTGAACCTTGGTTGTAGCTCATATCAATCCATTTCAGTACCTCCTCACTAGAAGGATGATTGGGGGAAAATACAATAAATGGATTGTTATTTTGCAAGAGTTCGATCTCAAATTCATTTCGGTGAAATTGAAGAAATCGTTGATATTTGTGGAGCTCATATATGATTTTCCAAGTTTGGAGGAGAAAGAGGTTTATGAGGATACATTTGTCGATGAGCATATTTTCCTTATCTCAACTTTGGACCCTTGGTACAGGGATATCATTGTATAATTGCAAACATTGAAGGTCCCTACTCACCTTTCACGGGATGAGCGATGATGATTACGTCATCTAGCTAAGAACTACCTTATAGTAGATAAAAATTGGTATCATCATGGGGTATATTCCATCTTACGTCATTGTTTAACCCATGAGGAGGCTAAGGTTGTGCTGAATGATTGTCACAGAGGGGCGTGTTGTGGTCATTTATCTGGGATTTCTACAACCCAAAAAATCTTGACAGCAGGATATTTTTGGTCGTCGATCTTCAAAGATTATGTTAATGCGGTCAAGAAGTGTCACCCTTGCCAGGTGTTTGCACGCAATATTCACTTGCATCTAGCCCCGTTACATCCTATTGTCACTGCTAGTCCCTTCACTAAGTGGGGGCTTGACTTTATGGATTGCAACCCAGCTTCAGTTGGGGGGCATCATCACATTATAGTGGCTGTTGAGTATTTCATGAAATGGGAAGAGGCTATGCCCATGGTTAAATCTGACGGTGAGACAGCCATGCATTTCATTTTCAACCAAATTATTACTCGGTTCGGCATTCTGAAATATCTTGTCACTGACTATGGTAGGCACTTTGAGAATAAAATGATGGAATAATTGGATTCAAAGTTAGCGTATAAGCAGGAGCACTCCTCTTCTTATTACCCTCAGGTAAGTGGACAGGTTGAAGCAGTGAATAAATCACTTAAGTCCATTCTCCAATGAACCATTGCACAAAGCAAGAAAAATTGGCATATCATGTTATATCCTGCTTTTTGGGCCTATAGAATTGTGGTTAAGACTGCCATTGATTTCTCTCCATATCATCTTGTACATGGGGTGGAGCCTGTCTTGTTGGTTGAATGCAAAATCCCTTCTCTTAAGCTAGATATAGATCTTTTACCACACACTTCCACATTGGAAGAACATTTTGTCCACTTAGAGTAGCTTGATGAGTAGTGCCGAGATGCCTTAGTGGATCTGGAAATAAATAAGCACCACGTGAAGGTCCAATATGACAAGTCTATCCATTCGAGGAAGTTTAGTGAAGGTGATTTGGTAATTTTGTGGGATCAAGCTAAAGAACCCTTGGGGGTAGGGAAGTTTAATCCCATGTGGCATGGTCCTTATGTGGTCAAACATGTGTTAGAGAAGGGCTCCTATGAGCTAGTGGATTATGAAGGGACAGCCTTGGCGGAGCCTAGAAATGGGCTCTATCTTAAGAAATACTATGCATGATCTTCAGCCAGAGATAATTGTTGTATATTATTGTACAGTTTTTGAATTGCATATTTAGGTTTTCTTATGGTGATCGGGTTCTTTTATTAGCTTCTGTTTCTCATGGCAGAGGTCGATGGAGTCTTCCGTTTACATAGGATTTGCCGATGGTGCTAGTCATCACACTCAAAAATTAGCTTCGGCTGGTTGGGTGATTTATACTCCTACGAGTCAAGTATTGTCTTCAGGAGGTGTATGTTTACAGCCTTCTTCGAAGAATGTTGTTGAATATAGTGTTGTTATTGAGTTATTGTGGGATTCCATTTCACATGGTGTTCTCTCTCTTGAGGTATGTCTTGATTCGCAGTCAGTGGTTTCACATCTTAATGGCTTGTATCATATTAGGGATCCGATATTATTACAAATATTCTTACATGTGAGATTGCTAGAACAAAAATTTGAGAATATAACATACATTCATGTTTCAAGAATTTTTAATCAAGTTGTTGACTCATATGTTAACTATGTGTTAGATTGGCATTTGTCTCATAGACCATAAGCATATCACAAACATACATTTTTGCACACATGTAAATAAATTAAATAGATCATCATAAAAGTTTTTTATTAATATCCAAAAAGTGACTTCATAATACATAAGTGTCATAATACAAAATTGGGGCTTCCGAGACACCAAAATATAATACATGGTCATACAAAAAGAAATACTCTCAAATCTCTAAGCCTAAGGAGGAGGAGGGAGGTTCTGATCATGGTAGCACACTACAGCTCTAGCTAGCTGTTGGAATAATCAAACCCATGCCCATGGTACACAAACCACCTGGTGCTGCATGGCCTCAGGAAATTCCTCGACTTGCACCATGGGTACCCTGTGCGTCAAGCATATGAAGTTTGTGTGAATTCTTTGGAGCATCTACTCCACATCCACACCCATGATATCATCTTATCTTCCCCTCGTTTGATGATGAGGGAAACCATTCGGTTGTCATGGTCCAACATATGCATACACATGACAGATTGTCACTATGTGTTGTCACACAAAAACATGTCTTTTGAGTCAATATATCAAAAAACGCACAAAAAATACAATAGTTCAAAAAACTTAAAAAGTGGGTTTCAGATTCGTTGCCTATGTTTCCATATGCCACTCCTGGTGGTAGGGGCAAGTCTGGATCTCCATGGAATTTTATCCCTGCATAGGGGCAGTCATCGATGGTGATGATCTACCTCTGCCGCCATGGAAAGAAGTCTGCTAGGTAGGGGTTAGCCACCCTACCCCTGCCTAGTCTGTGCATAACATTTTCCCAACGTGGTTGGGTTGGATCTCGAACTCCGTGTGGAGGAATGTCCACTCTAGGGATTATCCCTGGTACACGCTCAAAGAAGAACGTGCTCAGTATGCTGCCAAAACTGAAGTTTTGCACCCTTCCCATTTTGTAGTCATTGAGCTATTGTTCCATGTTGCTCAATAGCACAGTGCTCCAGTCACACACAGTGGGTCTCATACACTCGATTGCATAGAACATCTGTGGCCGAGAGGCTTGGTGGAGTGAAGCTAATCCGACTATCATGCCTAATTCCAATAGTATGGACTTCAATCCCAAAACCTGGATAGAGTTTGTCGGGATTTGATTCCCAACCTTTTCCATGTTTGGAAAGCAGTACACCACAATGTACTCATCAATAGTCAATCCACCTCCTAGCCTGTGAGATCGAAGATTTACCACCTCTCCTCATCCAGATAAAACAGTGATAAAGTATATGTCCTCAACTTCTATGCTGTGCGACATCCCGTCACCGTGAAAAGTCTTAGAGTTTGGATCCCAGTAATCCACTAGTAGCTGGAGGGGTCTTGGTTTGGCCCTCGGGCTTCCAAGACACCAAAACTTATACAAACCACATGCCCATAATGCTTGTTGGGCCATTAAATCACCTTGCATGACGTCTTCCACATCATCGTGTTCTCTCTCCCTCCACTCTAACACCATCCTACACAAAGAAAAATAGTTTTGATTAGCATTTACCCTTGAAAACCTCATTTGTGGCCTCATACATGACTGTTTACAAAACAACCGCGTATGTGGTTTTGGTGTTTTTTTCGCATATGGCGAGCCCTATAAGCAAAAAAAAACCCCGATACCTGCATGGGCCGAAATACACAACTTGGGATGGCCTAAAAAATTAATTGGACCATGAAAACTTTAAAAAATTGCATGAAATATTAAGAGGAGGACATGAGGAGTTACCTAGATCAAACGGTGTTGAATTTCGTTGGACGATGCTCCCGGAATTCGCATCGGATGTTTTGAGCTCAAATGGGTAAAAATTTCAAATGATATGGAATTTTTAAATTTTTTACTATTTATAGAAATTTTTTGAAATTTTTTACCCACTTTCTATAGTTTTTAACCATTTCTGACCATTTTGGACTATCTTGAACTAATTTGATGATGTAGGAGTCCATTTTGAGCGCAGTTTGACCGTGGTTTTGACCCATTCGTGCCGACTTCAGGTATTATGTCTAAAATTGCATATAGGTTAGGTTTCACATCCATTTCACTTTGCATGACCTTATGACCGTTTCATTATAACCTTAGGTATGAACCTTCTTGTTGCTTTTAGAAGTGACATGATGTGAATGGTAGAGCTTGACCATACATGGGTATTCTAGATAGCTCCTATTTTGTATTTGGTTCCCATTCCGACATTTTTCCTTTAGGGTGGGGGAGTCCTTTGTATAGTATCGCCATGACTTTGCAGAAGAGCCTCATACTCCTCTTGATCTTTTTGCTGGCGCTTTCCCCAGGACTCCCTTATGTCAAGTTGTAATTGCATTATCATGAGTTTTTCTTGCCTTATTGAGGCTTATGCCGGCTTCCCTGACTTTGATTATCATCCATATAGCCTGATCTTGTCTCATGTCCAGCCAAGCAAATCCATTTTACATATCTTTTGCAGCTTGATTCCCCAGTTTTTACTAGGAAGGGACTTTCCCCCGAGTGTTGTTATCCTACATAGGTTTCCTTGCATTGAGCATAGGTATGTTTCACTACTTGGGACTAGTTTTTTTTCCCCTTGACACTCGTCTCCTCCTATATTTGTAACTATAAAGCACTTTTATTCTTTTTCAAGTTTTTCAAAATATTTGAAAAATTCCAAAAAAACCAAAAAACCAAAAAGCCAGACAAGAAAAGATGTTATCTTTGGTAGCAGTCGAGTCATGTCACCTTCAAACAGAGCACTATATATCACATCCATTGGTTGGGTTAATAGTTTGACTTTAGGTGCTGTACTTGTTTCTATGAGTTTATCTCCACCGACTGGTTAAGCTTCTAGTCCCTATGGAGCCTCTGTCGATGCCTCTTGTGTCGCAGAGATGCCCCAATTTTGTATATCGAGTCTATGCTACCTACATTCAGTAACCCTTCACTTTTATGCTCTTGTTCAAAGGAATATGAACCCTAAGTCAGCCATTCCTCAGTTTTCTCGACTTTGCATGTCGGCCATTCCTGATACTATTACTGGTTCGTGCACATGTTGTTCGATTCCTTCCACATTATATAGTGTTGCTGAGTACCTTGTGTTGGATAATGGGGGATGCCTTAATGCCCTCCTTCTATCGGATTTAATCCCATAGAATTTAGATCATTTATTATGGCATAGGAGTCTAGAGTCATTTTGAGTTCCTTGAGACTTACAGTCATCAGTGGTAGGTTCTCTTGCCATCTACAGTTTTGGGAATACATCAGTGTCCCCTAGTCGATGGATTCTTTCAAGTGTTCAACCTCAACACATTTATTCACACTTGTTATATTGCACTCTAGTACCTTGATTCCCATTTTCATTATCGGTGGGTGATCTCACGTCTGTTAACGGTATACATCAATGAACGGTAATCAGATGATGGACTACTATGTTTGAACTCGACACGTATATTCACATTGTAGGACATGTACTCGTAGTGGTTTGTGTACAAGAATTTCTAGATTGGTGGCATTTCTGATATGCTACCTTCTTCATCGTGCCGGTGTTCATGAGATTTCAGCTCTCTTGACTTGATTCCAGTGTATGTTAGATATCTTCAACCATTATGGAGATCTTGATCCATTGTATATCTTCATCTTTCATGGAGATCATGATCCTTTGTATATATTCATCATGGATATTATGATCTATCTATATTGTATGTGGTGATTACCATGCATTTCATATTTTGTATCATGCCTATTCATGGCCATTGTACTCTTATGTATCTGGGACTGCTATATGTACTTGTAGTCATATGCAAAGATATTTGTATTATATTGTTTGATGGCTGGTTCTTCCACCTAGTTCTTCATCACTCCACTTTCGGCCATCATATCACTCCTCTGACCTCACACATTAGGGGGCATCTGTTACAACTAATTTTACCACACATGGTAGATCACACATTTATGGCCTTCCTTGTCCCTCTACAGACTCTTTCGACCCCATGGACCATTTTTGTACCTTTGATGTTTCCAAGATCATCCCTGAAAACACCTGTTATTTGATATACATGACTTTTTAACCCTTTCTCGCGTATACACACGGATACAACCCTTAAACCCGCGTACATCGGGATGTGTACAAAAGGCCAAATATTTTTGGAGTTTTTCTTGATGTGGATCTGATTCACTTATCTCCTGGCCTTCCATATGCCTCGAGATCGCTCGGATTTGACCTTCCATTACCCCATTGAAGCACTATTTAAGTAACCCTTTGGATATATTGAAGGAAGAGGAATTGAAGAGTAAGAAAACTATAGTCCATTGTTGTCGTAGCTTATAGTTAAGTATGCATCCCTTTGTCCCTTGGAGCACTTGGTGTTCTTCCCAAGATTTCATTTTCTTTTGAACTTGCTATTGAGAGATGGAGGATTGAGGTGGTGGAGGCCCAGGTGGAGGACTTAGTTTCTTCTGTTCGCAGACGTGCCAATAGAGGTTGTCATTCATGTAATCTCAGATTTATATTAATAGAAATGTATTTTCTTGTCCAATGATGTGCATTTAAATGAATATTGAATCCATGGATGCTTTTAATTTCTTATACATTATTGATTATATATGCTAGAGTAGGTCTAACACAATTATATAGCATGCTTGTCTTATTTTCTGATTGTTGAGAGAGCAAATTGTTAACACAAGCGGGATTGGAAAAGCTCAATGGGGATCTACATCAACCATTCAAAATAAGCTATGTTTCGAGATCCTTTAGTGTTAGATATTTTATTTCTCTTGAATATTGGGAAGGGATTGATTTATGTAGTTACTCTGTCTGTTGTGGTACACCTGAAGCCACAAGAATTTTTCTTCGTAACACCGACAAACCATTGTATGCTATGTCGAAGCCGAATATTCAATAATTAGATCTGGAAATATCCAAATGACGGAAGAAGAAATATAGTCCAACAAAAGGGAAGGGAAAGCACAAACCCATTATTCAAGAGGAATCAAATGATCAGGATGAGCTACTTTCCATATCTATTGAGCTTCTGGAGGATGCCCCTAAGAACAAGGTAGCCATTGAAAAGTAGTTCAAACGATTCATAGAAGAAAAACCAAAATGAACAAAATAAAAAAATTTAAGAGTCTCCACCCCTCCTAAAGTCGACTCTATTGATCTAACTTCCTCTCCACGATGTCCATCCCCAACCCAAATAGTTCAATAAGTAATACCAAACCTGACCTCTATTTCTTCATCCAACCCTTACAGACATATATTACCTGAAAAACTTAAGGAAAAATTCAATAAAGACACTAACCTATAAGAATTTATCGATGGACTCCCCAACCTCTTCCTCAATTCTCAACACATGAATATCTCAAAACTAGTTTTTGACTTAGGCTCATCACACCAACCTCTTACAGTCACCCAACACCCCTACCAAACACCAAAGCCTACACCGAAACAAAGAATTGTCAAATTTATTAAATCCATCTTCCAAAGAAATTTCGACAAGACTTCTCAAATTGTCGCAACTCAAACCTCATCTTCCATACCACTTGTTGGAAAACCATTACTCCGATTAATGAGGGTGAAGAAGAATCCATAGCACATGAACCTGTTGATCTATTGGAAATACACCAAGAAATGGCTGACCTCCTCAGATTTGTTGAACATAACGAACATGTCGACTCACTAGGAGTAGTCGAGGACCCTATGCCGAAAGATACCATCCCAAACATCCCATTGATTTCAGAACACACACCTTCACCTCTACCACCTTGAACTCGAGTTCCTCCTTCCACACCACCAGAAATCACCCAACCATTCACTGACTTCCTGCCCCAAATACTGATGATAAAAATTGAATTTCTAGGAAGTTTAGTAGAGCAGCAAATAGAGCAACCAACAAAGCAACAACCAAAAAAACATCAAGTAGAACCAGTGCTGACAAGAGCAGTGGATGCACAATAGATAGACCAATCTCAAAGAGAAAGAAAATAAAAGAAGCATAAGAAAAAAGGGAAATAACAACAACAGCAAACACAATCAACACTTCAACAGGTACCATTAGTAATCCATCTACATCACCTAGGATCGAATACTGCAGTAGAAACACCAAAACACAGGGACAGATAATTAAACCAATTTTTGGAATCCCTCAATAAGGAAGCAATGATAAGAAAAGAGAGAAAACTGGAACAAATTGAGAAACTCAAATCAAAGCAACTAGAATTTCTGACAAAATGCAGGAACTTGGTACCAAAAGTCATACCAGCAGAAGAAGAAACTGATATCGACAAGCCACTAGAAAGAGCTTACCAATTGTTTTAAAGTGTCGTATCTAACCTCTAGACACAATTACAAACAAATAAGGATGAACAAGAAGAAGATACTTTTGTTATATTGAGACAGCAGTATACAACATTCTCAGAAGCTCACAAAGTACTAAAAGAAAATTTTGAGGAGTCTCCTACAACAGAGGAATTCTTAAGAAATTGGTATATGTACTATGGCCAAGTGTTTCAATATGTCCGGGAGACTCACGAGAACATCAAGACATTGCAGAACCAACATGGACTCCCATAAGAAATGGAAGACACAGTACAAGATCATATAGTATTGGAATCAACAAAGTTGGAAAAAATAGAAAAACAAGCGCATCAATGGATAAATTAGGAAATCCCTAGTCTCAACACACTTGACAAGATTTGTCCACACATGAAAATATCAATCAACACAATAGAGGAAAAAGGGCAATTTTTGGGCCCTGACATGGATAATATTATAGAATTATCGATACAGGAAAAGATTTCAACCTTGTCAAGCATCAAAACCTTGACCATCGATATTCAAAAGGAAATCTGCAATTGGACAGAATTTCAGCATCAGCTAGCAGTGACAGCTGAATCCATTGTGGATATTTGTGTATAGAAATGACCATCTATTCAACAACACAGTCCATGAAACAAAGAAATTATAGGATGTACTGAAGACAGTCAATTTTGTTACCTCCCCTATTTCTTTGGAACGAATAAAGGTTTTGTTCCTGGGGGAGATGTTGGAGGAGCTAGTAGGTTAGACGACTAGACTAGTTAGCTGACTAATTGTAGATTAGGTCGGCCTCATCGGTCGTGTCGGTTGAGTGAACTGATAGGTAGTTACCATAACTATTTTGTAAATGTATAAATAGGTTGTTGAGCCAGATATGAACTTGGTTTATTTTGATGTATGAACTCACATGTTCTATTGTGTAATATAAGTTGTTATTCTACCGACTATTCTTGTCTCTTGTATCTTTTATGATTATATTATTCTTTATGTTTATTATTGGTAACCTAGTGATCTATGTGATTACAAAAACTAACACTTCTCAAATCGAAAGGTCTTTAATACAAGAATATTTTTAGAGTTTTCAAGATTTGATGATACTGATGCTGAGGTGTAACTTACTTAGGAGGAGTATAATATGTTTTCTCAAGAAGACAAAAGTACTATTTCATTGACAGATTCAGAGTAGTATCGCAGAGGATATTGAAATTCCATTTATGATGTTCAAAAGAAACTAAAGTTGAGAAGTCGAGATGTAGTAATAAATAAAGGAATCCCAAATAAAAATCATCCTTCTACTAGTAAACAAAATCAATAAAAAGAAAAAGAAAAGGAAAAATATACCAATGTATATAACAATTCTAAGAATAGAGAACAAAAGTCAAAAGAGAACAAGAAACCAAAACCAATTGATGGAGAAAAACCGATTTCATCCTTCAACTTGCAAGATGAATTAGAAAAAATAAACATTTCAATTCCCTTTAATGAGCTATTGAGGAACAATGAATATAGGGAAAATATTACAAAATTGGTTAGGAGTCATGGTGATGATCACCCAGATATTTTAGAAGTGACATATGATTATCCAACTATTGTCCTTGGACCCAAAATTGAAGAAACCAATTATGAGGAGGTTCCTCCTTTTTATTTTAGCCTAAATGTATATGATATGATATTGCAAAATGCAATGCTATATTATGTTGCTTCTCATAATCTTATGCCAAGGGTGGTGGTGGAAAGTTTGGGGTTGGAGATTACTAGGCCTTACAAAGACTTGTATTCTTTTGATTCTAGAAAACTAAGATGATCAAGGTTGATAAAATACATGGTGGTAAGCCTTTCACAGCGTTTAGCCAAAAGCATTGTCATGTCTGTTGTTTTAGCTGATATACCTCCCAAGTTTTGCATGTTGTTGTCAAGTTCTTGGGCATCAAAATTCAAGGTAACTTTAGAAATGGATATGACATATTGCACCATGCCTTTATTTGGAGGGAACATAAAATTGTATAGAGAGAAGAGATTGGATTATGTGGTCAGCAGTAGAGATAAATAAGAAAACAATCTCATTTATGTTGTTGATATTGACCTAGGATATTATATATATTTTAATGATGGCCCTTAAATTGATCTTGAAATTCCTGTACAAATAGAGTTTAAAGAAGATCAAGCATTAGAGAAAATTTCAACTCAAAATGGGCCTCCTAAAAAAAATTAATAAAATAATAGTTAAAATAATAAAATAATATTTATTAATTTTGGAGGAAGAAAAGAAAAAAACTACTTTTTTGTTTGTATTTTCGACATATCTCCCCATGTTTTTACTCAAATTTCGATCGGGAGAGCTCGTTGGCTGCGGAATTAAATTCCGCATCCAACGAGTACCCACTCGGCATACTTTTGATGGACCTCGTTACCCCAAAAACAAGAAATACCTAAAAATATATTTTCAGGTATTTCTTGTTTTTGGGGTAGTGGGATCCATCAAAAGTATGCCAAGTGGGTACTCGTTGGATGCAGAATTTAATTCTGCATCCAACGAGCTCTCCCGATCGAAATTTGAGTAAAAACACGGGGAGATATGTCGAAAATACAAACAAAAAAAGTAGTTTTTTTTATGATACCTATCCCCAAATTTATTTAAAAAAAGTGTTTAAGACCTACACGGTATTTCAAATTTAAAGCAATTTCATTGGGTAACACATGATGGCATGGAATTTGAGTTAAAGTTAAAAGGCCCATTTTGAGTTGAAATTTCCTCTAATGAGTTTGCAAAAAGGAAAGAAGATTTCGACAAGAAGAAGAATGAAGAAGGTCTATGGACTATGTATTTTGATGGGTCCATAAATAAGATTGGTGCTAGTGCTGATGTGTTCATTATTTCTCTAATTGGAGAATTTAAATCTCTGTCTTATAAACTGACTTTTGAATGTACAAATAATGTGGCCGAGAATGAGGATTTGCTACTTGTTTTGAATGCTTTAAAGGATATGGGAGAAAAAAGAATAGAGGTGTTTGGGGATTCTAAGCTTGTAGTAAACCAAGTGAATGACAATTATCAAACAAAACATACCAGGATAAGGTATTATAGAAATGAGGTATGGGATATATTTGGTAATTACTTTATAGAACACAAAATTAGAGTAATCCCTAGAAGAGAAAATGGAGTGGCCGATTTTTTGGCCATGGCTGCTAGTAAATTTGAGACTTGCATCCATTCTCAGAAAACATATAAAGCTAAAGTTGTAAATAGACCCTCCATACCAGACAATTCCAAATATTGCCAAGTTTTTGATGATGATCTGCAAATAAAAATATTTTTGGAAATGTTTGATGAATTTGTAAATACCGAGATTGACACAAAAAATGTAAATGTAGAGAACTTCCAAGATGATGAATAGAATGAAGATGAAAAAGATGGAAATAAAAAATTGAAAAATATGCTAAGGGAAAGGACATAATTCAACTAAAGAGAAATTTTATCCCAAGAGGTCTGATTCCCTTAGAGAATTTTTTTTATCAAAATGATGTTACAAAATATCCAAAAGTTAAACCTCATGTTAATGCTGTCAAGGACGGAAATATAGGTACTAAAGAAACTCCACAGATTATAAAATTGTCCAAGAATTTTCCTGGTAAGGAAAAAGAAGAATATATCAATATGATGAAGAAATACACTAATGTGTTTTCCTGGAGTTATGAAGATCTCAAAGAGTATGATACTTCTATCATACAACATGCCATCCTAATAAAACCTGGTGAAAATCATTTCAGACAAAAATTGAGAAGAATAAATCCAATGTTGCTGCTTGTAATAGAGAAAGAGATTAAAAAGTTATTCAATGCAAAGATTATTGTAACTCTAAGGTTTTCAAAATGGGTAGATAATTTTGTACATGTTAGGAAAAAAAATGGTGAAATTAGACTTTGTGTATTTCATTAACAAAGTTTCATTGAAGGACAACTATCCATTACCAAAGATGGATCATATTCTGCAAAAAGTGGTGGGATCTTAAAGGATTTCTACTATGGATGGTTTCTCAGGCTACAATCAGATCAAACTACTTCCTAAATAAAAAGAAAATAATGCATTTACTACACCATGGGGTACATTCATGTATGCCAAAATTCCCTTTGGTTTGATGAATGCAGGAGCTATGTTTCAGCATGCTATGGACATTGCTTTTGCTTAGGAGAAGGAAAAATTTGTGATTTTCCATATGGATGATATCACTGTTTGTTCCAGGTCTAACAAGGAACATATCAAGCATCTTGAGAAAGTTTTTTCTAAAATACAGGAAATATGGCATATCATTAAATCCCTAAAAATCTAATTTTTCATTGGAAGAAGGAAAATTGCTAGGGAATATTATTTCAACATATGGTATTAAAATAGATCTAGAAAGACTCAATGCAATTCTAAAGGTTGAGGAGCCAAGGAGAAAAAAATTACAATCATTCATTGGCCACATAAATTTCTTCAGGAGGTTTATTCCTAGCTTTACTAAAATACTGAGGAATATTACTAATATGTTGAAAAAGGAGAATGAGATAAAGTGGACAGTAGATGTCAGGAAATCTTTTAGGGATATTAAACAGTCCATTACAAAAGCTCCAGTTCTGATAAGTCCATATTTTAGTAAATATTTCCTAATATTTTCTTATGCCTTGGAATATACTATTGATGGAGTTTTGTTGCAGAAGAACAATCAAAATGTTGAACCTCCCATAGATTTCTTCAGTAAGGTATTGAGAGATGGAGAACTGAAATATGATATCATGGAAAAGCAGGCATAT
This sequence comes from Pseudotsuga menziesii, assembly GCA_001517045.1. Lineage (NCBI taxonomy): Eukaryota > Viridiplantae > Streptophyta > Pinopsida > Pinales > Pinaceae > Pseudotsuga > Pseudotsuga menziesii. The sequence continues at coordinate 169,266 of LPNX011084299.1, forward strand.
GCTCCAGTGAAATATTTGAAATGTTTCAGAGTGTATATTCTTCATTCACATATTATTGCCTATGTTCCAAGTAATGTGGTGAAGAATATTCTTACACAACCATATCCAGAAGGGGAGAGAGAAAAATGGATTGTTGTACTATTGGAGTATGATATTGAAATCAAGACAACCAAGTTGATTAAAGGACAAGAACTTGGAAAAAATGATGACAAAATCCAATTGTGAATCCTTACAGCGTAATTTATTGTCCAGACACTCAAATATGCTTGATACATGGGTACAGGTAATGCCTTATTTTTCTATGTCTCCATGTTACTCTGATATTGTGTATGTTTTGAAAAATTTACAAGCTCCTGTGGGGTTAAGAAAAACAAGAGCAAGATCCATGAAGTGGAAAGTTGTAAAGTTCTATGTTTTGAATCAATACATGTATTGGAAAGATACTGGTGGCGTCTTACTAATTTTCCTACTGGAAAATGAATCTCAACAGACGATGAAGGAATTCCATAAAGGAGATTGTGGAGGGCATCGCTCATGGAAGGTGACGGCGAATAAAATTTTGAGAGCTGGTTTTTACTGGCCCTCAATGTTTTTTGATGTTCATAAAGAGTCCACTACATGTCACCAATGCCAAATTTTTTATGGTGAGAGGAAACCGGTTCCACTCCCTCTTAATCCAATCTCAGTAGAGGGACCTTTTCAGCAGTGGGGATTATACTTCATTGGAGAAATTAATCCAAATTCTTCAGGGAAGCATAGATGGATTCAGACAACAACATACTACACCAAATGGATTGAAGCAATACCTACACGGAGAGATACATATGTAGTGATCATGGATTTTATTGAAAATAGTATTTTGGCTAGATTCCATTGTTCCACTAGGATTGTGACAAACAATGCCACTACTTTTAAATCTAAGAAGATGATAAGTTTTTGTCATAAATATAATATCAGTATTAACCATTCTACTGCTTACTATCCACAAGGTAATGGACTGGTAGAGTCTTCTAACAAATGTTTGGTGAGAATAACTAAGAAAAAATATTAGAAGAAAACAAAAGGGCTTGGCATACAAAGCTTAAATATGCTTTGTGGGCTGACAAAAGCAGCACAAAAAGAGAAATTGGGATGCCGCCATTCCATTTAGTATATGGAGTTGAAGTTATTTTTCCATCATCTTTGGGAGTTCCAGTCATGAAAGTTTTGTAGGAGTAGGAGGATGAACCAAATCATATGGAAAGGAGGGAAAACCAAATCATAGAACTGAATGAGATGAGGGAAAAAGCTTATGATAAAGTGAAAATAGATCAGGAAAGATGAAGAATAGTTTTGACAGAAAGGTTAAAGCAGAACAGTTCTAGATTAATGATTTGGTTTTGATGTGGGATGCTCCTAGGGAAGACAAGCATGGTAAGTTTGATCACATATGGTTAGGTCCATATATCATTGCAGCATACAGAGGTGAAAAATCATTCATTCTGCAACATCAGGATGGGTCTCAACTGAAGGGAGGCCCAATCAATGCAATATTTTTAAAGCATTACTTATCATGGGGGAAGGAAATAGTTTTTGCACTATAGCCTGCATATAATTATTTACTTTAAAATTAGTATAGATGGTGATCCAAAGGTTTTTAAGTCCGTGGAGAAGGCCCTAAGATCTAGAGGGGTAGTCGTGTTTCATTAATTATTCATTTTTATTTTATACATACAAAAAAAAAAAAGGTTAAAGGTGCTAAAGGATTGGGAACATCCCAATGGATTATGAATTGGTCTATGGGTTCTTTGCTACCTCAAAGGGAGGATAACATCCCCAATTCGAGCCAGCTGTTAGCACTATTTTGGGATAAATAGTTCAAAGTGGTTTAGGCCAGTGAAATTAAGAGTAAGGTTTGAATTTTTTATATGATATGACATTGAAGAGTATTAATAATGTTCTTGAGGTGTTCAGAAGGATTATTCCTAAGTTTGGAATGCAAATTAATTGAAAAATCTTACGTTTTAACCCTGCAAATGTGCATGAATAAGAAAATCTTCCCAGGGTTATATGGTGGCAAAAATGGAGGGCGTGGATGTACAATGGAGAAGATCAAAAGCTGTATATGATTTTGCCAAAGTAAGATGCTCGGTCTAAATAATTTTTGATATTGGTCGAAGAAGTTTAACTTGCAGGAAGAATCAACCGTTGGATTGATAGATAGAGATAGATCAACGATGGACAAATATTTCGTTGAGTTGACATGCAAGGAGAAACAAATTGGGTGGATTTGTGAGTACATCCCATATCTTTCAATAGTTGGGATCAAATGATGTAAAATATATGTAGAAGAGATTCATTTCAAAATGATAACTTGCACAGGATAATTATGTTCCCAAATCTGTGAAATCCCATAGAACCCATATGTTTCAATGGCTAAGATCTCGGGCGGAGATATATCTATGATAGACATTGATTTCATAGGTACAACTTGCATGAATAAAAAATGTTTTGGATCTTTGAAATCTGGCAGGCCCAGTAGAATTGAGTGGCGGAGATTTTGCAATATGAACTAGAAAGGGGTAAGTCATGTTGAATATTTGTGAAATCAGGTAGGAGCATTATCTTTCGGCGGCTCATATTAAACTCCAAACCTGAGCTATGGCCAAAAATCATTTCGTAGATTGAAGATGCACGACTCAAGGAATGTTAAAAAGTTGCAAAATTTGGTAGGGACCACACCATTGGACGGTTGAGATGCATGTAAGAGTAATATATATGGTTGAAGATCATTTCGTGGCTTAAATATGGAAGGAAGAATATAATGGCGGAGGATGTGAAATGAAGCTAAAGGGAAGATAAAATAAAGGGTGAATATTTAAGCAGGTTGAGATCTACAGCTGTAAACAATTTCTTAAGATAAAGGTGCGAGGAAGAAGGAAATTGGTGGAGTTGTGAAATGAAATAAAAAGGCCTGAAGAATGAATGATGCATATTTGATCCTATGAAGATCTATGATCCAAGATATTTTCGCAACTAGAACATGCTCACTATTATTTTGGGAGAAAATATGTGAAATTGGTTAAGACAAGTGAATTTTAATGGCTCAGATAAATCTACATTTATATCAATGACTATAATTCAATCTAAAATTGTGATCTCCATGAGGGATAAGGGAGGTAGCGTTGTAATTGAGGGAAACAGAGGATTAAGTTGGAAAAAGGATCGAAAACACAGAATGAATCATGCAAGATGGATGGATGAGAACTATTTATACTACAGAAGGTGCAAGACTAATATGAATATATAGAAATATAAAAGTACCTTATACGTGGAATTAGGGAATTAGTTTATTCTCTTACATTGGAAAATGAAAGCTAAGGACTGTGCAGAGCAACCAACTTACACAGTTTCCTTTGGCCATTTGTCAATACACCAGGTAGGCCTTTTGTCTCCATTGTAAGTATTTAAAATGGATCAAGTTGAGAATGTAGAAGCACTAAATTTAGAATACCAGAAAATCAAGGAATTATTTGAAGGCAGAGATGCAGAAGTTTTTGACACCATTTTTCTTAATGGATCTATCGATACTGTCAGACAAAAGATAAATCTTCTAAAATATCAGGGAACAGATATTCATAATGTCTACCAGCCGTATTTCCATTATTTCACTACCAACCAAACCCTAAATGGCCCCAAGTTCATTGATTGGTGTGCCAACAATTATTCCCTCTATTAAAGAGTAATAATGGATATTAATAGCTTAAAAATATTTTGTCTAGTCAGTCCTTTGGTTGTTAGAAACACCCTGTTAGTCTCTGCTCAGTTCACCCTGAATTCTAAAGAATACAATGAAGAGTCCACATTCCACTATTTTAGGGATTCTACAATAGAGAAGAAACATGAATTCTTCAAGAGTTGTTTCAAACGGGATGTCCAACTACAAAACCAACTAATCCCTATGGATGCAAACATTTGTAACAAAGAAACCTAGTGTATTTTGACCTTGATGAGTCATTTTTTAGTGTTAGATACTGAAAAGTATGTCACTGAGCCCCTTATGAGTCTATTGTTTGTTCTGATTACTTGTCCAATTGAGTCTGAAGATTCCAGTTAGTTGGTAGAAACTTCATGCCTTAAATTTGATGAATTCTTAGCTGAGAGAATTCATTCTCAAATAATGGATTTCCACAAGACCAAGACTTTTAGATTTGAGTCCTAATTACTAAAAATGTTTCTATCATTCAATGAGGAGAATTTATAGTTGCTTGATATGGTACTTACTGAGGAAATGAATAGGGAGTACACTAAGTTTATGAATTTCCTCATGTCTAAAGTGTACAATGCCACTTTTCAAAACAAATTGCCTAGAGAATTGCCATCAATGAAAAATATATTGCATTTTTCCTTAGAGAAAAGGATTGGAGATTGGATTCTATTTGAGAAAGGGACGATGATTAGGTTGTATGGATGTGTTCATCATCCTTATTTATTGTCTGAATTCTTGAATCCTAGAGTGTTTTCAATAGAATTTTTTAGACAAAGATTGATAGTGGAGACTGAACACTTTTTGAATTTCAAGAAGTCTATTGAGATCATATATCCATGGGTTGTAGGACCTTTTATCATAAAAAATAAATATTCTCTTCCAATTATTGCTAGTTTGCTGAAAGAGATGGGATTTTTGACAGAAGTTTCTATTAATTATGACCCCCATCATGTTATTTCAATCAAAAGACATGCTCTAAAAAGGAAACCCTTTGATCATGTTGAGGTTGCTCGATTTTCAAAGGCTACAAATTGATCACATTATCCCCATGAAACTCAAAAGCAAATTGATATGCATGAAGAATCAACTTCCTATGCGAGAGAAATTACCTCACCATAGCCTAACATTTCCAACTTGGTCTCAATAGTTGAAAAAATTAGACCCTTACCCAGTTGCTCAGAAAGGACCAATAGGAGAGATTTTTCAGATGCCATGGATACATAAGATGAAGATATTACCAGGACTCTAAAGAAGCAAAAAGTTGAGGAAGAAGGACGGTAAGAAAAAGATGAAAGTGACAGGGCATGCCTTTGAGGTGGAATAATATGCATTTTATGATACACTAGCTGATTCTACATCTTAGTTTAAAAATAAGAGAGAATTGTTGGAGAAGTATAAAGAGACTAAATACATATCTTTAGAAGAATATTTAAAGTTATAGTCAGAAGTAAGGAAAATATCTATTCAAGATGTATCTCTTATTATTATTCGATATTAGTCCCATAACACTTTGAACCTAGCCTTAGCAACCAAGAACAGGGTTGCTAAAATGAAGATGGATTTGGAAAACATCCCTATCCTTGACATGATACATTTTCACAAGCAAACATGGGATATTCGTTTTACTGTTATGTTGAAAGCTACCTTGAAATTGTCAAAATTGCAGACCTGTAAAAGTAAAATTAAGAATCAATTGAGATAGGAGAAGGTGGAGAATAGATCCCACCAAGCACAAATAAAGAAATTGCAAACAGATTTGTTGGCTGTTGGGAGCCAAGCAGATAAAGGAGAAGGGATACAAAAATTTCTTAATGAAAAGGAGAGTTCCATTCAACTATTGAAAAAGAAACCAAATATGCCTTCTACATAGTTGATATAAGCATCTGAGTTAGCTAAACTTGAGAAGGAAAAGGAGATTTTGAGTGGCGAGTTAACAGATTGCAAGGCTGAGTTATTAAATTTTGAAGAAAAAGAGAAACAATGGAAGCAAGACATGACTCTTTTAGTTGAGAGTGAAAAGAATTTGAAATTAAAATTTGATGAGTTGTGTTGCGGCCTTTCACACACCTGGGGAGGAACATGGCTAAAATATTCAAGCCACTCGGTGTGTCCTTGGGGGCAAGTATCGAGTCAAGGTTGTCACCTTGTTCTTGACTCCTTCGTTTAGGCTCAACTCCTAACAAAGCCAAGGGGGGTAGACTCTATTAAGTTACTAAGGAAAATTAATTTAGTATGATGATTTTAAATTGAGATAGTTGCTTAGGAGTTTGAAATTAACCATAAATAACCATAGATGACAAGATGAAAAGTGAGCACAATAAAGCACAATGCTGACACACAATATATATATATCAAAGATTTAAACACAAGACCAGTGCCTTAAAAATGGAGTCATAAAATAATAAAATGTAATTTCATGTTCTTGGAGTGAATGTTTTGCAATTGCCTCTTAGTAGGTTTTAAGTTAATATGGAATATGAGTGGATTAAATTAGGTGAGGGGGGACTCTAGATATACCCGAGGGGTACTTGGAGTATGTCCAAAAATAAATCTTCATGGCTACTCGCAAGGAATGTGTGGGTTGAATGGAGTATTTGAGACTGTGTTCATAATACACCCAAAGGTGTAACAGAGATCAGGGCCCCAAGGTCACTATACAGGAGCTCCCACTTTCTTTGGGTATTTTGCCACCATTTATGGTTTGATCGAGGCGTTGGATTTTCACTTGATGGTGGTTAGTTGGGGAAGGTGAAGACTAATTAATATAGTCAATTGTGTTGCTTTTGATTCATCTTGACTAATCAAATGAACTGCAACCAAGTGTATATCATACACACCAGATTCTTGTCAATTTTAGTAAATTTTACAGGATGAGTTTTTTAGAAAGAAAAACCTTCCAGGAACCTCTTTCGGTCCAAGTGGACCTCAATCGGGGAATTAAGGAAGGGGTTGATTTTAAAATATTGTTTTTAGATATTAATAATAAACCACAAGTTTTCTCATTAGTCCTACCATGCATCTCTTTCCCCTTCCGGGTCAATCGAGAAGTTGTGGGGTAAGTATTAAAGTTAATTTGATACTGTAATATGGAATATATGATAAAGTAATCAAATAATGTTATTTTGAATCAATGAAACTAATATAAAGCAATAAAAAATAATAAATTGCAAAAAACAACAAAAAAGGCACGAATCCTCCCAGGGGGGATGGGGAATGGGTTCAAAAGAGCCTATTTGAAGAAATTTTTTATTATCTGCTGTTACAATATCAGTAAAATTATCTGAATCCTCTTATTTCTTATACATGATGCAACCAAGATCTTACAAATTTCCCAACAAAAAAAATTACAGTCAAAAGGGAGACCCCTGGGGGGATTCAGATGATCTAAAAGCCACTTCCGAATAGAAGATTCTCTTCTTTCTGTTATGCCTTCTAAAATAAAATGATCTTATTATAATGAAATATTCCAAAAGAACTTTGAAAGTACCTTTGGGTCAACCTACTTTAAACAAAAAAAGAAGAAGTCAAAACTAGTTAAAACGGTAAAAAGGAACCAAGAAAAGCAAGCTTTCCTTTGGATCTTGGATTTATGTTTGGGAATCCAATGAGATGTGCATTGATTTCTGGATTTTATCTTTTAAAAATAGAAATCAAAATCTAATGCATGCAAACTATGGATTCTCTTTAAATTTCCATGCAAAACGGACGATTTCCGTAAACTAGATTTAGAATGCCTTAGGAAAACTTTTTAGGAATGAGATATAGATTATGAGCCTTGAAATAATAGATCTATGTAATTTTTACTTTAATATAATATATCTGAATGATGACAAAGCTTGTACACAAAGTAACTAGGTAAAAAATTTGATTTTTGAAGGAGGAAGAGAGAGAAAGAGTGCTAGAAGCCTGGGAATGTTGGGTTTTGGATTCTGCTTTGGTGGAACACTGAGGGACTATGTCCTCCAAAATATTCTGAAGATGAGGAATATGCAAACTAGATCAACCCCTTTTACAAGTGAGATCATTTGCAAGTTAGAAATCCTTGCACAAACCGATGGTTAAAACATAGGTGCTGTTGGAAAAAGATAATTGGAAAGCATGCAATTAAACTTAAAATACATGCAACTCCAAGAGACTTGAAACAAGCAAACATTAAGAGAGTAAATAAAACTAGAATAATCTCTTACCCCAATGAGAGGGAGCTCTCTCCTTCAAGGCCAACAATTAACCAACAAAAAAGCAATGATAAATAATACAGATTATACCTCATAAGGACTTGACAATCACCATCTGTTGGGCCCTGTAATTGTCCATTTTCCCATCACTTATCGACATATCTTTCATCCATTTTCTTTCCATTATTGCCCATTTATCATTCCATTTTCCATCCATTTGTTGTAACTGTGCGTAAAACAGCATGCTACTTCCAATGATGTTTTAAGTGGTTAATAATGATTATTTTCCTTTATCTTTGATGAATTAAAGACTATTATGCATAATTTTACTAGCAATGGTTTTTGAAGTGATTTGTCACGTACATGATGCTCATAGCTAGCTGTTACAGCCTTAACTGAAAATGCATGCCACATAATAGCACCTTGATTTGTGTCTTGATTTACGGGTATGTGGAAATGAATCTCAAAAATACGAGACACGAGTTTTGTGCGCAACATCCTCATTTACCTGAATCACAAGGAAATCACCAAACAAAGCCACAATTTGTGATATGCAGGTGGTTATTCAAGAGGGTATTTTCCAGATTTGTTATTGCGGCCGGTTCCAAAGTTGCCAGCAGTTATGGCCGTGTTTCAGCTGTTACAGATCACAAGTTGGGGGTTCAGTTCCTCATTTCCATGAGATAATTTTATGTATAAATATGTAATCAATCTCATTGAGAAGGGGGATTCATGGAGGAGAGAAATCAATGTTATGATGTAGGATTTGATCCAGACCCATTGTAATACTTTCATTCTGATAATACATGCTAGTAGTTTCTTAATTCTGGAGTTGTAGACTTTCATTGTGGAGACCTAGCTCTACTTAGTGGAGGAAGGGCCCTCTTCCCTGAGAAGATGCTGGTAGTGTTGATTGTAATTTTTTTTATTTTGTAGATATGTTATTTGTTAATTCATGCTTTCATGCATTAGATTGATCATAGTTGTTTTTATTATTTAGTTCATGCTCTCATTAGATTTATCATAGGTTGTTTTCCTGTTAATTCATCTTGATAGATCATTGGCCAACTTAACATTGCTTCCAGGTTTATGTATATAGATCTTGTTTCATAAGAATTCATTCTGTTGAAGTGTGATTAGATTTACAGTGTGGATTTATGAATAGGTTTGAGTATTGATTTAATTTCAAGAAGTTGTGACCTAGTTTACGAATAGTTTCGATTGCATACCAATAGATCAATAGTGGCAGGTAGAAATTGTGCTTGCATATATATTGCACGATAGCTTTGAAATAAAAGACTTCCTCGGGTTGATAATTTATGTTTATCACTCTGCATGTTAAGTTTTAATTAACTGGCATATAGTGGGCACAACATTTTGGCACCATTGCCAGGGAAGTTATTAATTATGCAAAAGTACATCTGACATTGTTTTGTAGATGCATTGTTAAAGTAGGGCATGTAGGTTGCATGATTACATTTCAGTTTATTGAATTTATTTTGAGTGTAGATTTTCTGTTTTTACATTCAACTTTATTTCAATTTCAATCTTTGGAGCATAAATCTTGTCATTCCCCTTAGTGGTGTTGTAAGTACCACCCATTCTACTAAAAAGTTGACAGGAACATTCGAAGGAGGAGGCTCAAGATAGCACACGAAGAATCTAATGAAAATATGGTAGGTAAGAAAGATGTAGAAGTTGTTACCTTCAAATTTCCCATCAGAGATTCGAGAGGAGTGGCACCAATGAAAAGAATTCCCCCACATGTTCTACCAAATTTTCACGGTTTGGAAAACGAAGACCCTGATGTATTTTTATTTCAATTTGAAGTACTTTGTAGAGGATATGGTTATTGTGCTAATGATCAAAAGTTTAATGTGTTTCCCCTTACTCTAAAAGGAACAGCCCTCCGATGGTTCATGAGCCTTGGTGGGAATTGTATAGAAACTTGGGAAGACAAGAAACATGTATTCTTGAAAAGGTACCAAGATTATTGCAGGTCAATGAAGACATTTTCGAAATGACACAAGGAGAAGAAGAGAGTCTGGAGGAATATATAGAACGATTTCAATATAACCTCCAAAGATCCAAATAGAGGAAACTGGGGAAGGAAATCTTAAAAACACTTCTACTCAAGGGAATCCAAGATGAATATTTAGAAATATTAAATCTGATAGGAACAGGTAATGTATTTAAGTTAGCATATGATGATATTTGTGAGTTATGTAGAAGGTATTCAAGAGGAAACTTCAAGACTAGTAAGAATTCTAAGGAACTTTTATCTTTATTTTTGAAATCTACTGCAAAAACAAGAGTTTTACAAGCTGAAATCGGTAATTTGTTTAAAAATTATAATGGTGATATCAATGATTCACTAAATTCAGAATTGGTTGTTTTGCAGGATAAGGAAAAGCAGGAGAAAATAAGAGAAGCAAGGGATTTCCCTTTGGATAGTATTGAAAGTTGTGGTATATGTGACTTGAAGCATTCCATTGATTGTTGCCCCTCCATACCCTGGATGAAAAGAACATATCAAAAAGATCTGGGAGCTACAACCAACTCATTACAACAGTCATGTCAATCATGGCCTACATCTATGGTTCAAAATTCTATCCCTCCATTTCCTTACTCTCTTACTCAATAATTGAATACTCTTCCACCATGGCAGCTGTTGCAGCCTCATTTTAACTCTCACCTACCTTATCCACAAGGTTGGAATAGCCCATCTTATGATCATATCGCCACTCTCCCTCATGTTGCAACACAAGTTCGTCCTTCAATATCAACCTCACAAATCAATCATCTACATCAACCGCATCTAATTTCTCATCAAAATCCTTGGTATCCAACACAATTTCCTGTCCAATCCACTCTCCACCATAACTATAATAAAGTAGTACAATATGCTTACAGTACTGAACTGCAAAATGTTCCTACATTTCCCTCTTGTTCTACCTCATCTACATCATTGCAAAAAGGCTGTGTGTTGTTGCAGCAAATCCATACGAGGCCTGAACATGTTTTAAATCCAAGATTTGCAGATAGAGTTTCTTCTAGTCCTCATAAGCAAGCAGACAAGAGCAAGAAGACACACGTAATATTTGATGGAGAACAACCATTGGAACCAAAATTATCATTCACATCATTAGATCCGAAACTCTTATGAATTGAGGAAGATCAGTTTAATAAGGATCTTCATGGTGTAACATCCATGAGCAATCAAGGGAACAAAGACTATATTGAAGCTTGGTTTCAATTTGTCATCGGTCTGCAGCATCATTTCATACTTCACCAATTCTTAGCACCATCATTTCAAGGGAAATTGATCTCTCATATCCTAGCATTCATAAAGTAATATTTTTCTATTGGGGTATGAGCATACTTGAGTCACTTCTTCGAAAGTGGCTCCATTGGAAATATGCATACACTTGAAATTTTTTTATATTTCCAAGTAGAATAGGGTAGGATAGAATATCAGAATAAAATCATGCTTTTGTTTGTTTTTTTATTTTTGAATAAGTATGCTCTCTTCCTGCGCCTTGTTGCGATCTGGAAGATCAGAAAGTAGAAAGATAAGAAATGGGTATGAGATGTTTTCATAAATGCTTTAGAATTGTTGACTATTTGAACAAAATGCCTAAGTCATTTTTTTGTCATCAATTTCCCAATTTCAATTTGTCTCTATTTGTTACAAATAAAAATAAAAATACCATGAAAACAAAATTATAGTAATTAGGGAAGGCGAATGAAGGATCCACAGGAAAATGAGTCAATGATTATGGAACCCTTCAAGCTTGAAATTTGGCATGAATTTGTTAGCTGCAACACCCAACTGTGACAATGGGATGCAACACCCAGCTGTGACTGATTACTCTCAGCTATGATTACTCTTAGCTGCGATAGTGAGCTGCAACACTAGCTATGACAGTGAGCTGCAGCACCCAGCTGTGACTGTGCTACGGGTAAAAATTTATGAGTTTGAGATATGTGTGTGTTGCACATCATGATATGTATTTAGTTTTTATTTTCCATAAAAATGCACATGTTTTATTTCAACATTATGTCATTTTTTAAGAGTTGCAGCTACGGCTGCAACAGACTGTGTAAGTCAATATAGGTTCTCAATGCTTGAATTTTTTTTGTTATGTATGTGTGTTATATTTAAATTTACATCATTAAAAATATTCACACCTATTTCGATCACTTTTGGGGGGTCAAATATAATTTATTGGATTTTGGTGACATTTTGGCTTGAAATTTTTATTAAAAGATAGTCGGGACAATCCATTTTTGAGAGACCAAATGGAATTATTTTTAAAAACTGTTTACATCCCAAGTATCTCTTTGAATCTATTTTATAAAACAATTTGAATTTTTACGATTGGGTGTTAAACGAAAATTTGATGGCCAAAATACTAACAAGGTGTCAAGCAGGTAGCTTAGGAACAGAGATGGGACAGTCAATTTTTGGATGCCTTATTGGACATATTTTGCAAACTTGTTTCATTGATATATTCCCCTATGAATTTAGTTTACAACTCAATTTGAATCACTCCATTCCGATATCGTATGCAAATTTTATGACCAAAATACCGTCTGCCTATCACAAATCTGCATTCCTAAAACTATATTTTCTAGACTATTCATTGGCTTATTTGATCCATCAATTCTTGTTGGATTCAAAACCTGTTTCTAATGGAGATATCTACATGAATCTACTTTCATTTCCAATTGGAATCACATCAATCCGTTATCAAACGAAAACGTTAAGCCTAAAACCGTGACTATTGGTCTAGTCCAGAATTCAAAAAAACACCATGTCATGCAGGCTGTTACTAAGTGATTTGGAACATCATTACATAGAATTTTAAAAACATGTTTCTAATGGAAATGGACCTATGAATTTAATTTCATTTGGTTTTGGAATCACTCAAATTGGACAAGGAACGAAGAAGCTATGATTAGAATATCGTTGGTGGGTCTAGATGGACATTGCTCTCGTACAGGTATAAAATGGATTTTGCTTTGTTCATTTTTTTTTTTTGGATTTGTTTTATAAGTAATTGCTTGTTATTTTTTTCATAAGTGTTGGGTGAAGATAGACCAATCATCTCTCTTCTTTCATCATCTCATGTTTTATTGCAGGCAAGTGCTAGGTTTTTGCAGGTCCTTAGAAGAAGAAGGTCAATGCATGCACGAGTGACACTTGAAGTTTTTTTTTATCAATTTGCAAATGGATTGAGCACATAAAAAAAATGGATAAATTTATATGAAAACCATACCAATGTTCAATAATTCAAGTCCCATTGCTACATGCCAATAATCATTTTTAGACACCTATCATACCAATTGTTGCAAAAAAAAAACCCTCAAGAAGCCAATTTCCCTATGGTAGATTCATTCACCCTCCTCATTTCAAAAACCTAAAAATCCATTCATGTTGAAGTCCCATTTTCCACTGCTTATGTAGTCACCATAATCGTTTTATTTCCCATCACTATTACATCATGACTTCACAGATACTTTCCACTTCTGAGTTTCATGTTGGTTCTATTTTTCTCTATGATTCTTCACAATTATTTATTTTGTAGTTGTATTGGATGATGTGGAATTCATTAAGGTCCACCTTCCAATGGTCTTGTCCCATCAACTCCGACACATCATCTGGGATCAAGATTAGAGTTTTTATAGTGCCCTGGTATCTGCATGAATCAATGGCAGATTCTCTTGTTGTTAATCATGGGGATTCATCAATGCCTCTTGATTGACAAATCTTGTAGGTAACTCGACTCGAGCACATCCATTCGTACCTGTCAAGATGCACTAAGGTACTTTAGAGCTCACTGTCATCAAAGGTGAGTTTCTTCACATTGGTTAACAGCATACATTAATGGCTGGTAATCCAATGATTTCTTTCCATGCTCGACTTCAGCACATTCATTCGCATGGTAAGAATTATACCTTGGTTTTGTAGCAGCTGAAGATTATGTGATCTAATGGTTTCAACAATGCTTTGCAGCATCATTTGTTTAGTAGTTTTGCAATTCCTTTCCATTTTTAGTTCAGCAGTTGATTTTCAGAATAAGAGAAAGGGCTTTCTCCTTCTATGGTAGAATTTCTTCTCATCAATTGTCTCAGCAGTTAGTTTTACATGCAACCAGCACAACATCATGGATCAAATTCAGTCTCATCTAGTTTCAGCTCTCATATACATATGTCTCAGCATCAAATCGGCCTACATAGCTCCATCATACACCAATCCATTCATGTCAACCAAGGCTTCCACGGAGGTAACACTTGAGGTAAAATAGCATGAGTTTTTGATTTATTAAAGATTTAGACAAATGTCATGGAGAACCACTAAGCATTAGCCATTTCCATTTTCCATATAGGATTTTATGTCCATCCATTCCCATCATTTCCCACTCAATTCTAACACTTCATCATTCATGCACATCCACTTCAAATTCCAACCCAACTGACCAAGCATGAAAAAATGATACTTTATTGTTGTCACACAAGAACCAACAATAGGAAGTCTTGCTGCTGCCACACAAGAACCAGCAGTAAAAAAAATAAAAAAATCCTTGATGTTACCACACAAGAACCAACACTAAGAAACGGTGCTCTGTTTCCATATAAAAATAGTGAGGAGAAATAAAGCAGCTGATACACATCTTGAAAGTGAAGGATATGTTGGACACAAGAACCTACAACATGAAAAGTTGATGTAGAAGCCATTCATTCTCAAGAGTATGCTATCACACAAGCACGATGGAAAACAATAGCATGATTTCTTTGATTTGTTTTCTTTGTTCAGTGGTGCACATGATGGTTCACATCTTCATAAGTCAAAATTATTGAGAGCCACATTTTATATGGTATATGGATTTTCCACCATCTTATACATATGGTATCTTTACCATCCACTAATGCATACATTAGTTTTAGCCATCATAAGCATGATACATGCACAATGGAAGTCCTGTAGCAGCCTTTTCAAGGTCTGATGTGAAGTTTATCTTAGCAGCATGAAGGTAATGATTACTCCCAGCATTGGTCATTTGTCAAGGTTGACAGAATTTCTAAAATGAGTTTGATTGTTGTGGAATGTGCAAAAGAATGCTTGGCATCTCATTCAACGAATAGTCCTATTACATTGGCATGGCTTTAATGGTCAATAAAACACGGTTGCCTCTATTTACAATCATAAAGGAAGTTTTCTAATGATTTGGGCATTTTTTTGTTCTGAAACGAACACATGCTGCCATATAACAGGGTATGAAACAAGGGTAGGTGATTTGTTCTTTCCACTCTCTAAAAAGAAATTTGATCATTTTAATGTTACATTCAGTTGCTCTATTCATCCATTTTACATATATTCATATATCATTTCATGCTCATCATTTTGAGGATTCAGTTGGTGTGCCAATTGTTGGAGATCATTAGTTTTCTTTCAAAATCACAAAGAGGCAATATGAAGAATTGATTACACACTTGGGTTGAAGTTGGTTTTAATAAACCTGAGTACATGATGTATCCTCAGTTTGTGGGAGATGGTTGTTTACAACTAAGATGACAAATATTCTATTGCATGAGGACATGCGGCATATTCAGTTTGGGGGAGTGGTTTTTGACATTCTTTGTGCATACTGATTTTTACTCATTTACAACTTGCAAAAGGGTAGAAATTGAAGTGGGCATATCTCCCAAAAGGTGATCTGGGTCTTTGTGAAATTTGGTGAGTAGATGCACCAAATTAATATGAACAATACCTCAAAGCTGTAGCCCAAACCAGTTTGTATTTTGTGAAATATGGGTTCAAGAAGTTTAGCTGTAACACACTTTTTCATGTTCATCCACATAAAATGCTGAATTTGAATTGAGTATATCTCACAAACCATGTATTGGATCCTCATGAAATTTGGATAGGAAATGCATAACATTATTAAGAACAAGAGTGGAAAGTTTCAGCTCAATCTAGTGCACGTTTTTCGAGAAAATGGCCATCATCACCTACATCCAATTCACATTTTTCTCGAAATCCGTGATGTGGGTTGTCTAATTTTTGGTGTGGAGATGAATTAGAATGGTATTTATTTTATGACACAATTTCAGCCCAACCCAGTTCATCGTTTAAGAGAAAAAGACTTCGGAAGTTTTTCGTTCAAAAGGCTGCAACACCGTAAAATATTGCCATACTGCCATTCCGTTCAGCTGTGACTCCATTTTTTGTTCCATTCAGCTATTCAGTTGTGACTCCATTTTTTCGTTTCGTTTAGCTACGACTCCATTTCTCGTTTCGTTCAGGTGCGACTCCATTCCCCGTTCCGTTCAGCTGCAACTCTGTTCCCTGTTCTGTTCAGCTGCGACTCCATTTTTCGTTCTGTTCAGCTATGAATCCGCCAAATTCGTCGCTAAATTTAGCACTATTTGGGATACAACTCTGCCAAAATCTTCAATAAAACCTTCGCCAAATTCTTTGCTAAAATAAGCTGTGACTCTGCCAAATTTCTACTAAAGAGCTGTGACTCCGCCAAATTTTCTGCTAAATCCTCCGCTAAGTGACTTTGCCAATTTCTGTTAAACTCTCCATTTCTTCTAGCTACAGCTGCGTGAATCTTAAAATCAAGGAACAAGTGAATGATTTTTTCTAGTTGGATGCTACACAGGTATTGGGTTGCATGAGGACATGCAACAAGTTCAGTTTGGGGGAGATGTTGGGCCCTAGAATTGTCCATTTTCCATCACTTATCGACATATATTTCATCCATTTTCTTGCCATTATTTCCCATTTATCATTTCATTTTCCATCCATTTGTTGTAACTATGTGTAAAACAACATGCTACTTCCATTGATGTTTTAAGTGGTTAATAATGATTATTTTCCATTATCTTTGATGAATTAAAGACTATTATGCATAATTTTACTAGTGATGGCCTGTGGAGTGATTTGTCATGTATAGGATGCTCATAACCAGCGGTTACAACCTTAACCGAAAATGCATGCCACATAAGAACACCTTGATTCACGTCTTGATTTGCAAGCAAATGGAAACGAATCTAAAAAATCTGAGACATGAGTTTTGTGCGTAACATCCTCATTTACCTGACTCGCAAGGAAATCGCCAAACAAAGCCATGGTTTGCGATATGTAGGTGGTCCTTTGAGAGGGTATTTTCCAGATTTGCTATTGCGGCCAGTTCCAAAGTTGCCAGCAGTTACGACCGTGTTTCAGCTGTTGCAGATCACAATTTGGGGGTTCAGTTCCTCATTTCCATGAGATAATTTTATGTGTAAATATGTAATCAATCGCATTGAGAAGGGGGATTCAAGGAGGAGAGAAATCAATGTTATGATGTAGGATTTGATCCAGATCCATTGTGATACTTTCATTCTAATAATACATACTAGTAGTTTCTTAATTCTGGAGTTGTAGACTTTCATTGTGGAGATCCAGCTCTGCTCAGTGGAGGAAGGGCCCTTTTCCCTGAGCAAATGCTAGTAGTGTTGATTCTAAGTGTTTTATTTTGTAGATCTGTTATTTGTTAATTCATGCTTTCATGCATTAGATTGATCATAGTTGTTTTTATTATTTAGTTCATGCTCTCATTAGATTTATCATAGGTTGTTTTCCTGTTAATTCATTTTGATAGATCATTGGCCAACTTAACATTGCTTTCAGGTTCATGTATTTAGATCTTGTTTCATAAGAATTGATTCTGTTGAAGTGTGATTAGATTTATAGTTTGGATTTATGAATAGGTTTGAGTATTGATTTACTTTCAAGAAGTTGTGACCTAGTTTACAAATAGTTTCGATTGCATACCAATAGATCAACAGTGGTAGGTAGAAATTGTGCTTGCATATATCTTGCACGATAGCTTTGAAATAAAAGACTTCGTCGGGTTGATAATTTATGTTTAGCACTCTGCATGTTAAGTTTTAATTGACTGGCATATAGTGGGCACAACACCATCCACACATGAAGAGCATTACACCATAGATCTTGCCTCCAAAGCTTCTTTATTCCAAAATAGTAAACAATACAATATAAATAGAAACAAATTCTCAATCTGCCTCTAACTAGCTTGGAAGAGGTAATATATGCTTTATTTATAGCAAAACATGAAATCTATCCCAGGGGGGCGCAATTCCCAAGGAGAGAGAGATTGCAGCTACATGTGGAGTCAATCTGGGCTTGATCTGTGTCTAACTAAGCCTAATCTGAGTCTCACTGAGTGAAACTGTTAATTGGAGAGCTGATTTGACTGACACCTCAACCTACTAACTGAAGCATCCACCAAAACTCATCCAGATGAGCCCACACGTGTGGAGGAGAGAGAGAGAGAGGGCGCAATTCCCAAGATTGCATGCAATAACGTACTCTTTTTTCATCCCAGATCGGCTCCTTCTATCAAGGAATGGTCAGATCCAGTCAATCCCAAGATGATGAGACCGATTTCAGTCAAATCGGAGCAAATCCCAATGATTTAGGATTTTGAATTTTCTCCATTATTTAATTAATTTATCAATTAAATAATCAATGTTTGATTTTTAGGGATTTTTTATCTTAGTTGTAGACAAATCACTCAAAATTTAGAAAAAGTGGGTCTACAGGTTTACATGGCACTCTAAGCTAGAAAATGAGCACCCCCGTGACTAAAACTGATTTTCGAGCCCATTTTTATTACAAAACCAATTTTTCCAATTAGACTATTAAAAAATAGCCTAAGTTTTGTGGAAAAATTAAAATTAAAAAAACTTAAAAAATTGAAAAAAAAATAAAAACCTAGGGGGGCTTAGACATGTTCATATGACTCAACCACAATGCCTATCATGTTTATACATTGACACATAGACTCTAATAACCTCAATAGGCCTAAATGCCAAGCTGACCACCGCAACTTTGAAGGTATTGACTGAAAAACTCAAAAATTATCAGTCGTTTATTCAACAACCAATAATAACCAAGGGAAAAAATACCCTGGGCTGATCGGATTGATAAATAAAGTCTAAGAGACTGAGTCTTTTACAGACACTATCATGCTAAAACATTTTATTACAACTCCCCCATGGGGTATGAACATGTGATATAGTACAACAACCACTTCCCAGAATCTATTCTGAAGGTCTTCTAAAGTCCGAACAAATCATCTTTGTTCGGTTCACCATGCTCACTTGATAAAAACCCCTAAGTACAAATTAGGTGGTAACAAGTTGGAAAAGAAATTACAGGAGAAAGAGAAGTAGAAACTTGAAAAAGAGAAAGAACTTGAATGTAGAATTATTCCTCCTTCTAATAGAACTAGTGAGCAAACAATTGTCCAATCTATGTCACACCTTATCCTGAAAGATTTAGAGTTGGTTGGTTTAAAGAATCAAAATAAAAATCTAGAAAACTTGGCAGCAAAAAGAGAACAAGAGAGAAATGCTTGGGAATCCAAATGACAGGCTTGGGAATCCAAATGCTAGGAATTACAAAATAAGAATGACAAGTTAATGAAACAGGTCACAGGTCAATCAACAGTACATGGGAAAAGCATATCATTTGGGATGCTACTATAGCAGAAGCAAATAAGTTGAGACCTTATCTTGAAATTGTTTTAGCTAAAGACATTGTGATAAAGTCATCCACACATAATGTAAGAATAATATGTGAAAGACTCAATAAAAATCTTATTGACTGTGCTAATAATTCCATAGATTTCTTAAATGGATTAACAGAGGATGAACTGAAGGAGAAAACACAAACGATATAATATCAATGATAACCTAGGCTAGGAATGTATTGAACTAGTATCATCATTTGGACACTATTCAGGACAAAATTGACATCATGGCACATCAATTAAATCTCTTTAGAGATATCTTTGGTCCTTAATTTAAGAAAGGACTCCCATCTTTTGGGAAGAAAAGGGAACTATGCTGACTCAGAAGGAGTATCAAGAAAAGTTGGTTCAATGCATATTGGATCACACAAATTTTGTTGATATGAACCAATAATTATCTAGAAAAATGATTGTAGATAAGCTAACAGATGAATTTGAAGTGTTCTTTTATTTCAAGGAAGTGTGTGAACATTTGCTGAATTATTCTTACAAGGATCATATAGAATTGCACATGTTATCAAAGGAGATGTCCACGTTGGAATTTCCATCTGCAGACCAATGGAAGACAGTGGAAAAATTCAGAAGGTCCAAGTACACGTTGCACGCTTGAAGACATGGAACATTGTGGAATTTTTTCTACTGAAGAATAGTTATTAGGCATTAATTTACTTTCTAGAATCAATTAGTAGTAATAAGTATTTAATGACACATGTAAAGGAAGTTAATCCTATTTTCAGTAGTTAGTTTTATTTCAGCTCGTGGAGCAATTGTATAAGAACCTATGAATATTATGGAAAAAGGTTTGGAACCTATGAGAACTGAGTTGTGTTTTTTGAGACTTATCTTAATAAATTATAGAGCCAAAGATTTCCTTTTTTTCAAAGATTCACGTGTTGTTTATGATTACAAACTGTCTTTCCTTTCTTATTGTGAATGCTTTTTCCTTTTATTTCCTTTCATTATGTATTCCTTCATTTCTAAAATAAGTTGTTAATGGTTCAGAATTCATATGTATATGCGCTTACTGTTATTTCAAATATTCACCAAGTTTTTCCTCTAAAGTTAGCACTGGATTCATATCTGGTAGATGCCCATGTTAATGGAATGTTCATTATCTCTTCCTTTACATGATACTCAAGCATTTTGATGGTAACTGAATAGCTATCTTGTATTTTTTGAGGTTTCCATGCACACAACTTTGTGATTGATAATATATATTTTGGCTCCATAGCCCAAGGTTTACTTTCCCTATTTCAACCAACAATAGAATTTTATTCTTTATCTTATTTACATATCTGGCCTTGTTAAAATAACCATCGAGAGATCCTTCTCTGGAAAGGAAGAAGCCAAATTTCTTTCCTAAAGTTGGTTCTGTGGTTACCTTGAGGTTTCCTTTCATAACCTAAGGTACATTTTGAGTGCTAACAACAATCACAAAGAAGAAATAGAAGAATGATTGATAAATCATTGATTCATGGATTTTACAAGCCCAAATTAATGGATGATTGGCGTCGTTTTCATACTTTTGAGATTCTGAAAACTCCAAAGAAGACTCCAGGGTGGTGTTTTTTCGTAAAGTTAGTCCCCGAAGTCCAAAAAAACATAAAACAATTTAGAGTAGAACTCTCTTAGTACAGGAGAACTAAGGTATGCCTTTTTCCTAGTTATTCGGCAAGGTCTGAAAAAGGGGTAAACTATCAATAGAACGACGCTCATTCAAAAGCGAGCAAAGCGCTCTATAATTAATGAGTGTGAAGGAAAGCAATATCACTCAAAAAGTTCCATTTATTTATGAGAATGGTAGAAACAACTTTAAACTTGATTCTTTGTTCTTAGGAGTTTAACGAGCATGACAAATGACATAAAGAATGCTCAGAATCTTTTTCATGTTTAAGCCCATAACACGAAAAAGAGAAAAATAAGCTTGAAAAGGTTCCTTTTCCATAATTTTAGACCTCCAGGTCCAGAAAAGAGATAAATCTATGCCTGAAGATACTCTTCTAGATTCCAAAGAAAATAGAGTGTTCCTTTTTTGTAAATAATCCACATGGTCCTAGAAAGAGATAACCTGCCACCAATGTGGATGATCGTTCAATTTACCTTAACGAGTCTGAACGAACAAGTTTACTTGACAATCTAGTTAATTCTAAGGAGTCAAACTAGGGCTTAAAGATAACACCATATCTTTCCCATGAAGTTTTAATGAGTACAGAAAAGTCAACTCACGGCCTCTTTAATGTTTTTAGCGAGCTCGAAGGAGAGCAGAAACAATTCTCTAAATGCGAGGAGATGAGTGTCAGAGGCAAGTGAAACTAGTTCCAAGTGTAAGGAACAAACCTAATCATAATGCAAGGAACATGAGCAAGATAAAGACACTCCGGGAACGTCTCCTCAAGAAAAAAGGTGTTAATTTTCAAAGGAAAAATGGTGTAAGGCTAAGCGATGATGATAGAAAAGATGAGGGCTTATACAATGAGATAAACACGTGGAAGCCGACATTAGGATCACAAGCGCGAGCAGCATACATCGAAATGCAATTGTAGCTTGAACAACAAGGTGAGGTCAGTAAAAAATTGTGAATCCAACTAAGAATCCCGTCTCCAAGAAACAACAACATCATAATCATATTCAAAAGAAAAGATCCGATCCAGGTCACTTTGGAAGAAACATGTACAACTCTGCCATATTCTACATAAGGTGTAGTCAATAAGGAATAAACAAAATAAAAATCTATAGTTACAAGGCCCACGGATTTATAAATCAATAAGATCAAATTCATAATAAAAGAAAAAATCAAGAAGGGAGATAGAGTTTGCAGGGACAAACTCAGTATCACAGGAGTCAAGAAATCTATAAGAAAAATCAAACTCATCAGCATCACTTAATTGATGATCAAAGGGAGAGTCCAAATACTGAACAAGACTAACACACAAATATTGATCAATGGAAATATTAGGCTTATGAAGCAAATCAAGGTTAGACTTAGTCACAACTGAACCAACATAAAAAAGAAGGTCATACTAGGAAGACTTCGTCAAAAGGAAGTAGACCATCCCAGATAGGACACATATCTGAAATTTCAAATGGATCAATAGAGTAGAGAGGGGGTTCTGCTTTCTATATAGGATGAATCACCTGGTCAATTGTTGGGACTGAGTCCCGAGAAGGTAAACATGAACATAGATGTTTCTTCTTAGTAGTAATTGAACGTGAGGAATATGAGGCCACATAGCTCACCTGTGGTGGGTTAGTGTCTATTGAGACATTAGGAATTAATAAAGGAAGTACTTGGTCTCTAGTTGGGTTAGGATAGGGATCAATAAAATCCAACTGATCAATAGTGATGATTTATTAGTTATGATTAAAGTACATCACGCGAAAGAATGTTGATACCACATCCTGCATGGCATAAACATAATCACGTCTGAAGAGCATATTGAAGTCTAAGGGGTCCTTAATCACCATGAAATCAACTTAGACAATATTCCCACCCAAAGTAACAGGTGTTTGAGAAAGAATTCTCAAAGCTGTACTAGTTCTTCTATCAAAATCTAGTAACTAACTAGCATTTGACACAAGCCTGGGAGATCCCATGCCTCACCAAGAATGAGTAGACAAAATAATAACTGAGGCTCCTTCATCAACAATACAACGAGCAATCATGCATTATACAACTTTGACCTCTATTTAGAAAGGTGCATCAGAAGGAATGCATGACTCAACTAGGCTATCCCAATCAAAGTCAGCAATATGAGAGCTTGGTGGGGGTTCATCTGAAGCGATTTCAGTGACCCCTTGTTTAGTAAGTTCTGAACTAGGAGTCAAGAAAATGTGACTATAGGACACTTCACTCTCCAAAGGAATAATGGGATTTATTAGCGAAGGAATCTATTAAACCGCTTTGTAAAATTCACTCTATGAAGGGAGAGTGGGATTGACCAAAGATGACATTGATTCAATCGCATAAGGATCACTCTATGAAAGAAGAGTAGGGTGAAAGAAAGACTAGGAAGGTTTGACCACTAGATCAACCGAAGGTTGAGTAGGGTGTTGAGAAATTTTAGTTTGTTTAAGAATGGGATGGCATTTTAACCAAAGTCTTTGTACCTCCGCAATGGAAGGGAATTGATGAGTAAGGTGGTCTCCCTCACAAATATTACAAGGAAACTTGAGCGCATGTTTTGAATGGTTAGTCTTTTCAATAGTGTCAATATGAATCACAGTGGTTGATTGTTTTCCCTCAGCATCATCTACAGAGGATGAGAGTTTCCCCCCCAGCATGACCTACAGAGGCTAAGAGACCGGGTCCAACATGACCTACATATATTTGAAGGGTTCCACTAGCATGAATCGCAGAGGCTGAATGGTTAGGATCAACATGCTTCGTAGATGTTTATTGTCTACCCCCAACATGACCTATAGAGGCTGGGTGGTTGGGTCCAACATGAGCTACAGAGGTTTGACGAATTTTTCCAGCATGACCTGCAGAGGCTGGGTAACTGGATCCAACATGACTTGTAGAGGTGGATGGGGAGTTTCAAATTGACCTACATAGGCTGAGTTTCTGGATCCAACATGACTTGTATAATTTTCATGGTCAAGATTAACTTCAATTGCAGAAGTTGAGTGCTTAGATCCAACATGACCTACAAAGGTTCGATAGGTGCCTCCAGCATTACCTCTAGAGGCTAGGTAGTGAGGTTCAACTTGACCTGTAGAGGTTGAAAAGGAACCCCTTTTCTTTCAAGTGTTCTTCATATTCTTCCCTATTTTACTCGTTTTAGACTGCTTCTTACAAGTATCAGAACATTCATCGCATGATGTAGAAGGAGGAGGATAGGTAGCTTCAAGTGAGAGGGAAGTAGTGTTTTGAATCCCTTGATATAAGAAGCTTACATTAGAAGCATCAGGAGCATTCAGGACAATTGGAGTGGAAAAAAACCACACTGGTAGCCCTATGGTGAATCTAGGTAGATTGCATGTGGCCATCAAAGGAACACCAACATTCCCTATGAGAGGAATAATACAAGGAGTCCCTAGTAAGAGGGTCTCTTTATTGGTGTTGATAGGGGTTTTTTCCATAGTTTCAAACAAGAAGACAAAGTCTGAGTTCAACATGCAACCAACAGTACAAAGAACACACCACTAGTATAAAATACCTAAGTATCAAACCAGGAAAATGGAGGTACCTTTCAAAGGAAAATATGGGATGATGAGGGCCCAGAACTAACCGGTGAAGGTTGGAGAGTAGTTACTTGGCATATCGTGAATATTTCTCTGGGTGCAATTGTTGGAATCACCCAACCACCCTACCAAATTTTCAATCGAGGTTACCTTCCATGTTAACCCTAGGATCAATGGAATGACCTCCACTTCTGCCTGTTTAAGATCCTACAAGACAAGATAATAAGGCTACCAAAATCATGGAAACATTTCGATGGAACAGTCGTAAGTCCAACCGATGCACATGGGATGGGTAGCTAATCCTGAAACTCAAGCAATACCAAGCACCACACGGGGTCGGGAGGAGGTATTGGGTGAGTCTCCAAATATGCAACAACTCTATTGTATGCTTTACTGAGAAGAGGAGGGGTATATCCAACAGTTCAGTATCGTGTGACCTCGTGCTTGACTCATGTGTAAGAGTATCTTTTCGATGTCTTTCTCAATGAAGTTGGATTTCATAAAATATCGGCCACTATGTTTGAGTTTGAAGTTTTGGGTAGTTAAAATATCCCTAACCCAAAACACTAGCCTATACTAGTGTGTGTTGTCCCTACAAACAAACAATTACTAATAAATTTTATATATTAAACGTTCATTTTAAAGGGTTTTTTATTACTCAAAGGGGCTGACGAAGGTGGAAAAAAATGGTGTTTTGACTCAAAGTTGAAACAAGATGACTAAGAAAAGAGAAATGAAATGCAAAAAACAAAAACTACTCCTCTTTCTTTCTCAAACAGAAACTTGAAATCCACTAAAGAACAACTTCTCTTGTATTTTTTCAAGAATAATGATATGCAGTGCATTAAATACCAAAAACCTAATCTACATGCATATTAAAAAACTATATTTTATTTTTTCTTTTTCTTTTATAAATGTAGAAGAAAAACTGGCTACAAACTAATGTATACAGATTACAAGAACAAAGCAAAAGGACTCCTTCTAAGCAACCACCAAACAGACTGTAGACTTCCCTAAAGTCAGAATGAACCCTACTTGGAAGGGAGGATTCCATAAGAGAAAATTAAAATACTTTGGCATGGTGAAGTTAACCAACAAGGAAAAAAGGAAACAAAGACCAATAAGCTTCTGAGATCGAACAGAGATCATTGACGGAGGCTGACCAGAAACAAGTGCCAAAATTCAAGCCAAGCAAAGGGGCTAGGGGGGAAAGAGAAAAGAGAAAACCCTAATGATACACAAGGACTTGAAACATAGATAAAGAACACCTAACATATATGAAACTAACTCCCTAGTGTCACGCAGATGCATAAGACCCTAAAAAACATACCAAACAACCCTTGAACAGCCATAAAAACCACTAAAAATATGAAAAAGGAAGTTTCAGGGGCACTCACGAGTTTTTCTACTACTGCATTGTAACAAAATTAAATAATA
>LPNX011084299.1:195450-251246 GCA_001517045.1 Pseudotsuga menziesii
TATTCAAAGTATTCTGGTAATATTATTTGTGTAAGTGAATAATTATTCACTTCGGTATCAGAGCGAAATTACTATTCAAGCTTCTAGGGCTTCCCTAAAAAATAGGACCTTGTCCTTAAAAAATAAAAAGGTAAAAGTAACCCACCAAAAAAAGAAGTAAAACGAAAAAATGGGGTAAAAGTGAAACCACACATGGTTCTTAATAAGTGGGTTTGGGTTTGATCATAAAAAGTGCATAATAATAACTACAAAGAAGCAAGTGGGACTTGAACCTAGGTGGGGAAGGTAACACTTATTCCTCCCAACCACCCAATCTACTTGCATTTTACAAAAGTATTGGAAAAAAATAAAAGTCAAGGACTAGAATTTGGAAGGTTATATATTATTTTATATAACTTAAGTTTAAAAATAATTATTATTATTATTATTATTTTTGGAAAAAAGAAAGGTTATTTGACCTAACAAGAAATAGTCGAAGAAAGTTTTTTCCAAAAGAGACATATTGAGAATTATTAAAGCTTTTGTATCTACCCTTCTAGAAGAAACAAAAACAAAAGTGAAGTAGAAACATAGTCACAAACAATGGCTACTACATATTCAGAAATGAAGGCACAGCTACAAACAACAGTGGACGAGTTAGAACAATACAAGGCGATCAATAAAATTCTACAAGCTGAGGGTGAAACAAAAAAGTGGTTGAAAGAGTGGAAAGATGATGAGAATCACCACTTATGGAATCATAATCGATAGCTAGAACGAACCATAAGAGATAACAAGAAAATGTTATATGATCAGGATAAAGAAATATCATGTTTAAAAATTCATAATCAAAACCTATAGGACCAGATCAAAAATTCAAAAAATGACAACAAATCACCATATGGATGTGATAATGAATTAGAAGAAGAAATAAAACATCTAAACAAACTCATCATGGAAAAAGATGCTGAATTGGCGCAAGCCTAGATGAGGTTAAAAAATCAAGAAGCAGAGTTACGTCATCATAAACAACAACAAAAAACTCCAGCAGTAGTATGACGACAGTAAGAAGACACATAAGTTAGAACTAACAAAAGGAAACAAGGTTTTATCAAGCCATTCCGAAGAAATTTTCAGATTAGGTAATCATAACAAGACACTAGTCACAAAAATTAAGAAGTTGAAAAGTAGTTGGAAGACAGAAAAATCTACGGAAGACATTGAAGGAAAACTTCTAGGCAAATAGGAAGAAAATCGTTGTATCAGAAGGAATAATGAAGATATTAAGGAACAACTTAAGAAGTCTAAAGATGACAGAAAATCACATGTAGAAGTGATTAAGAAGTTTCAAAATGATAACATGCAGTTAGAAAACAAGTTGGAAAAGATACAGAACGAAACCTTAAAACCTCAAGAGATGAAAACACAACTTTCTACTCAGATCAATGCTAAAAAAATGACACTCATAAAAGACAATGACATTTTGAAAATTCCATATTGACACCCCAACCATAAAAACAAATCCTCTAAAAAGTGGGAAATGTCGAAAGATAGCGTTACCAATGTGATCAAATCTCCTAACGATAGATCAGTATGGAATGCCAACAGTCCACAACAAATCAATTTGGGATGGATTGATTCATCCACATATTGGAAGTTGTGCTCAAATCTTAGTAGTTCGTATCAACACGTTTCATCAGCTGTGACACCACAAAAGATGATGCAAAAACATTACAAGGCTTTGAGGACAAAGCCTTTCTAAGGGAGTGGCAATGTAACAAACTTAAATAATAACAACAATGTATATATATATATATATCAATATGAATTATTAATACTAATACATATTGATATTCATAATTAATAATTAATAAATAGTTATTAGTCAACTATTCTAAAATGACGCATCCTTTCATGGATGGTATCCAAAGTGCCTTTCCAATTTATATATATATGGCACTCACTTTGTAATCTATAATCATATCTATTCTATCATCAATTTATATATTACTATGGCTTATTTAATATTCCAAGTATTTTGGTAATATTATTTGTGTAAGTGAATAATTATTCACTTCATGCATCATGAGTGAATCGCATGCTTCCATTATAGGATGTCACAAATGCATTAGGAAATCACAACTGTTGAGTTTCGTACATGCAAATGGGTGGGAAAAGGCTGAAAATTGTTTAAAAACTACCCTAGGAAGGAAGGGGAGGTGTACTATCACGGTTAGAAGGTATTCCTAAGTGGAAATAAGGACCTAAAACCCTACAAACCACTGGAATAAAGACATAGAATCCCCAAACAAACAAGGCTCTCCCCAATATGGTCACCAATTCTGTTGTAGAGGAAAGTTTCCTATGGTTGGGTGTTAAGAGTCCATCGACACACTACAGTTGAAATATAGATGCATATAGTTCTCCAAGTAAATGTAAAAAATATCCAGAGATAAGAATGGTTCATACCTTAGTCAAATGAAATTTGATCCAAGAATCCCTTCAGTCCTCCTCTTGCTCCTCTTGCTCCAAAAGACTTGCATAACGAATTATAGCTTCCTCAAACGAATATGGCCACATTTAAATCAATGATAATCAAAGAAACATAAAATCCTAATATGTTTAACATGAACATATTCTCATAAACAAAGATTCAATATAAAAGACACATTGATTAGAAGAGGAAGAGCATCATATCTTTATTAAACATGGAAGAAGTACAAAGATACCTTCTCCTCAAGCTAGGAACCTCAAGAAACCTTGATTTGGTTCTTTTGCTTCCCTTCTCCAATGAACTCAGCCTCCAATATCTACTACACAAGGATGAAAATATAGGGAAAATGGGAGGAATGACAGTCCCAATTCCTCTAGCATAACAATGCAAAATTTCAAGTTTTCTCTCATGGACCTCTCTCCTTCTATTTATACATTTCTAAAGAGATATGGTCGAATAAGGGTGAGTTACAACTTCCCAATTCAGTTCCATACCCTCCAAAACCATCCCTAATTCAATATTTTTATTACTTTTTACCACTATAGGAGGTAACCGCGGGTTGCATGAAGGAAAAGTCACGAGTACAAAGGTGAAACTCGTGGCTTTTCTTAACAAAATTCGTGATTAGGTAAAAGATGCTCATTTTTATGATACTTTTGGTAATTTCTAGGATTTGGAGTTTTTTGGAAAGTTGTTCCTAACTTGAATACATTTCAAACGGCCTAGAGAAGAGGTCAAATGGATTTACATAATTCCGGATATGACAACTCCAATCTAGGTTTTTTTCAGTGACTTTCATGAAGTGCCATCATGGAAGTGTCATAATGCGATGAAAACATGGGAAAGTGGTCATAAGAAGAGAGTGTGTCATTTTAGGGGATAACACTCATCTTGTGATCATCACTTCCAAATATGATGTAATCAACATATACTTCAGTAATTATCATACTCCCTTTATCGATCTTTATGTAGATATTGATATCTACATTTCCCTTCTTGAATCCATGTTGTTGTAAGTATCTATCCAATATTGAGTGCCAAGCTCAAGGAGCTTGCATGAATTCATATAGGGATTTCTTTAACCTGCATACAAAGTATTCAGTTCCCGATAGTAGTGTTACCACCTAAGTTGCACTTAGTGGTTTTTTATCAAGTGAGCCTAGTGAACTGGACAAGGATAACTTGTTCGGATTTCAGAAGACCTTCAATCTTGCTTCTGGGAAAATTTGTTTTACTATATCACATGTTCGTACCCCCTTGGGGGAGTTGTAATAAATTTTATAGCATGATAGTGTCTATAAAATACTTGGTATCTTAGAATTTATTTGTCAATCCGATCAACCCAGGGTGTTTTTTCCCTTCGTTATTATTTGGTTGTTGAATAAACGACTGATAATTTCTGAGTTTTTCACTCAATACCTCCAAACTTGGGGTGGTCGGCTTGGAATTTAGGCCTATTGAGGTTATTAGAGTCTATGTGTCAATTTATAAACATGCTAGGCATTATGGTTGAGTCATATGAACATGTCTAAGTCCCCCTAGGTTTTTTTAATTTTTTCAGTGTTTTTTATTAAAATTTAATTTTTCCAAAACTTAGGCTATTTTTTAATAGTTTAATTGGAAAAATTGGTTTTGTAATAAAAGTGGGCTTGAAAGTCAAATTTAGTCATGTAGGTGCTCATTTTCTGTTAGATTTTTATCATATAAGCTAGCATTATGATATTAGGATCTTTAACTGAGAGAATAACATGCACAGCAATAAAACACAAGAGACAAGAGACACAAAGGATTTTCCTCAGGGAAACCATAAAGGAGAAAAACCCGCAACTTCCTTCGAGATAGAATCAGTACCAAAAGGTAAAACCCCAAAACAGTAAGATGATCTCCCGACAATAGTAGTCTCTCTCTCTCACACTGAGAGAGCTTCTCCTCTCTCACTCATGCACCCCAATGAGTGAGTGTGTGTGTGTGATAAATAGAGAGGCTCACTCTCTTTTTATATTCTTTTGTTCACTTGAAACCCATTCCAACATGTCCGTCTCACATAACAATTACTTACTAGAGCTGACATCTCTATGAGTGTCTAATAACCCTAGTTCCCCACAACTTATGGGGACTTTGCCTCCTCCGACCAATAGGAGGGTAACACAATGGTGGGGACTATTGCCCTGACTTACAATGACTCACCTAGGGTCAAATTCACTAGGATAGTCTAATAACCCTAGGGCCCCACAACTGTTGGGACTTTAACCCTTGACCAATAGGAGGGTTATCCACAATGACTTGACATAACTTTCACATTATAGAAAATTTCCAATCGGAACATCGGGGCATGACATGACTCAAGTACATCCCAAAATAAACATCGGGTTATAATAGATAAGAAATATAAGTGAATACATTCCAAAGTTACAATTACATCAACACTCCCCGTTAGCTAGGAAGGTATTCTCTCGACACAATTTTCATCACTGTTCTTCTTCGCTAGATCATCTCATCATCTGCATCTTCAAGTCATCTTTATCTTTGGATCTGGATCATCACTCAATCTAGATCATCATGGGTCATCATCACTGTATCTGGATCATCACTCAATCTGGATCATTATTGAACATCATCACTAGATCTGGATCATCACTCGATCTGGATCATCACTGGATCTAGATCATCACTCGATCTGGATCATCACTGGACATCATCACTGTATTTGGATCATCACTGGATCTGGATCATCACTGTTGAATCCTCATCACTGGATCTAGATCCTCACTCGATATGGATCAATACCACTGGTGCCATCTCATGATTCTTCTCATCATGGGAAGTTCTACAGAGCCAGCCTTCTTTCAGGCAGGTTGTAGGCCTAGACATCATGCAGGTCTTCTTCAGCACTTATATCTGACCTGCTCATTAGAATGGCCTACTCAGCACTTACATCTGACCTACTCATCAGAAAGGCATGCCCAACACTTACATCTGACCTACTCGTCAGAAAGGCATGCCCAGCACTCACATTTGATCATATAGGATCAATCATATAATCACATCAGAAAGGCCCAGCACTCAAATTCACCGGCATGATAGGACATCACTATCATCTATGAAAAGGCTTCAGCACTTACATCTGACCTGGTAGGAACCAAATCCTACACCCTCGTCGGAATGGGCCCCAATCCCAGACTAAGCTACCTGGTAATGGACTAGGTGCCTCCATTCTCCTAGAGAATGGTAGTTGCCCTTATATCTGATATGGTAGGAACCAAGTCCTACACCCTCATCAGAATGGCCTGCACTCACATATGACCTAGTAGGAACCAAATCCTACACCCTCGTTAGAATTCCCCCCAGTCCCAGACTGAGCTACCTGGTAACAGACCAGGTGCCTCCACTCTCCCGGAGAGTGGCAGTTGCCCTTACATCTGACCTACTTGTTAGAATGGCTAGCACTCATATCTGACATGGGAGGAACCTAATCCTTTGACCATGACAAAATGGCTCAGCCCTTACATCTGACTTGCTCGTTAGAATGGCTCTCTTAGTCCTAGACTAAGTATTCTTGGTAACTGACCAGGTACCTCCATTCCAATAATGGCATTCAACAGTCATATCTAACATGGGAGGAACCTAATCCTTTAACCATGACAAAATGTCTTAGCCCTTATATCTGTCCTGCTCGTCAGAATGGCTTTCGGACTCGTCACTTCCCCTTGGAAGGGACCTCGATAAGGAGAACACCAAGCTTCTCCCTAAAGTACTCAAACTTCACTTTGTCCATTTCTAGCATAGAATCACATCAGGGCTGATTAAGTCCAAGGATGACCTGCGAGCTTCGCTGGGACCAATTACATCCGAGGGCAACCTATAGGTCTATTTACATCTGAGCAACCTACAAGCTTCACTAGGATTTATGCTCAGACAACCTATCTCACCGACTATGCTAGAACTCCCTCTTTCGAGAGATATTGATCTGGCTCACATATTGGAGCTTCACTACTCCTCTCTCCCAAATAGCAAGTGGCAAAATATTTTGCCTCAGCTGTACTCAGTGCCATGCAGGACTCCATCCTACCAAACCAAGAGATCACACTTGATCCCATACTGAAGTAGCACCTCGAAATGCTCTTCCTATCAATGGCACTGCCTGCTCAATACGAATCCACATAACCCTCCAGGTTAATATTCTGATTCGTATTGTACTTGAACCCATAATCAATTGTACCCCTGCATGCTTTGCAACGATCAAGTGAACATGTCTCAATGTGTTCATAGCAACTCAAATATCTGGTCTCAGGTACATCAAGTGTTAAGTTTTTATATGCTTAGCTAAAACATCATTATTTCATTTCATTTCCATAACAAAAAGCACATAAACAGGATCATTGAAAGAAACAGTATCACAAGAACAACACAGATTTATCTTGGGAAAACCCTAAAGGGAAAAACCTAGCAAACGCTTCCTCAATATAGATGCCCCAAAAAGGTAAAAAGGTAAAACCAACAAGGAGTTCAAAAACCTGATCCTCCTCCTTCTCTAGCTACTTCTCTCCTCCACAAGTGCGCTACACAAGTGAGAGTGTGTGTGTCTCAAATGAGGAGCACTACACCTCTATTTATATTCATCCATTCACTTAAGTTAACTCATTTGACATGTAGGCTTGAGTTAAATCATGTAGGCTCGAGTTACACATGTAAGCTCAAGTAACCACACTGGGGTGTTGATGACCCACCTTTACAATTAGAGGGTACTACCTCATGACTCTTATTGGTTCTTCTGATTAGGATCATCGGGGTATAATGTAATACAAGTGGTTCTCCCAGTAGGACCATCGGGGACCACAAAAAGATACATATAGAATATTCTTCGAATTTACAATATTTCAACACTCCCCCTTAATGAGAAGGGTATTCTACAATAACATCAACAACAACAAGAGTAGAGATAGGGGACATCATCAACATCAGTAGGGTAACACATCTATAAATCATTGGAAGCTTTTCAACATCATGTAGTCTTCATCTTCAATATTCAGTCTTCATCATCAGCAACATCTTCAGTCTTTGATCAGCAACATCTTCAGCATTTTGATCTTTCAATTAGCAATGACATCTTTAGCACTTGGACCTTTCGATCAGAAAAATATTCAGCACTTTGACTGTTCAATCAGCAACAACATCTTCAGCATTTTGACCTTTCGATCAACAACATCTTCATCAATTTGACTTTTCGATCAGCAACAACATCTTCAGCATTTTGACCTTTCAATTAGCAACATCTTCAGCACTTTGAATTTTCGATTAGCAACAACATCTTCAGCACCTTGGCCTTTCAATCAGCAGCAACATCTTCAGTACTTTGATCTCTCGATCAGCAATGTCATCATCAACACTTTTCCCTTTCGATCAACATCATCATCATCATCATCATATTCTGATCTGTCGATCATAATTATCATCACATTTTGATCTTTCGATCAGAAACATCATCATCATACTCTGATATTTCGATCAGAAACATCATCAACATAGAAACATCATCATCATACTCTTATCTTTCAATCAGAAACATCATCAACATACTCTAATCTTTCAATCAGAAACATCATCATCATACTTTGATCTTTCGATCAGAAACATCATAATCATAGTGTGTCATCATCATACTATGATCTTTAGATTAGTATGTCATCATCATCATACTCTAATCTTTCGATCAGTATGTCATCATCATCATACTCTAATATTTCGATCAGTACGTCATCATCATACTCTGATCTTTCGATCAATACGTCATCATACTCTGATCTTTCGATCAGTACGTCATCATCATCATACTCTGATCTTTCGATCAGTACATCATAATCATCATCAACAACAACCTGCAATCCACAACTCAAAGACAAAAAGTCTTTGGATCACTTTTGGACTTAAAGTCCAGGGATGATACAATCCCACCACATTCTCGACAACCGAAGTTATCGGATTGATTATGGGAGAATCGATCCCTATCACTTTAGGACTAAGACCAAGGACGATGCAATCCTACCACATTCTCGGGGACCGAAGCCACCGGATTGATTACGGGAGAATCGGTCCCTATCACTTTAGGACTATGTCCAAGGATGATGAAATCCTACCACATTCTCGAGGACCGAAGCCACCAGATTGATTACGGGAGAATTAGTCCCTATCACTTTAGGACTACGTCCAAGGATAATGCAATCCTACCACATTCTTGAGGACCGAAGCCACCGGATTGATTACGGGAGAATCAGTCCCTATCACTTTAGGACTATGTCCAAGGATGACGCAATCCTACCACATTCTTGAGGACCGAAGCCACTGAATTGATTATGGGAGAATCAGTCCCTATCACTTTAGACGATTTCCAAGGATGATTCAATCCTACCACATTCTCGAGGACTGAGGTCACTGGATATATTATGGACAGATGTCCCGGGATGATACAATCCCTCTTCATTCTCGAAGACTAAGGTCTCTGGATAACTTTAGGGCAAGTGCCTAGGGATGATACAATCCCACCACATTCTCGAGGACTGAGGTCACCGAATCTATTATGGACAGATGTCCTAGGATGATACAATCCCTCTTCATTCTCGAAGACCGAGGTCTCCGGATCACTTTAGGGAAAATGCCCAGGGATGATACAATCCCACTGCAACATCACTACTCCCCCTTTCAAGGAAGGTCTTTCCGAATGACCCCAAGCTTGTCTCGAAAGTGTTCGAACTCTACTTGAGGCAGAGGCTTCGTCAATACATCATCATCCAAACCATCATCATCTACATCTTCAGTATGTGAATATTGAACTATCACCATCTGTATCTCCAGTATGTGAATACTGAAAGCATCATCATCTATATCTTCAATATAGAAATAATGAAAGCATCATCATCTCTATATTCAGTATAGAAATACGAAATCACCATCATATGTATCTACAATATGTAAATATTGAAATGTCATCTATATCTTCAGTATGGGAATACTGAAATCATCATCATCTATATCTTCAGTATGGGAATACTGAAATCATCATCATCTATATCTTCAGTATGGGAATACTAAAATCATCATCATCTATATCTTCAGTATGGGAATACTGAAAAATCATCATCTCTATATTCAATATAGAAATACTGAATCGCCATCATCTGCATCTACAGTATCATCATCTGCATCTTATCTTGTATGTAGAAATACCGGATTTCTATGTGTTATGTCGAAACATAGGGTTCTTTGTCATTACAACTATGGTTATCACATAGAATCATTGTAGTATCCATCTTCAGGTCAAAGAGACCTAATATCAGCTTCTGAATCCATATGGCTTCATAACTTCGTAGAGCAATCTGCTATGTATTCTACTTCAACCGTGCTAAGAGAAACATTGGACTGTTTCCTACTAAGCCATGAACTCATAGCAGACCTCAAACAAAAGCATCTACCTGATGTGTTTTTCCTGTCCGAGATACTTCTAGCCCAATCTGCATCTGTGTAGCCATACAATCTATGCTCATGGCTACCATCATAGTATAGACCAAAGTCTATAGTCCCTTTCAAATATCTCATCACATGTTTTGCAGCTACTAAGTGAACCCGTCTTGGTTGAACAAGATACTGACTTAAGGTGTTCATAGCAAAACAAATGTCTAGTATGGTATTTGTTAAGTACATCAATGACCCAATTATTTGTCTGTAGTGAGTCACATCCACTAACTCTGATGAGTCATCAGCTAATAGCTTCAGGTTGGATTCCATGGGTGTTTCCATGACTTTGCATTCCAACATATTGAATCTCTTCAATATCTCTACCACATACTTTCCCTGGTTGAGAAATATTCCTTCTTAACTTTGCCATAATTCTAAACCTAGGAAATAATGCATTAACCCAAGGTCTTTCATCTCAAATTCTTCTTCTAGTTTCTTCTTGCTTTCCATGATCTGTTTCTCATTCCATGTCAAGAATAAGTAATCCACATATAGTAATAGAATGACAGGTTCATCTTCTACAACGTTGTAGGAAAGGTTAGGATCGACTTTACTCTTGGCAAAGCCCATGCTCATTAGGAAACTATCTATTCTTCCATACCAAGATCTGGGAGCTTGCTTCAGGCCATAGAGGGCCTTCTTCAACTTGCATACTTGATTCCATCTGTCTTCAACTTTAAATCCTCGTGACTATTCGATATAAAACTCTTCCTCAATCATACCATTAAGGAAGGCTTGTCTTTACTTCATCATGGAAGAAACTACCATGATAGTTTTGAAGGAAGTGTACCTTGCTTCCTGAAGTAAGGGTCTCTTCAGAATTAATTCCCTCTTTCTGATAGAAACCTCTAGCCACAAGTCTTACCTTACTTCTATCAGCAACATATATTATCTTGCAAATCCATTTGGAAGATACCACATTCTTGCTTTCTGGTTTGAGTACTATATCCCAAACATCATTCTAGTATCATAACATCTTCTATGAGTTTGTCTTCTCAGGTCATCAACATATCCTAGTCTTCTGCATTCAAACTTGAAGGTTGGAACCCACTTTACTCTTGGTAAAGTCTCGATCCATCATGAATCTATCCATCATGTCGTACCATGTCGAACTCAGATATAATTTTTTGTAGTCACTCCCCCTGAAGTGGAGTATCATCTTCCTTCTTCATTCTGTACAGGTGGTTCTATGCTTGATATATACTAGTCAATAGAGTATTTCATGTCATAGTCTATTCTTTTTGAGGCAAATCACAAACCTTGATTTGTACACTTGTTCTTGTAGATCCATATGGAAGATACTACGTACTTCCCTTTATGTCTTGAAATCATATCGTATACATCATTCCCCATGATAAACTGTTATTCTTTAATCATAACTTCTTTCATAACATTCTTTTCTTCATCCTAAGTTATCTCTTGTACCCATGGTGGTATTCATCCTTCAAGGTGGATCTACCGCTCTCTGAAGCTCTTTCTTCCGTCATGGTGTCTCTGACCCTGGGAGCTTCAGATTCATGTTTATTGGAGTAAATCTTGAATTGTCATCACTGTGTTCTTCAGAACAAGTCTCATCATTCTTTTCTTGTAGGAGGTTGTACAAGACCTTTCCTAAAATTCAAATGCACTAGTTGCATGGTTAGAACTATTTCATAAAACATATGTATAATGACAAATTCTTATGCATCATGCAACTGTTTAGTCAATTCATCCATATCTCACATAAACTTTCTAGATGCCTTCCATCTCTACCATGACATCATTGAGATTGTGCACTAATCCAATATGTCAGCAGAGAGGTTTGATAAGTAGCAATGGAGAGTTATATAGCACCATGAGCTACTTACCCATCACATGCATATTAGTAGTATACAGTCATTAATGCAAACAATCTATCATGCATAACACATCAACTGAATATAATCAAATATAT
Source organism: Pseudotsuga menziesii (assembly GCA_001517045.1). Taxonomy (NCBI): domain Eukaryota; kingdom Viridiplantae; phylum Streptophyta; class Pinopsida; order Pinales; family Pinaceae; genus Pseudotsuga; species Pseudotsuga menziesii. Next base: position 207,366 of record LPNX011084299.1, read on the forward strand.
AACAAAACAATATCATGAAATGACAATTGAATACTTATCTTTTATTTTTTTCATGAGTAGAATCCATCTTGATCATTCTGCTTTATCATCTTCTTCATTCATGAAATCATCATTTCTTATCCAAATGATAAGATGAATAAGAGGTTCTTCAATAATTGAGTTCTTCATATTCCTCATCGCTTGAGGGATCTTCTTTGAATGGTGAGAGCTTGATCTTCAATTGCTCCCATCTTCTGCTTCTCTTCTTATGAGTCGAGCTGAAAGAAATTACTTCCTTATGGCATACATTCTTTGCATGAATGAATCCCATGATCCTGGGAGGCCATTCAAGGTGGCTATCACCACTTCTGCATTCTCCACTTCTTTTTCTACAGCTTCAAGTTGTTCTGCATTCTGGATATTCACATTCTTCAACTGCTTTCTCAAAGCCATCTTCTGATTTAAGTTCTTATCTTCAAATAGCTTGATCAAGGAATCAAACATCTTCGGTGTCTTTAGGGAAGACACTTGTGGTACAAATTGATCCGTGATTTAATCAACAATGATCTTCTTGGCCTTGATCAAGCTCTTCTTGTGTAAGGCTTTGAGCCTCATCTCCGTATGGAACTGGAACCTCTCTACTCATGTAGGTGTCCAATTCATTTTCTTCAGAGAGATCAAATACTTCCATGCTTGGAATTTTTCAACTTTACCAAGCTTATCATCAATCTTATGTGATAGATCACTTTTAAATCAGAACCTCAAATGCAAATAGCAAAAGATTAGATCTTACCGATTTGAGGTGTTCGTCCTGCTTTCGAAGCTGGCTGATCTAGGGTTTGTTAGAGAAACCCTAATTTTAAAAAAATGGAATATTTCAAATATAATTGGATAGAAATATATATCTCTTCAAATGGAGCTATCCAATGTACTCATTTTCTGAAAACAGTGGAGGAAAGCTCTCGGAACAAGAAGCCCTAGTTTTCCAATTTCTTCTGCATAAATGCCTGTCACTGCTTCTGTAATATATCTGAAATTACTGCTCCTATATGTCTAAAATTTATCAATTATGTAACCTCACATGTCCTTGATCCAAAAACATAGGTTTCATCAGAATGGGTTTCACCAATTGGGATGTATGATCCTTTTCCCAAGGTGACCTGTTACAGGATTGTTCAGAATAGTGAAGTTGTACATCCTGCCACGTGTAACTATTTCATATTCTGCTTCTGAAATTTGGACCATAGAAAGTACAGTCCATGTTAGTTCTATAACATCATCAGGAATTGAATTTGGAACTCTTTAGCCCACGTTATAGCAAGTTTCCCCAGGTGTCCTGTTTAGGAATGAATTCTGGAGGAGGCTGTAACCCTAACTTTGAGGGATCATATCTCCTAGAATACAGAGAATCGGAGGCTAAATTTTGGATATAGTGTACATCAGTATTTTATATTCGGCCTCCAAAATTTTTTGCTCCTGATATTTCACCAATATTGGGATATAGCGAATGTACCAAAAATTAGCAGTTTTAGTATTTAGGGTTTTTCTAGCTCGGCGTCAAACTAGGGTTTGACTTTCCTGGAGTTTCACCCAACAAAAAATTTTGATCCAGGTCTCTAAAATTTGATTTTGATGAGGAGATAAATCCTATTCTAGGCTCACTCAAAAATTTCTCTTCAGTAAGAAGCCCTAATTTCCCGCACCGAAAACTGAAAATGCTCAGAATCGAATTCCGCTTCTACAGAAAGATGCACCCTTCAATGGAGAGTCAGCCTAGCCGTCTTTTGATGATCGATTGTGGAGAGAGAACCAAAAATTAAGAAGCCATAGCTTTTGTAGCTTGTGAAAGCTGTCCTATTCAGGTTAGCTTTGATACCATGTTAAGTTTTTATATGCTTAGCTAAAACATCAGTATTTCATTTCATTTCCATAACAAAAATCATATAAACAGGATCACTGAAAGAAACCGTATCACAAGAACAACACAGATTTATTCTTGAAAAACCCTAAAGGGAAAAACCCAGCAAAATCTTCCTCAATATAGATCCCCCCAAAAGGTAAAAAGGTAAAACCAACAAGGAGATCAAAAACCTGGTCCTCCTCCTTCTCCAGCTACTTCTCTCCTCCACAAGTGCGCTACACAAGTGAGAGTGTGTGTGTCTCAAATGAGGAGCACTACACCTCTATTTATATTCATCCGTTCATTTAAGTTAACTCATTTGACATGTAGGCTCGAGTTAAATCATGTAGGCTCGAGTTACACATGTAGGCTCAAGTAACCACACTGGGGTGCTGATGACCCACCTTTACAATTAGAGGGGACTACCTCATGACTCTTATTGGTTCTTCCGATTAGGAGCATCGGGGTACAATGTAATACAAGTGGTTCTCTCGGTAAGACCATCGAGGACCACAAAAATATACATATAGAATATTCTTTGAAGTTACAATATGTCAACATCAAGGACCCAATCATCTAGCGATACATTGTAGCATCAACCATATCTGATGAAGCATCACTCAATATCTTCATGTTCGATGCCATAGGTGTGGTCACAGCCTTGTAGTCCATCATCCTGAACCTCTTCAGGATCTCTACTGCATACTTCCCTTGTCCACACCTCCATGCCTAGAAAATAGTGCATCAACACATAACATGAGAATCACTAGTCTTCCGCCTTCAACCTTGAAGCAAAGGTTGGAATCCACTTTACTCTCAGTAAAGCCTAGAGTCATCATTAATCTATCCATCCTTTCATACCATGTCGAACCTTAGGATATTCTATAGTCACTCTCTCTAAAGCATCATACTCCCTCTGTCTTTCGTACTCTATGCACTGAAACATTCTGTACAAGAGTAACAAGTAGCTTCCTATGCTACTAATATTCTATGTATCCATCTAGTGTATAGACTTTCATCTTCAACCTTGTAGCAAAGGTTAAGATCTTCATCAAGCTCATCATGTATGTGTTTCAACTCCCACTGGCTACAAATGTCTCTTCGTAATCTATGCCTTGTTTTTGTGAGAAGCCTCGTGCAATGAATCTTGCTTTGTATCCCATGATGTTTCCATCTACTGCATGATGGAACTATGAACTTATCTTCAGGTCTTGATATTGCATCCTAGACATCATTCTTCTTGAACTGGTCTTCCCTTTCTTCTTGGTTACTTCTTGGAAGGTTCTACATCAATGATGTCGATGCATTCACCATATTATTCTTCATCTTGAACTGTCTTCACTTGTTCTTCGGAACAAGTCTCATCCTTCTTTGCTTGTAGGTGATTATGTATGCGATATTTCCTACAATTCAAATGAATTTGTATGGTTAGAAACATTTCATAAGTAATATTCATACTGACAAATTCTTATGCATAAATATATGATCATGCAACTATTTTAGCCAATACAACATTCGTCCATATCTCACGAAAACTTTTCTAGATGCCTTCCATCTCTACTAGGACAACATTGAGATTGTGCCCAAATCCAATATGTTAGCAAAGAGGTTTCATTCTGTATAAGTAGCAATGGAGAGTTTTATAGCACCATGAGCTACTTACCCATCACATGCATATTAGTAGTATACTGTCGTTAATGCAAACATCCTATCATGCATAATACATCAATTGAATATAAACAAATGCATAACAAAAACAATATCATGAAATGACAATTGAATACTTATCTTTATTTGTTTCGTGGGTAGACTCCTTTTTTATCATTCTGCTTCATCATCTTCTTCATTCATGACTTCATCATTTCTTGTCCAAGCTCTCAAGATGGATAAGATTTTCTTTAAGAATTGAGTCCTTCATATTCCTCATCGCTTGAGGGATCTTCTTTAGATGGTGAGATCTTGTTCTTCAATTGCTCCCGTCTTCTCTTCTCTTCTTATGAGTCGAGCTTCTTCTTCTTCCCAGAGTCTGCTGAAAGTAATCAATTCCTTCTGGCACACATTCCTTGAATGAATGAATCCCATGATCCTGGGAGGCCATTCAAGGTGGACATCACCACTACTGCATTCTTCACTTCTTCTTTTACCGCTACAAGTTGTTCTTTGATTTGAGAGACCCTTGTAAAGTATGACTGCATGGTCTCTGCATTCTGGATCTTCACATTCTTCAACTGGTTTCTTAAGGTCATATTTTGATTTCTATTCTTCCCTTCAAATAGCTTGGTCAAGGAATCAAACATCTTCGATGTCTTTAAGGAAGACACTTGTAGTACAAGTTGATTCATGACTGAATCAGCAATGATCTTCTTGGCCTTGACCAAGTTATTCTTGTGTAAGGCTTCTAGCCTCATCTCCCTCTGGAACTAGAACCTCTATACTCATGTAGGTGTGCAATCCATTTTTTTCAGAGAGATCATATACTTCCAGGATTGGAATTTTTCAACTTCCCCAATATTTTCATCAAGCTGATGTGATAGATCACTTTGAAATGAGAACCTCAAATGAAAATAGTGAAAGATTAGATCTTACCGTTTTTAGGTGTCTGTCCTGGTTTCAGAGCTGGTTGATCTAGGGTTTGTCACAGAAACCCTAATTTTCAGAACTTGGAATCTTCTAGATCTTATTGGATAGAAATATAGATATCTTCAAATGGAGCTTTCCAATGTATTCCATTTTTGAAAACTATGGAGGGAAGCTCCCGGAACAGGAAGCCCTAGTTTTCCACTTTCTTCTACAGAAATGCCTATTACTGTTTCTATGGTATCTCAAAAATTATAGTTCCTCTATCTTTGAAATTTCTCACTGAGGTAGCCTTGCATGTTTATTATCCAACACCATAGGTTTCATCAGCATTGGTCTCACCAATGGGGACTTATGGTCCTTTTCCCAAGGTGACCTGTTACAGGACTGTTCAGAACATCGAAGTTGTACAAACTTCGACGTGTCACTGGTTCATCTTCTGAGTCTGAATCTCAGAACACAAAAAGTAAAATCCATTCCCTTTTTGGAAAATCTTTAGAAATATCATTTGTACCTATGTATCCTAAGATATAGGAATTCTCCCCAGGTGTCTTGTTTTTGGATTAATTTTGGACGAGGCTAGAACCCTAACTTGGAGGGATCATATCACCCAGAATATAGAGCATCTGAGGCTGCATTTTGGACACAGTGTAAATCCAAATTTTATATTTGGCCTCTACAATTTTCAACTCCTTAAACTTTGTCAATATAGGGATATATAAAATGTACCAAAACTTAGCATTTTTTGATATTTAGGGTTTTTGTAGCTTGGGATCAAACTAGGGTTTGACTTTTCTGGAGTTTTGTCCAACCAAAAAACTTGATCGAAGTCTCTAAACTTCGATTTTTATGAGGAGAAAAATCCTATGCCAATATCACTCAAAAATTCCTCTTCTGTAGAAATCCCTAATTTTCGTATCGAAAACTGAAAATGCTCAGAATCGAATTCTGTTTCGACAGAAAGATGTACCCTTGAGTGGAGAGTCAGCCTAGCATACTTTTGCTGATGGATTGTGGTGAGAGAACCAAAAATTAATAAACCCTAGCTTCTGCACCTCCATAATGTCTTCTTCTCAGGTTATCTCTAATACCATGTTAGATTTTTATAATATAAGCTAGCATTATGATCTTAGGATCTTTAACTGAGAGAATAACATGCACAACAATAAAACACAAGAGACAAGAGACACAAAGAATTTTCCTCAGGGAAACCATAAATGAGAAAAACCCTGCAACTTCCTTAGAGATAGAATCAACAACAAAAGGTAAAAACCCAAAATAGTAAGATGATCTCCTGACAACAGTAGTCTCTCTCTCTCACACTGAGAGAGCTTCTCCTCTCTCACTCATCCGCCCCAATGAGTGAGTGTGTGTGTGATAAATAGAGAGGCTCACTCTCTATTTATATTCTTTCATTCACTTGAAACCCACTCCAACATGTAGTCCTCACTTAACAATTACTTACTAGAGCCGACATCTCTAGGAATGTTTAATAACCCTAATGCCCCACAACTTGTGGGGACTTTGCCTCCTCCAACCAATAGGATGGTAACACAATGGTGGGGACTATTTCCCTAACGTACAATTACTCACCTAGGATCGACTTCACTAGGATAGTCTAATAACCCTAGGGCCCCACAACTGTGAGGAATTTAACACTTGACCAATAGGAGGGTTACCCACAATGATTTAACATGAATTTCACATTATAGAAACTTCCCAATCGAAACATCGGGTCATGACATGACTCAAGTACATCCCAGAATAAACATCGGGTTACAATACAAGTGAATACATTCCGAAGTTACAATTACATCAACATTTTCAAGCTAAGATCACCCTGTAAACCTATAGATCCACTATTTCCTAGTTTTGAGTGATTTTCCATCACTCAGGTTAGAAAGCCCCAAAAAATCAATTATTGATTATTTTAATTAATAAATTGATGAATAATGGAGCAAATCCAAAATCCCCGATTAGTGGATTCTCAACCGATTTGATTGAAATCAGTCAGATCTGCACCAGATTGACTGGATCTAACAAATTCTTGACTGAAGGAGGTGATCTAGATAGATCCAAAGTTGAACTTCAGCCTCCTTTATGGGGATTTGTACCCTCTCTCTCTCCTCCACATGTGTGGGATTTTCTGGAATCCCTGTGGTTGATGTGTTAGTCAGCAGATTGATGTGTCAACTCAATCAGCCCCCTAATTGACAAGTAGGCTTAGTGGAAGCTCATTTGAGCTTCAGATCAGGCATTCATGGACTCTCCTTCAGCTATAGTGGTCTGTCTCCTTGGGATTTGCGCCCCCCCTGGGATGGATCTCCTATTTTTTGTATACATAAAGCTCGAATCACCTCTTCTAAGCTAGTTAGAACTAGGATTGAGGTTTTTTTGATATTGTACTGTTGTTATTATTTATTATTCTGGAATAAAGAAGCTTTGGAGGAAATATCTATGGTGTAATGCTCTTCATGTGTGGATGGTGATTATCAAATTCTTATGAGGTATAATATGTGTTATTTATCTTTTCTTTGGATGGTTAATTGTTGGCCTTGAAGGAGAGAGCTCCCTCCTGTTAGGGTAAGAGTATATTCTAGTTCGATTTATGCTCTTACTGTTTGCTTGTTTCAGATCTATTGGAGTTGCATGTATTTTAAGTTTAATTGCATGCTTTCCAATTATATTTTCTAGCAGCACCTATGTTTTAACCATCTATTTATGCGAGGATTTCTAAGTTGCAGGCGATCTTGCTTATATAAGAGGTTTATCTGGTTTTCATCTTCATCATATTCAAGATATTTTGGAGGACATAGTCCCTCAGTGTTCCACCAAAGCAGACTCCAAAGCCCAACATTCCCAAGCTTCCGACACTCTTTCTCTCTCTTTCTCCTTCAAAAAATCAATTTTCTTACCTAGTTACTGTGTTCAAAAGATTTGATATCATTTGGATCTTTTATATTAAAGTAAAATCTTACATATATCTGCTAGTTCAAATCTCATAGTCTAGATCTCATTTCTGAAAATTATCATTAAGCATTCTAGATCTAGCTTAGGGAAATCGTCCGTTTTGCATAGCAATTTAAAGAGAATCGATAGGTTGCATGATCTCGATTTCATTTTCTATTTTAAAAGGTTATATTCAGAAATTTAAGTTCTTCATATTGGATTCCCCCAACAGCAATACAATATCCCAAGGAAAGCTTTCTTTCCTTGGTTCCTTTTTCACCAGTTTAGCTAGTTTTAACTTAGTTTTGTTTGAGTTAAAGTAGGCTGACCCAAAGGTACTATTGAAGTTCTTTTGGGAATATTTAATTCTAACATTCTTTCTGGTTTTTAGCAGGTGTAACAGAAAATAAAATAAGATATTGTTCAAAAGTGGCCTCAGAAGCTTTCAAATCCCCCCACGGGTCTTCCCTTTGACTGAAATCTTAAAATTTTGGAAAGTTGGAAGATCTTGGTTTCATCCCGTATAAGGACCAAGAGGTTTCTGATATTTCAATTTGATAATATTGTAACCAATAATAATAAAGGGAAATATTTTTTGAGTAGGATCTTTTGAGCCCGCTCCCCATCCCCCCAGGGGGGATCCGTGTCCGTTTCATTTTCTTTTTTCCTTTTTTTTCCTTTTTTCTGTTCTAGTTTAGTATTGACATGTAGGATTGTATACTTTGATAATATTTTTTATTATTCCATATTTTCAATTCAAAAGTAATCATACTACTCACCCCACGACTTCCCGATTGACCCGCAAGGGGAAAGAGATGCGTGGTAGGACTAATTAGAAAACTAGTGTTGTGTATCTATGATTCCATTTTTCATTTATTTTTTGATAATAATAATAAAATCAACCCATGCTTGATTCCCCGATTGAGGTCCACTAGGAACTAAAGAGGTTCCTGGAGGGTTTTCTTTTAACAAGAACACCTCTTCTAAAATTTACTAAAAATAACGAAGACTCTAGTGTGTATGCTCTGTACTTGGCTATGTTTCATCCGATCAGTCAAGCTGCATCAAAAGCACTTGAGTGACTATATTAATTATTCCTCACCTCCCAAATTGAAAAACCATCAGGCAAAAATCCAACGCCTCGAACAAACTGTAAGCGGCGGCAAAAATACCCAAAGGAGTGGGAACAACTGGAAAGTGACCTCAAGGCACTGATCTCTGTCACACCCTGACAGTTGCTTTATGAAAAGCAGTCTCCAAGACTCCGTTCCAGCCCACAAACACCTTGTGGGTAGCCGTGAAAGTTCACTTTTAGACATACTCCAAGTACCCCTCGGGTATAACTGGAATCCCCTTTTCGCCTAATTTAATTCATTCACATTCCACATTAATTTAAAATATACCAAGAGACATTTGCAAAACATTCATTCAAGCACATTATTTTCTCTGTTGACTCCATTTAAGGCACTGGTGATTTGCTTTGATCATTTCTTTCGATTATATATATTTTAAGTGTCATTACTCTGCTTATATGCTTTAAATATTGCATCTTGTTATATTTGGTCTTCATTGGTTAAATTCAAAACTCCTAAACAACTTAATCATTATAACACCATCACACTAAGTAATTAGCCTTAGTAATTTAATAGGGTATACCCCCCTTGTCTTTGGTAGGAGTTAGCCTGAACGAAGGAGTCAAGATCAAGGTGACAGCCTTGACTCAATAGTTTCCCCCAAGGACACACATAGTGGCTTGAAGATTTCTGCCACATAACCCAAGTATGTGAAAGGTGGAAACACTTTTTGGTGCCATTGTTGGGGATAAATATTTTGATTCCTGAGTATGACTTTTGTTTTCTTCATTTTTTGTTTTTTTTCTTTGTTTGATGAATGCTTAAAGTAGATCTTTAATTTTCATCTGGGGACTCCACTAATTTTTTCAGTTTTTTATTTTTACAAAGAAAAGAAAAAAATATTCTTGCGAGAATTCTTAAATGTATATTTCTAATCTCACATGGTGACTCCATTGAAGGGATAAAACCTTGCTATCTCATAAACTTGTAAAGTTTTGTTGTGTGTAGATGAGCCCATGTGACATATTAAAACCTTTAAATCTCATCACTTCACACCTCCATCTTTTCAGTACAGGTTTAAAGTCTATATCAAATGCATACTATTAATTTTTGATATGGAATAATTAAGGGAGCAGCGTGGTGCCCAAATATCCAGACTTTTTCAGCCTATCGATTTCTCAAACATCTCGGGTTTTCCTAACTGTTGTGGTGCTGTGGGGGAGGCATATAAATGGCTTCTAGTATTTCATGGAAATTATGGTGATTCAGCCATCTGGCATGTCGAATCTTGCCTTCAGTTGACAGTTGACTTCAATGTGCTTCATGAAGACAATAGGATGGAAATGTTTGCTAGTACTTTTCAGGGTGAGGCCTTTTGTTGGTTCTATCAGGGCCTTCCTAATAAATGTATAACCTCATTTACAAGATTCATTTGGATGTTTTTAGAGCAGTGGCATGATGGTATGGGTAGTATGAATGGTTTGAAAGAGTTCCTTGAAAAGATCTGTACCTTCTACCTATCTGGGATAGAGTATCACATGGAAACATATGATGGACCTTTTTCCATGATACAAAGAATTGAAGACTTGGAATCACTTCTTGAATGTTTAAGTGAAGAGGAGATCCATGATACTCCCATCAAAGAGCGTCCTAGTATTTATTTAAGAAAGGAATCAATTAAGCAACTTCTTAAAGAATATGAGGTATCTCCCAAAACACAACAAGATTCTAAGGAAAGGAAAATCCAGGATGATCCTATTGAAGAGCTTCAGGAGGAGCCCATGATGGAACACATTGTTGAAGACTCTCCTCATGTCACCATAGCTGATAACATTGAAGATTTGAGTTATTCTCAAGTGTGTTGCAATAATGATATTTTTTCAGAAAGCCCTCTAGAGAAACCCACTGAGAAACACATCTCAAGTGATCCCATTGAATATGTCCAAAAAGTTTCCTTGATTGAAGATAATATTGAATATCCTCTTCATGATATCATAACAAAAGCCTATAAAGAAACTTATGATAAGATCAATATGGTGTGTGGTGACACTAGAACTTGTTCCCCTCATGTTGATGAAGGTTTGGAAATTTTATTGCCGTGTAACATTTTTTCTGAAGAAGATTGTTATGAACACAAGGACGACATGGATAGGCAAGAGCATGATGCCATGGATGAAGAGTCCCCCACATATGACCTGTATGGGAGTGATGACTATTGGAATTTCATAGATAATCCAACTTGTGAAAATCTTATGGAGAATCCCATCCATAATATGTCCAATAAGGAGAGTGTCTATTCAAAAATTTGTGGAAGTCCAATCTACGATATGTCCATAGAGGGTAGCACGGATCTGGATGCCTGGGAAAACCATAGTATGGAAGAGGAGCATTCATAATTTTCACATGATCATTCAGAGTCATATCATGCAGAGCTGCACAAGGGTATCAATAATGAAGACATTGAGAAGCAGTGTTGTGAAAATTCAGATGTGATGTAGTCAATGGAATATATCAGTCTCAACCATATTTTTCACATATAGAGGTTCCTTATGATTTGTAGCTACTTGGGGCTTGTGCAATGAGTAATCATTTGATAAGCCTTGGTGATCAATATGATGATGTAGTCAGTCTACCTCATCGTTTTGATTGGTATATAAGTCATATCCAGTCATGGATGGAAGCAGCCTGCATGACCAAATACAAGTTGGGGAAGAATTTTTATGACATTATTCATTCCTATGATCTCCCATCCATCTCGCCCATTCTGAATCATCACACAGGTTTGCATTTTCTGAATAACGTATCCTTACTTTGGCTGGTAACCGATGACAAGGAATTTTTTTTTTATGTTAATAAAATACTTAGGTTGTTACATTGGATTTTTTATTACAACTAACCTGTTTATATCATGCTTAGAGTAGTAAAATAAGCTCCTAAAAGAGAGCATTTACTTTCTGCATTTATGTTTTGTACTTAGCTATAATAATAAGAAAATTCATTAGTTAATTACATTTATTTTGTTTAAATAAATCATCTTAATGGTTCATTGGTTTTTATATAAAGCTTGTGCTAATGAGGTTTTCTTGTCAAGTTGAGATGTTTTTACAGGGTATAAAAACCAAAGATTCTGGTGTTTTCATATCCTCTCCTTACCTTAAAGACCAGAACGAGCACACGTCCAATAGTTGGAGCCAAAATGTTACCACCTAAGTTGTACTTAGTGTTTTTTATCAAGTGATCCTGGTGAACCGGACAACGATAACTTGTTCGGACTTCAGAAGACCTTCATTCTTGCTTATGGGAAACTTTGTTGTACTATATTACATGTTCATACCCCCTTGGGGGAGTTGTAATAAATGTTCTAGCATGATAATGTCTGTAAAAGACTCGGTCTCTTAGACTTTATTTCTCAATCCAATCAGCCCAGGGTGTTTTTTCCTTTGGTTATTACTTGGTTGTTGAATAAATGACTCATAATTTCTGAGTTTTTCACTCAATACCTCCAAAGTTGGGGTAGTCGGATTGGCATTTAGGCCTATTGAGGTTACTAGAGTCTATGTGTCAATGTATAAACATGCTAGGCATTATGCTTGAGTCATATGAACATGTCTAAGTCCCTCTAGGTTTTTTTTTATTTTTTTATTTTTTCAGTGTTTTTTATTAAAATTTAATTTTTCCAAATCTTAGGCTATTTTTTAATAGTTTAATTGGAAAAAATGGTTTTGTAATAAAAGTCGGCTCGAAAGTCAGATTCAGTCATGTAGGTACTCATTTTCAAGCTAAGAGCACCCTGTAAACCTATAGACCCACTATTTCCTATTTTTTTAGTGATTTTCCATCACTTAGCTTAGAAAGCCCCAAAAAATAAATTATTGATTATTTTAATTAATAAATTGATGAATAATGGAGCAAATCCAAAATCCTAGATCAGTGGATTCTCAACCGATTTGATTGAAATCAGTTAGATCTCCATTAGATTAACTGGATCTGACAAATCCTTAACTGAAGGAGGTGATCTAGATAGATCCAGAGTTGAACTTCAGCCTCCTTTAAGGGGAATTGCGCCCTCTCTCTCTCCTTCACACGTGTGGGATTTTCTAAAATCCCTGTGGTTGATGTTTCAGTCAGCAGGTTGATGTGTTATCTCAATCAGCCCCCCAATTGAAAAGTAGGCTCAGTGGAAGCTTAGTTCAGCTTCAGATTAGGCATTGATGGACTCTCCTTTAGCTGCAGTGGTCTATCTCCTTGGAATTTGCACCCCCCGTAGGTTGGATCTCCTATTTTTTGTATAAATAAAGCTCAGGTCACCTCTTCCAAGCTAGTTAGAATTGGGATTGAGGTGTTGTTGCTATTGTATTGTTGTTATTGTTTATTCTTCTATAATAAAGAAGCTTTGGAGGCAATATCTATGGTGTAATGCTCTTCATGTGTGGATGGTGATTGTCAAATGCTTATGACGTATAATCTGTGTTATTTATCTTTGCTTTTGGCTGGTTAATTGTTGGCCTTGAAGAAGACAGCTCCCTCCTCAGAGGGTAAAAGTTTATTCTAGTTTGATTTATGCTCTTACTATTTTCTTGTTTCAGATCTATTGGATTTGCATGTATTTTAAGTTTAATTGCATGCTTTCCAATTATCTTTTCCAGCAGCACATGTGTTTTAACCATCTGTTTGTGCAAGGATTTCTAAGTTGTAGGTGATATCGCTTCTAGAAGAGATTGAGCTGGTTTGCATCTTCCTCATCTTCAAGATCTTCTGGAGGACATATTCCCTCAGTGTTCCACCAAAGTAGACTCCAAATCCCAACATTCCCAGGCTTCCAGGACTCTTTTTCTCTCTTTCTCCTTCAAAAAATCAATTTTCTTACTTGGTTACTGTGTTCGAAAGTTTTAATATCATTTGGATCTGTTATATTAAATTAAAAACTTACATAGATCTGCTATTTCAAATCTCATAGTCTAGATCTCATTTCTGAAAAGTATCATTAAGCATTCTAGATCTAGCTTAGGGAAATCGTCCATTTTGCATAGCAATTTAAAGAGAATCCGTAGGTTGCATGCTCTAGATTTCCTTTTCTGTTTTAAAAGGTTATATTAAGAAATTTAAGTGATTCATATTGGATTCCCCCAACATCAATCCAAGATCCCAAGGAAAGCTTGCTTTCCTTGGTTTCTTTTTCACCGGTTTAGCTACTTTTAACTTAGTTTTGTTTGAGTTAAAGTAGGCTGACCCAAAGGTACTCTTAAAGTTATTTTGGGAATATTTAATTCTAACATGATTTCTGGTTTTTATCAGGTGTAACAGAAAAGAATAGAAGCTGCTGTTTGAAAGTGGCCTGGGGAGCTTTCAAATCCCCCCAGGGGTCTCCCCTTTGACTGAAATCTTAAAATTTTGGAAAGTTGTAAGATGTTGGTTTCATCCTGTATAAAGACCAAGAGGCTTCTAATATTTCAGTTTTATGATATTGTAACCAATAATAATAAAGGGAAATATTTTTTTAGTAGGCTCTTTCGAGCCCGCTTCCCATCCCCCCAGGGGGGATCCGCGTCCGTTTCTTTTTCTTTTTTTCCTTTTTCCATTTTTTTGTTCTAGTTTAGTATTAACATGTAGGTTTGTATAATTTGATAATATTTTGTATTATTCCATATTTTCAATTCAAATTTAATCATACTACTTACCCCACAACTTCCCGATTGACCCGCAAGGGGAAAGAGATCCGTGGTAGAACTAATTAGAAAAACGGTGTTGTGTATCTCTGATTCCATTTTTCATTTATTGTTTGATAATAATAATAAAATCAACCCCTCCTTGATTCCTTGATTGAGGTACACTTGGACCAAAAGTGGTTCCTAGAGGGTTTTCTTTTTAATAAGAACACCTCTTCTAAACTTTAATAAACATAACGAAGACTCCAGTGTGTATGCTATGTACTTGGCTGCAGTTTATTTGATCAGTCAACCTACATCAAAATCACTTGAGTGACTAGATTAATTAGTCCTCACCTCCCAAATTGACAAACCATCAAGCAAAAATCCAACGCCTCGAATAAACTGTAAGCGGTGGAAAAATACCCAGAGTGGGAACAACTTGAAAGTGACCTTGAGGCGTCGATCTCTATCACACCCTCATAGGTGCATTATGAATGATAGTCTTCAAGATTCCATTCCAGCCCACAAACACCTTGCGGATAGCCGTGAAAGTTCACTTTTGGAGATACTCCAAGTACCCCTCGGGTATATCTGGAGTCCCCTTTTCGCCTAATTTAATTCGTTCACATTCCACATTAATTTAAAATCTACCAAGAGACATTTGCAAAACATTCATTCAAGCACATGTAAGCACATTATTTTCTATGTTGACTCCATTTAAGGAACTAGTGATTTGCTTTGATCATTTCTTTCGATTATATATATTTTAAGTGTCATTACTGTGCTTATATGCTTTAAATCTTGCATCTTGTTATCTTTTGTCTTCACTGGTTAACTTCAAAAATCCTAAAAAACTTAATCATTATAACACCATCACACTAAGTAATTATCCTTAGTAATTTAATAGGGTCTACCCCCCTTGGCTTCATTAGGAGTCCTATGGAGGAGTCAAGAACAAGGTGACAGCCTTGACTCGAGACTTTCCTTCAAGGACACACTGAGTGGCTTGAAGATTTATGCCACGTAACCTAGGTGTGTGAAAGGTGGCAACAAGTAGGAATCCCTTTGGTTGTTCTATGTAGAATTCTTCTTCTAACTCTCCATTTAGAAAATTTGACTTTACATCCATCTGATATACTTTAATTATTTTACTACATACATAAGCCAAGATCATCCCGATTTCTTCCATTCTATCCACGAGAACTAATGTTTTAGCAAAATCGATTTCTTCTACTTGGGCATATCATTTCCACACTAGTTGTGCTTTGCTTCTAGTTACCCGTGGCATATTCATTACACATGTTTCTCAAAACCCATTTTGTACTAATCACATTTTATCCTTTGGTATTGGAACCAATTTTGATGTTTCATTCTTCTCTATTTGATCTAGTTCTTCTTCCAGAGCCTTTATCCAATGTTCATCATTTTTGTATTTTTCAAAGATGCTTGGTTCAACTGTGGATAGAAATGAAAATTTCCTTTGTTCTAGCATCCAATCTTTTCTTCTACGTATGGTTTCTATTCCAACACTCTTTTTCCCAATGATTAGTTCTGTGGGATGCTTCTTCTCAATGTGGCGATTATAAAATTTTGTTGAGTCTTGGAGGGAGTCTGAATATTTTGCTAACTATTTTATTCTTGTTCTTCATCTAACTACTCTTCTTATTAATGTTTTTCGTCTTCCTCCTCTGCTTCAAACATTGGATCTTTAATTTCAGGTTTGCCAATGATGTTTGAATCTTTTCTTTCCTTCTCTTTCTTTGGAAGGATACTTTCATCAAATTTCACATTGATTCTTTCAATTATCTTGTTGATTCTTATATTATAACACATGTATTCTTTACTTTTCCAAGAGTACCAAAAAATATGCCTTCATATACCTAAGAGTCAAGTTTTCCAATTTTCTTATCATCCCTTTTTATGTAGCATTTGCTTCCAAACACCCTAAAATGTTTGAGATTGGCTAGTAATCCTTTCCATAGTCTAGATGGTGTTTTTTCACTGTTACTTCTAGGAAATGCTTTGTTAAAAATGTGAAAATTGTATGTATTCGTTGTACCCAAAGACTTCATCTATCTTGCATTCATTCATCATTATTCTTTCCATTTCTTGTACATTCTTGTTTGTCATTTCAACAACTCCATTTCGTGGAGGAGTTCTAGATACTGAAAAATCTCTTTTTAGTCCATGTTCTTCACGAAAGTCCAAAAATTCATTTGAGGTGAAATCACTACCATTGTCTAATCTTAAGGTATTTATTTTCAAATAAGTTTCATTTTCAACCATTTCTTTGATTATCTCAAAACATTTGAATGCTTATGATTTCTTGCCAAGAAAACAAACCCATGTCATTCGTGTATAATCATCAATGATAACCATGAAGTATCGCTCAACACTCAGTCCATTTGTCCTTCTTAGCCCAGATAGATCAATATGAACTATTTTCAATGGCTTTACAATGCCATATTCCTTTGTCTTGAATTCAACCTTTGTTTGTTTCCCATGCTGACAATTATTGCATGAAATATTAGCTAGTTTTGTTATTTGTGGCATTTATTTTACAACTTGGTTCTTGTTGATCTTGACAAGATTGCCAAACTTTATATGACCCAATACGTCATTCCAAATAAAACTTTCATCTTCCTTACGCAAAAAACAATTTTCCTTTCCAATTTGATTCAAGATGTATATGTTGTTTGGAGTTATGGTTGTTGTTGCCACAATTCTACCTGATCTTTTTCTCCCCATTTCAAATTCTTCTGAATTGAATATGAGTGTGTGTGCTTGATCTCACATTTGAATGACACTCAATAGATTATGCTTCATTATTTCAGAAAGTAGAATAGTTTCTTCCAAAGTATCTTTGTTTCTGATACTAACAGTACATTTTTCCACAATTTTGGTTGAGTTGTTATTGTGGAATGTTACAAATCCCTCTTTTTATTTCCTTAATACCCCAAATTTGTTTTTATCACCTGTCATATGCTTTGAAGATCCACTTTAAACACACCATTGAATTATATTTCTAGGATCTTGTAAGGTAAGTCCACATTCACCAATCTATAAGTACCTTTTCTTCTTCACCCAAGTTCTCTTTTGTTTTGAAACTCTCCTAGATTCCTTTAAAAACATTGTCATTCCAAATCTGCAATTTTTGGTTGTGTATCCAAAGTTGTTACATTTGTAGCATTCAATTTCATAATACAGAGCTCCAAATTTGTTATAACTTCTATCAAATCCCTTATGAGTCTTCCCATTATGATTATTGAAGTTTGTGTAACTAGTTCTATTATATCTGTTTCTACACCTTACATAGGATCGACAATTTTTAGCCTTATGCACAATAATTATTGCAAGAATACATATGCCAAAGAAAATATTTTCGTACCTGGATGTGTAAGGTATTATAGTTGGTGCATATCTTCTGAGTTAGAATCCTGGAATGTCGTTATTGCTGGAGGTTGTTGAATTCATGCACGGTGTTCTCTAGGAATCTTGTTTGTCACGTCTTTCTGAGGCTCGAAACCTTGTCCAATATCTTCATAAATTTTTTGTATTTATTTAGCTTTAGTCATCATAGAGAGTGAACCCTCATCATCTTATTTGTATCCACGACCAAATTTATCATAGAATGTCCTTTGGTTGATGATGATTTCATCCAATATTTTATTGCTATTAACAAATATTTTTTGGATGTCCTTCTTTTGTTATTCCTTCCTAAGAGAGACTATTTTTTCTTCCAACTCTTCCTATATATTTTCCTTTTCTTCCAGTATTCTTCTAAGTGTTTCTTTCATTACCTTCTCTTCTTCCAATTGAATTTCTAGATCTATAAAGATCTTATTTGTCTCTTGAGGGTTTCTTCCATATCTTTCCTTCAATTCATTCAACTCCTTTTTGAGTAACTTGTTTTTCTTCCTTTATTTATTTAGTTCATTTAAGGAACTAATCAATTTTGCCTCAAGATCTGCTTGTCCATCGACATAGTCTTCCTCATTATCATTGGAAATTTCTTCTAAATCCATGAATCCCACTTTTCCTCAGTCATCATCAGTATCATCCTCTTCATCGGACGAGGAATATCCTGTTGGAAAGGGGTTTGGGGCGAGCGAGTTGCACAGCGTTGCAAAAATTGTGCAAGCTCATGCAGTACCACACAAGGGCAGATTGGCACGATAAGCGGGAAAATAACTGTTTTTGAATATTTTATGTATATTTTGACCAATTTTAATTGCAATAGGTTAGTAGCAGTTATAAGTCAGTTATTAGTGGACCCTTCATGTAAAGGCATAAGCCTATTTATAGATCCATTTTGAGGAGTCATGAATAGGGCATATGTTGTGCATGAGCAATTGTGAAAAATTGTATGTAATTGCATGCGTGATTATAAGGGATAAGATATGGTGCGATATGTTTTATCGAGAATTTTTTGTCTTGACTGTGATTTTATCTGGGCTTCTTCTTGATGTATGCAGTCTCCGGTTTTGGAGAAAGATTATGTAATGTGGCGTATTTGCACAAGATTTGAATATATGATGCGATGAGTATGGCTCAATTCTTGTCTATTGTTATAGATATGTTATGATGCTGTGACTCTATTTTGTTAGAATGACATGATATAGATGTGATTCAGTCTCTTCTTGCCATATCAATGCGATCTGTTGGTTTTAAGTTAATGGAATCTATGTTTCTGTTTGATGCACTATGATGTCTAGGAATAATGCTGCGATATTTTGATACTATATGAGGATCAAATAAGTTACGAGATCCCTCCATTAGATCCCCATATCCTCCACTCCCACTATTGAAAACTCGATTCTGACAGCTCTCTCTTGAACACATCAGGTGAGACCTCATTTTCTCCGCAGACGTTGCTGGGCAAGGTGAAACTTGTCTGGGCTAGTGCTTAGGGATATTGTGATGTAGGGCATCGACAAAGTGGGAAACCCTGTCGATGAAGATTTGTTGGTGGGATTCACCAACAAATGGTTCCTTTGTCGGGTCCAAGTTGTAAATAGGAGGGGGATATGTTATCGCATCTGACTCGATCCAAGATCGAGGGATGGTTTGACCTAAAGTTGCGGGAGTTTGCTGAAGCTGAAAACCAGAATCCTACATTGTTGATGGGCAACTAGTTGGATATATATATCCACGATGGTCCTCATGAATGTTTATTTTGTGAATTCCCTATGCTCTTGCATGAATGGTTGGCAAATTTTTCTAAGCGGAAGAAAAACTTTCAAGGAGGAGAGCCAACATCCTAGACCCCAGAATTCATCTAGGCGCTACAAGAAACGAGCAAAAAGGCATCGTGGGCAGTCGAGGTATGGTTGGATAGTATCTTAGAAGGATACATCACTGAGTTTGCTATTGATACTAATAAATATTTCAGTGAGGTAGAAAGGGATTTTTTTAGTGGACCTCATGGAAGGTTCTTATTGTCACTACAACTGTCGATTAAGAAACTAGTTTGTGAAAAGGGTATCCTAAAGATGGACCAAGAGTAGTGGAACTCTGGTGTGCGTGGGATGTAGGCACCGTGACAGAAAGGGGGAAAATGCATAAGGGAATAAGGGGTAGATGTGAATGATTTCTGGTGAGAATGTAAAGGTCGTCGAAGAAACAAGTGGTTTTATGAGGGGAGGAGCAAGGTTTTGAGAAAAGAGGCAGAGGATGGGTGAAGGTCCTGCTGAAGTTGAAGTGCTATACCGTGAGGAACAACCACACAGGGCAAAGCAACCCTTTTGTAATGATGAGGACATACAAGCCAAGGATACACATGGAAAGATGACGGGATCGAACCCCGGCAGTAACGTGTCTACTCCTCCACGCACTACTCCACCACAAGGAAATAATGTGCATTCTACATGTACTTGCCCGATGTGTCAGCAATAGTCTAGTAATAGAGAACTAGTAGGAGGAAGAATTTCCAAAATGGCGAGAGATGAAATGAATTTGTTGATATTCAATGGAAATGGCATCGATGATCCAGAGTAGTACTGGTTCTTATGTGAAGCGATATAGACTGCTCAAAAAACTATCGATGATGATGTCAAGAAAATTTAGCTAGCCACTACTCTGAGGGGTCGCGCATTAGAATCGTTTATGAGATTCACATGGGTGCCTCAAGGAGGTATTGCAAAACATTGAATGAGATCAGAACAGGGCTATTTGAGGACTTTAAGAAGCTAAAGTCTGAAACTCAATACATTACTGAAATGAAAGAGATAAAACAATTCCGCAATGAAACAATTTGGGATTTTGATCAGTGATTTAAGACATTGATGGCTCAGGTCAATTTTTAGATGAGAGACGTTCAGCATAAAGAATGGTTTATCACGGTGCTTGTCCCGCATATCTAACAACCATTAATGTAGAAAAATATTGCGATGCAAAGCGAAGCTCTGTAGACCGCGATGAAATTGGAGGCATGGCCAGGAGGGGAAACCGTTGTTGGAATGAATTAGATTCAGGAACAGTTGGCCAATTTAATGCTACAATTGCAAGACATCAAAATGGATAAGGAATATCACGATGATCTTTTGTGCACCCATTGCCATGCAAGCAAACATACCAAGGATACCTGACTGACATTTCAGAACTACTTGCTTTCAAGAGCCCCTAACCCATTGAGTGGTGTTGGTGCGCCATGGTGTCGCATCTATCAGGTCTATGGGCATCGACACAAGAACTGTGATTACATGCAAAGGATGGTCATCAAAGCTGAAATTTTGTACTATACATTTTGTCGGTCAGTTGGACATGATGACAAAAAATTCCATGCTTATGATTTGCTCCAAGAAAGAACGTATGATTCATACTTTGTGAAAGGAGAGGACCACTGGACAGTGCAAGCACAGTCGTAAGTAGTACAACCAGTAGCACAGGTACCGTATATGCCACTACCTCCATTGTATTTTTTCCATGCGCAGCCACAGCAACAGTTTATGGTGCAACAACAGTTTACACCACATTCACAAATGGTGGTACAACCATAGTATAACCAAGCACTGTGACTCCAGTATAATCAGCCACAATATGTTCAAGCTACTCAATATGTCAAGCAGCAACCTCACCCACTGTAGCAACAAATGGCCCAACCATAGTATCAACAAGGAGGAGTCCAAGGAGGATTTGGTGGATGGTTCAGAGGTCGAGGAGGAGGATTCGACTGCGGGGGAGGATGAGGTTGTGAATCAGTCTAGTGCTATACCTGTGGGGTATTTGGGCATTACCAAAGGGATTTCCCTCATACGCAGTCTACATACTATCCATCTAGCGATCATAATGTTGAAATTTTCCCTTAGTTGATTACAAAATGTCAGGAAGGACAAGCTCCTTAGTTACAGAATGTGCAGCATCAGAATCAACCTACATTCCAAGTACAAAACCAGCAGATAATGTAGAACCAGGTCCCACCATGAAATTAGACTTAGAACCTGCCTCAGATGTAGAACCAACAGATGAATCAACCATTGAATCCAAACCCACCTTTGAACCAAGGATCAACAGTTTCCACTATTTAGGCCGAGCCACAGATGAAGGATGTCGATGTTGGGATTGTCACTCATGTTAGTGCAACAAATGAAGATGATGGACCACAGCTACATGTTCAGCTTGCTGGTAAGAAGAAGGTTGCATTTGATATTGCAACAAAGGAATATACATTCTTTGACGCAAAGAACGAAATCGGGAGAAATCCGGGTAAGTTACCAATTATTGATATGCCATTTTCTTTCGATCCATCTATAGAGGCAGGACCATCGCAATAGTATCGTTCCATGTGCAAGTTATTTCAGAGATGTCTATCGCTTGTGAGGGACTCATATTCCCTTGTTGAGATTGAGGCATTATTGCACCTCCTGAATAAGGCAATGAAGGATTCCACTGTGAATTCCTTGCAAAAAATGAAGATCGACAAGGAGATGGGGATGAATGTCCAAATTGGGGATAATGAGGTTCACTCAGTCATTTTGGACCTTGGATCATATGTAAACATCCTAACAAAGCAAACCTGGCAATTGATGGGAAATCCAATGTTGGGATGGTCACTGGTATAGCTACATTTAGCCAACCAAGCGAAGGTTCAACCCATGGGTCAGGTTTCAAACTTGGTTGTCGACATTGAAGGTATGAAAACATGTGCTGACTTTGATGTGATAGAAACTATAGGAGATGGTGGTTCCTATCCTACACTGCTAGGAATTGGATGGGCTAATGATATCATGGGAGTTATCAACTTCAAAAAACATGTTATGACATTTGAAAACCAGGATGTTAGGGTCATTACTCCTATGGACCATTAGGAAGGATGGTGATATATTGAACCCATAAAGGATGAAGTTAGGAGAAGTCACTACTACATTTCGACCAAAAATCCGACGGCCGTATTGTCGGATTTTCGACACTTCCCTGTCGCATGTATGACACTATGATTTTTTTTAAGCATTGGTGGATTTTCGTCGGTTATCCGACATCTTTTCAATCCGTCGGTTAAGTGATAGATCAATAAATCATCGGTTAAATGTACATCGTCGGTTATCCGACATCTAATCCATATTAAACTTTAAACGTAAGTGTCGCTTAAGCTACGGTTGTGAATTTTTTTTTTTTTAAATTACCTGTAGCCGTCGCTTAAGCAACGATTTTTGAATTTTTTTTTTTTTAAATTAGCTGCAGCCGTCGCTTATGCGACGGTTTTTGAATTTTTTTTAAAAAAATTTGCTTGCAGTCGTCGTTTAAGCGACGGTTTTTGAAATTTCTTTTTAAAAAAAATTACCTGGAGTACCAGTGAAATATTTCAGCCATGTTTCAACAGAATTTCATATAAGATAATGTTTCCAAAATGCAGAAACACATTTACGGTACCTCGGGGTGGAATTTCTGGTATCATAGATAGAATATGAAAACATATCATATTCAATATAAGCTTTTATTTTTTAATCCTTTAATGATTTCTCAACTCTGTAATATCTACTGTGGATATCCCATTGTTAATGAATGGGTGTGTTCATTACAGTTTAAACTCCAGCAAATATGACAGAATAATTCAAAAGTTGTTTAAGAATTAACTGTAACACTGAAACACTTTCATTACCCCCATTAACATAAGAGCTTCAGTTTTGGCTTCTTCAGTTTGAGGAACATGTAGATTCATCTTGTCTCCATCAAAATCCGCATTGTATGGATTGCAGACTGATTCATTGAATCTGAGAGTTCTCCAAGGCATTAATCTTGCCTGGATAATGAATAAAGAGTACAATTAATAAAAATGCATGGTAATAATACTGATTTCTTGACAATCCATATGCCAAGGTCCAAGTAGCAACCAAACTATGTACATACACAATGAAATGCAATAGTGAAACAAAGTACATAAAAATAGAAAAATTGTCTATTTTCAGATTCAGCAAGAAAAGGATACAAGTGATATGTTACCCTGTGGCACATGATAGACATTCGATGCAGACTTGGTTGCCGGTTAAAGAGTACAATATCTCCATCCTCAAGATGGCGCTCTACAATACAGCCATACTTTAGCTCTGCAGCAACACGTCTTGGATTCCCAATTTTTAAAGACCTATATTGTCAACCATAGTCACATTAAAATAAATTCCCAAGCTTGTGTATTTCTCAGCCTTTGGCTGAGATTATTAAAGTGCTACTCCTGAATAAATCATCATTTTTCTCTTCATTAACATCGCATAAGCAATACAAGTACTTTCTTTGCACAATATAATACTAAACAAATGTAGAGCACAAAATGATGACATAAACTCACTGTCTTGAACCATCAAGAGAGATGACATAATTTTCCCCAGGTTACTTTGAAGTTTCATTACTCACACACTACCTCATTTTCTCAATATTATAGTGAGAAACCTTTTCAGGATATGTCAAGACCATTGCCATCAACATTGGGACAGCTACCTGTAAAACCCAATGTGAAATTGGAGAGACCATATTTTAGCTATGCCAATTTCATAGGATAGATCAGTTAATTAATATATTCCCATTTGAAACTGACCTCAGTAACTTTGAGATTAGGATCCGGGGAAATCACAGTTCATCCAGTAAAATCAACACACTTTCCAGACAGATTTCTTCGAAACCGACCTTGTTTCCCTTTAAGACGCTGTACAAATCCACGCAATGGATTTCTAGGAGGCTGCATACCTGGAGGTAGACCTGGAAGGTCACTGTTTATATACATGGCAACTTGAAGTTGGATCAAGTCCCAGAATTCCTGAAAAGAAATTTCCAAAAATTATAAAAAGGGATAAAAATAAAAGCACTTATAAGAGACATGACGGGTTCTAACAAAGATTAATTAAAATGTTGATAAAAAACTGAAGTAATCCAACTCATGTACCCGATTGCATCAAGCTTTAAGAGTGTTCCCATGGTCTATGGAATCTAATTACAAGTTTCCCAAAATAGAACCACCAGCTCAAACAATTTCTTGAAGTTTATTGAAAAAATCACAAAACAGGAATTTGATAAGAAATACTCACATTTACTTGCATCAATGAAGAAAAAATCGACCTGTAAGTTGTTATGTTTTACACAATCAATAAGTTGTTGAACATTTGGGGGTCTTAGATTCATTCCCTTCTGCTCTATTATGCAAAAGCATACCATTCTACTCAGAACTTTGATATATCTCTAATCAATTTTCATTGGTAGTTTTTTGGAATTTCACAAATTAACTCCAATTTTCAATTTCCAGTAAGGGTGTATTAGTTTACCTAATTTGACTTGTTCCAAGCTTATACAGATGAATAAATGATGTTCACCCCACATTCAAGACTCGAAGCAAGGTCTTTGTGCACAATGTTGCAAAACTCACCAAAAAACTGGTGTTCTCTGATTTTCTGGTAAGTAGAATGTGAAATGAGAACTCACCTCAAAAAAATCACTCACGAGATTCCAAGAAACTTGCCAAACTTGCAATTTTGAAGTTAAACTAGTGAGTTATTTGTAAATTCCTTTAAAACTGGATTAAAGGTTTAAAGGAAGCAATGAACGCACCTCTCTAAATTTGGCAAAATTATTCAGGCTAAACCTGAAGATATGAGGACATTGCTGAGCTGACAGTGGACAGTGCCTTCTAAAGATGATCAAGGGTTGACTCCCTTTAGTCCAAGAGCCATCTTGGGACCTAAAGTGGACTGTGGCTATCTTGGAATCATTCCTTTCCCAAAGGGAACATCTAAGGGGACAACAATCACCAATGGGGATTCTTTGAACTCTCTATTCAACCAACATCTTAATATCCATGGGTAAGCTCTTCACAAAAAAACTTCAATATTTGGTCAGCCGTCAAAATGACGTCACATGAAAGACCATGACATGCATAAATGTCAATAGCAAATTCAGTGATATAAGAATCAGTTGAAGCATGTGCTCATTGATCTACTACGCTCATCCAATCAACCTCCAACATCCTCGTTTGCTCGAATGGTAGGAGAAAAGGGTACAAACCAGAAATGTGATCCCCCAAAATTTGGAAATGGGAAAACATGGTATATATATATATATATATATATATATAAAGAAACAATTAAGCAAGAAAATTTAAAGAAGCCCAGAACAATAATCTCAATGCCCAAAACATAGAAGTTAAAGTCCTGTTCAATGATTCAAGTTTCAACCCAAAGAAAATTATATATCTTATTCAGAAGGTAATGTATTAGCAATATAAAGATACTTATATTTCAATTAGATTTAAGCGGGAACATAGAAAATGGGAAATAAAATATAAATTGGAATATCTCAGAGACCTACTTATTTGCATAGATCAAAATAGGAGCACCTTGCAGATCTTCATGCCTGAGAACCTTTTATGTTTAGTTACACGAAATAGGTTAAATAACAAAATTAAAAATGTTAAATCCTAGCCATGAACTATCCAAACTATACAAATTCCACAAGATATCGCATTTAGGAATTGCATCATGCCATAGTTGGCACCCCAATACTAAAACATGGCTTCTGTAAAAAAACTAACAAGAAAACCTGTAAAAAAGATTTTTGAAATTTGACCCTTACCTAAAGCAGACTTTGTATCTTCAAAACATGACGGGCATGCTGCATCAACAACATATATTACTGCATGTGCCTCCGCTTAGTATTTTTCCCAAATTGTACGTAGGCATATCTGTCAAGTGAAAGATGAGGCACTGATTACTTGACATGGTGCCATAAGGGATAGGCATCAAGGACTCCGTGGACGTCTACTGTAGCTAAATGCTTGAAACAAATTTTCATTATTTGAAGAATGGACTAACTTATAGACCCCTTCTATCGAATAGTAGAACAATGGAACCATAAAAACATAATATAATACAAGTTATTTCATCTGATAAGTATGCAACAATGAGAGTGAAATTCTCCTTTCATGCACATCTAGCAACCAAAATATAGATAATGGTGACAAACTTTACTTTCTATGCCTGGTAGTAATATTCAAAAAGGGACATATATCGTGCCAGTTACAAGACAGAAATTTCAGGGAATGAAATGATTCAAGTTAAAAACTAAAAAGTAAAACAGTATTATAAGTGTTTCATGAGAACTAAGCTGGGAAAATACACTTCATCCACACACTCTTTACATGTTTGAAGGTCTTAGTCTATTATATTATCATTGGATTTGAAATAATCATAGAATATTTTGGAAATGTTTGAAGTTGAAAACAATGGATCTCAACACTTGACTTTTCTTGCAGTTAGCTGGTGCAGATGTCAACCAGAAGCTGCTCGAGGTTATGCAACAACTGTTACTGCCTGAGAAGGCCATCATCAGTTATTAGGCCTCCTCCTGAAAGCAGGGGCATCTCAACCATCCTGTGAGGATGCTCTACTGGAAGCATGTTGCTATGGCCAGGCCAAAGCTACTGAATTATTAATCAGCTCAGAAATGATCAGGCATGAAGCAGCTGCACATGCATTGGTGTATGCTAGCTGCCGAGGTTTTGTGGAGATTATTTCTATTTTAATCAAGGCATGCTAAATTTTCAAGAATTTTTCTACTCTTTTATAAATGCCTACATCTTCACAAAGAAAACATTATCTAGATAGGGCGGCCTTCACTGTTCTATGTAATTATGCGGTGTGGCTTAAGTTTTATGTGGAAGTTAACCAAATCACATTATGCAATGGAAACAGATGTTCTAAATTTGAGACAAATGCATGGCTAACAAAACAACATTATAGTGATCAGATACTTTTTATTATGTTATTGGATTTTAGATATTTGACATCCTATTCTATTGCTGTTGGCTATTTTCAGAATGGAGTGGATGTAAATTCATGGGATAGGGCACTGCTGCATTCTGCGAAGCCAGCTTTACATGCAAATGTGGAATGCACACCCCTGATTGCTGCTATTGTGAGATGGCAAGCTCCCGTTGTCAAGTATTTGCTGAAGGTGATTACTTTGTCACTACAGGGTTGAATTTTAATAGCAATGCCACTATCAATATATTCTTATTATAACTTGAGATATTATGAATTTTCAAGATCTTAGGATTTACAATCTTAATAACATCGCATGTCTTTTTTCTCCAGAAATAAAAAATGTTGTTTTGTTATCTGATCCTGATTCAAAGTAATCAGATGCCTCATGCAAACCTGAACATCTCTTGCTTTCATCTACCTAATAGATTTTTTATTGCAAAAAGCAGGCATGTGCTAAGACAGATTGTAAAGTTAGCCTTGGAGCTTGGTCATGGGATACAGACTCTGGTGAAGAGTTGCATGTTGGGGAATGCCTAGTAGAGCCATATAATGAAGCATGGTGTGATTTTGAGTACTATGAAGCAAACAGAGAAATTCTAAAGATGTTGCTTGAATACACATGCCCTGATAGTGAGCATCGAGGGAGAACACTTATTTGTCATGCAGTTCTTTGCCGCAACTCAGGGGGAGTTGGTGTACTTTTAGATGCTGGTGCGAATGCTGAGTTTTGTGTAAGGAAAAAGAATGGACATGAATTCCTCCCTCTTCACATGGCTGCTAGAATGGGCTGTCATATTATTATAAAGTAGTTCATAGAACAGAATTGTGATCTAAATGCAAGAACAAAAACAGGTGAAACTACATTGATGCTATGTGCAAAGGCTAATCATCAAGAATGTTTCATGGAGCTAATGGTTGCAGGGGATGATCTTGGGCTTGTAAATATGGCAGGATAGAATGTAGTAAGCATAGCAGAAGAAAGTGGTTTTTCTTCTTCTGTCCATCAAATTCTTTGGGATACACTAAAGGTAGGACAGAAAATAAATTCAAGTGATCTCCAAGTGTTCTCTCCTCTTCATTTTGTGGCCAGATTTGGTGATACACTAGTTCTTCAGAAACTTTTACAACAGTCTGACATATATCTGAATGAGCAGGATAGGTATGGGTATTCTGCTGCCATGATCACTGCAATAGAGGGCCATATTGAGGTTTTCAAAGTTCTTATTTTTGTTGGAGCTGATTTGAGCTTGACCAATAAAAAGGGTGAAACAGCCATAGTCCTCTCAGAAGCCCACGGATGCAAAGACGTTATCGAGAGGGTTTTGCTAGAAGCTATTCTAGCAAATAAATTGAAGAGGAGTTTAAAGCCCTCCACTATGCAACTCGAAGAGGCAATGTAGAGGCACTAGGGCAACTTTTGAAAAGAGATTGTGCAGTCAATGCCCTTGATGAGGATGGTTACACTCCTCTGATGCTTGCTGCAAGGGAGGGCCATGCAGATGCTTGTAAAATACTACTTCTCAGAGGATCTGACTGCTGTCTAGTAAATCATAGAGGTGAGACGGCTTTGGCACTTGCTAGGAGAAATAACCTGTCAAGAGTTGCTGAAGGTGTCATATTGGATCATCTTGCATGGAATATGGTTTTTTCTGGTGAACAAATATGCAAGCACACTAGGCAAGGTAAAGGTGCTCTTCATATGAATATGGTTCGAATGCTTAAATCGGGATTGCTAACATGGGGCAAATCTAGCAGAAGAAATGTTATTTGCAAAGAAGCAGGGGTGGGACCAAGTGTTACATTCCGCAAAAATCATTGCAAAGGTGATGCAGATAAACCAACAATATTTAGAATTGTCACTGTTAAGGGAAGAGAGGTTCATTTTGAAGCTGGAAGTGCCACAAATGTAGAGCTTTGGGTACATGGAATCAATCTGATTGCCAAAGAAATGACTACTTTGAATGGAAATGCAGTCAGGAAATGAAATTCTACAGGGAGATAAATGTGGTCTTTGTTTCTTCATTTGGAATCAAACTCATCCAGCCTATAAATGAAAATCCATGGTGGAAATTGACTAAAAATTGTTGCTTTCTGATGCCATCCTCACACAAATGACATGATACTGATTCTCATCCATACAGAAGCTTTAACAGGTTTAAATGAATACTGTAAATGTAGAGTCCTGGCCTTACTTTGAATTAATATTGCATATGTAGCCTAGCATTTTCAACTACCAATGCAGTTAAATATGGAGGTCTCTTTTATCTTTACAATTCTGTATCCTCACATTCTGGACAGCATGACAGGTGCTCAGAATGCTATCATTTAGAGTGTAATGTAAAAACAACATGAAGATAGATAGGCCGATAGATACATTAGGTTGTCCAAGCCTCTAGAACTGTTTAAAGTTCTATTGTGTGTTACGTGGTCAATTTTGGAGTTAACTGCAGAACCTCTGAAATGACCTTTTAGACATCTTGAAAAATGTATGGGTTGCAACTTCTATCAGGCAGCACTAAAAATGCCCATACAAGATCTCAGAGAAGTAAATACATTTCACATGACATTACATTCTACAGTTTGATGTAATTAGTTCTTCTTGTATGAGATGTTCAACTTTTTGGCATTTGGCATTGGCAAGAATTGCCATTACTAAGTGATCAGAAATGTGATGTGAAACTTGATTTGACATAGCAGTTGTAGAATTGGAGTTTTTGAGGCTAAAGAGCTCAATGTGTAGCATATGCACTTGGAGATGGTTCCTTGCACGTCTGATTTTGTGTTATACTGTGTGCAACCTGATAAACCAAACTAACAGGATATTTTGTTTGTACAGCTAAATACATGTTTTAAAATGACTAATGAAAACTTTTCAATTCCCATATATTGTTTTTACATTTTGTTTATAAGTTCTAAATTTTCTTTGTTGAAAGTTTGGGATGCCTTTCTCCAGCTGTCAAAATGATAATCAAAGTTTAATTGCAAAATTAAAATTAGAAGTCTAGTCTTGGATACACAATCAGATCTTGTTACTATACGTAGACAGCTGTTAAGCTTACATGGGCTAATACTTATCTTCCAGGCTGGTATCCTTATCTACCAAGTTGGCACACCTTATTTTCCTGGTTGGCATCCCATGAAATTATGAACTGTGCGCTTCTCCTAGTTTGTTATAAATACTAGAAATCTCCTGTATTTCAATAACTTAATAGTGTATAGATTCAGATTCTTGCTATCCTATTATCTGTTTCTTGTGTCGAGGGCCATTTATGATCCAGGTTAAACCTGGATTTCTACTTGGTATCAGACTGAGTGCTTCCTGCTCTAATTTTCTGAGTGACTGTATTCAACTCTGTTTTCTCCAGCGTTCCACCAAGTTTCTGGGACCTGGGAGTGTTGGATTGGGGAAATGCACATGGGGGATATGTGCAGACACCCCCCGAATTTTAGGGAAATTCATGGGGGGCAGCGGGATGTTTGGGTAAAATGGAGAGTGACGAGTTAAAGACTCAGTTTGAGGTCATCAGTATCTAGAGTGAAAATTTACAAGGAGAATGTATCATGGACTGGTCCTCTACATTCGGCATCAAAACACTTGACAGACACACACAAAGGCACATACATTCCAAAACCCAAATTTGTAATAATGAAAAGGTAACTGGATAATACCTCTACCATCTCGACAACCCCACTCTCATCGAACATTTTGGCAAGCCCTTCACTGTCAACGTCAAAGGGGATATTAGCCACATATAGTTTAGTGCCCTCAGGAAGAGGAGGATAGTCCTGGTCTTCAACTATCTCTTGCTCTGCTTTGCTCTCTGTACCAATTGCTACATCTGATTCTTCCTCTTGAACTGCTTGAATTCCCCCCAATTGCTCTTCCGATTATTTTCCTTCTGAAACTCCTGATGCAGGGGGGGCTCCTCCACTTCTTCTTCTGCTTGCACCAAAGGAATATCCTGTGCCTCCTCTACCACTTCTGCCACCGCTGGTGAATCCTATGCCAATGATCTAATTCTTAGGACCCGCCTCCTGCCCAAAACAGGGGTCAAACAAGAAATCCCATGGCGGGCATGGGATATCCCTGAATGACAAGGGGCAGTCGTTGGCAAGGCCATCATAGGAATCCTTGAACAAGGAGCCTTCATACATGCTGAACCTCCTCCTAAAGATATTACTGCTATTGCTTCTAATGAAGGAAACACTTGGGTAGTCGCCATTGAAAAGCATGAAGCTGCCATCTTCACAAAAACCTAAAAAAAAACCTGCCCTAAAACCTTGCAAAAATTCTAAAACTGCAAAAAACACACACCTTCGTACCGCGACACTGAGAGGATAAGGTGTAAAAGGGATAAGATAGCAGAAGTCAGGTGGTTTGTGTTTCAACAAGATTTAGATATTTTTCTTCCATTTATATGGATAACTATATAAACATATAAAGCTTGAGGGCTATTTAGGACCGAGATTCGTGTTCGTGTCTTCATCTGTATATATTATTTGCTTTTGTTATAAAAAATGGGATGTTGATGGGATAAGATATGATTAAGATGGATTTAAGTTCATTTATGTTTTAATTTTGAAGTGGATTAAGTTTTTATGGTTTTAACTCATTAGGATGGGTAGCTTAGTTGAAACATTACTTTATCTTTCATGGCATTAACTTAGATGAAACATCACTTTACTTTTTATGTCATTATCGATGATATGATGAAACTCAAGGTGGAGGTCTGGTATCTAAAAATTATGGTAATGGTGGGAGTAGCATAAAAAAATATTATGGGTGTTACATTATATAGAGTGTTAACATGTCTCATATGAATGAGATATTCACTATTTTGGGTGGATTACCAAGTTATGTCAAACAAGCTTAGTTACAAATTTTATTATTTTTTAATTTAATATAGGGAGGATGATTGCAAGCATGTATTTTATTATCACAAGAAATTATTGGAGGACTAGAATAAAAATAAAAAGCATGAAAAGAAGATGGCATTGATTATGGCTCATTCAATACATAATATCCACTACTATATCGTTCTTCACCACATCAATATCATGACCAGTTCAAATCGCATGAAGTGTATCTTGGGATGTTAGCTCATTAAAGGAAAATTTTCTCATTGGATATCCTTTGTCCAAGAATTTGACCTTAAATTTTATACATGTAAACATAAGAAAGCTTTGTCTCTCATCGATTTCATCACTGACTTCCCTACCCATGTAATCCAATGGCCACTCAATAGTATTGCTCTTGACAAGCATATTTTTGTTATAGCATCGAACAACCCATGTTATGACATTATCTTGAACTACCTTTACACACTGAGCTTTGATCCACATCTCTCTCAAGATGACTATCAAGTAATTCATCATTGGTGTCCTTGTTACCTCCTCCTTAAAGGAAACATGTATCAATGAGGAGTTGACATCATAGTATGTCAATTCCTAACTCAGAAAGAGGTCAAACAAGTTCTCAATAGATTTCATGGGATGCTTACAATGACCATTTATCAAGAATGGCCATCACCTGAAAGATCCTTTATGTGGGATATTTGTTGGCTTTGTTTTCACATCACTACATTCATGATATTAATCTATGCAAGAATTGTCAAATTCTCACCCCTAAAACCTAAGCACAATCTACTCCTCCATATCCCATTATCATTATTAACATTTTTTGCAACTAAGGGATCAATGTTATGGAATGTCACCCTATATCTAATTGTGACCACAAGTAGATTATTGGCCATTACCTAATTTATCAAATGGTTTAAGCAATGTTAACATTTGTCAACACTTCTCTTACGACCACCCACTTCTTCCTCAACCACATCATCACTTCAAAACAAAAAATCCACAGACCAATTAAAGGCGCCATCGCTTAAGCGATGATGCTTATGAGACTAGCCATCGCTTAAGCGATGCTTATGGCCATATTTACAACAACAAAAAAATTATCCTTGTGATTTTTGGTAAGTTTAAAAAAAGAAATCCACGCGTTGTCAGATTTTGGATCGAAATGTAGTAGTGAGTTGGGATCATGCTTATAACATCTCTGAGGACTATATCCAACCTATTGTCAATGGAAAACTTGAATGGCGTAGCACAAGTTCTACTTCCTCCGACTCTGACGATGCTCTAGAAAATTAGCAGAATTGGTTGCATGAGGTATCATTCAGAAAGTGTGGGGTGATTACACAATGTCTCCAACATGTTGCGACTGAGACTAGAGATTTTCCCATTTATGAGTGACTACCAAGAGTATCTGAGTTCTTTCAGGAATTTGAAGAGAAATTTCTTGAACCGCAAATGATACTGGCTGTTCATGTAGCACTGAAGGCTACTCCAGCTAGATGGTGGGAGACACACAAACAGACGATCCATGACTCGGATAAATTCTGTAGATTGATGATGGTTCGTTTTGGCAATGTAGAGGTCTATCATGCTAGGAGATATGATGGATGAAATGACCCCACCATTCATTTGATCTAATGTCAGATGTTATGGACATCGTGGCCTAGAGATGAGTGGGTTCACGCTTTTGTTCATACTCTAGAAGAGATGCCAAGATCCTGGTATGTGACAGCATAATTGCGCAAAACCATTACCACTTGGGAGGATTTGTTAGTTTTCTTTGTGAAAACATTTAGTTTCTAGGACGCCAACCCCGAGGTATGTAATGCTTTGTACATTATCTGCAACATACTATTAAAGTCATCCCTGTTGCATACCCTGTTGATCCTCATGCAAATTGCTCCATCCAATCCATGACGATGTTCTACAACTTGTTTGGGGAACCTAAAGACAATGATGAGCTACAGAATGTTAATATTCCAGAGTCCAAAGGAAGTTGTGGTGTCGCAGCTCCTAACATACCAACGAAATCAATGAACCAACCACCGAGGATCTGGAAAGTTAACATTGGATCGACAGAAAATCCAAAATTTGCTAATGTTAGAGATTATTGGGGCGAAGAGAAGATGGACAAAGTCACATATCTAATGCACGAATTCCAACACCTTTTCCCAACGTGATTTTCATAAATGAAGGGAATACTCCGTGACTTGGGGGAAATGAAGATTCCACTCAAGCCAGATGCAAAACCATTGCACTAGAGGTCATATAGATTGAACCAACGATACAAGGATCACATGAAAGCTGAGATCGATACGATGCTCGATGTCGGAATCATCGAACCTATAGAAGAATCAGAGTGGATAAGCCCGATGGTGGTCTAAGATAAGAAGACTGGTGAAATCCACATTTTTGTCGATCTGAGAAAATTGAATGATGCATGTGTACATGATCTGTTCCTGACCCCTTTCATAGATGAAGTCCTGGAAGGTGTAGGCGTCCAGGAGGTGTATTCCTAGATGGCTTTTCGGGATACCACCAGATCCAGATTGCGAAGGAGGATCTCCATAAGACTACATTTGTCACCGAGTGGGGTTGTTTCCAATATACCATTATGCCATTTGGGATGAAGAATGCACCTGCTGTATTCTCCAACATAGTTGTCGCTGTATTTAAATATTTTATTCAAAAATTCCTAAAGGTATATATGGATGACTAGACCGTCTATGGCCTGGTTAAAGACCATGTGGACAATCAGGGATTGATGCTGGAACAGTGTATGTAGCATCAAATTGCATTGAATTCCAAAAAATGTATTTTCTATGCACCCTTTGGCATACTACTTGGGCACATCGTATGCAAAGAAGGTCTATTAGATTCGACGAAGATTGCACTAATTCTCAGTTTACCACCACCAACGAATGTAAAGATGCTCCAAGCAACACTGGGGCATACAGTTTACTATTGCAAGTTTATCAAGGGATACAATGTGATTACCGCTCGAATGGAAAAGAATTTAAAGAAAGACGTTGTGTTTGAATGGACTCCGGAATGTCAAGGAAGCTTCGACACCCTGAAGGCCAAGATGGTCTATGCACCAATACTGGTTTTTCCTGATTGGAACAAAGAATTCCATGTGCATGTGAATGCTTTTTCTACTGCACTAGGGGTTGTTCTTGCATAGCTAGGTGAAGGCGACTTGGATCATCCAATAGCATATGCTAGTATAAAGTTATCATTTGCTGAATGAAATTATACCATGACTGAAAGGGAAGGCTTGGCGATGGTTTATGCTCTGCATAAGTTCATGCACTATTTGTTAGGGGGACACTTCAAGATGTTCACTGACCATTCTGCTTTGCAATACCTAGTCAATAATCCTATGTTGGGGGGGAGAATCTATAGGTGGTTGCTTTTGTTCCAAGATTTTGATTTTAAAATAGTGGTAAAGCCAGGATGGTTGAATGCTGGACTGGATCATCTGTCACGTGTTGAAAATGGTGAAGAACCAACCAATATTGATGATGGCTTGCCAGATGCACAATTGTTTCAAATTTAAGTTGAAGATGATCACTATGCACCAATTGTTCAGTTTTTGTCTACTGGTGTCACCCCAGCAGACATGTCAATTAGCCAAAAGAAGCATCTAGTCGTAAAAGTCTCTGATTTTAAACTAATTGTTGGAAAACTATATAAAATTGGACCAGATGAAATATTGCGATAGTGCATATTACCGCATTAGCACGGTCCCATTCTAGAAGAAGCGCATGCAGGAATTGTAGGTGGTCACTACGGAGGTTGTGCTACTGCACGAAGTGTTGCATGCTGGGCTATGGTGGCCCACATTGCGTAATGATGCCATAGACTACATAAGGAGCTGTGATGTCTGCCAACGAATTGGTAAACCATCGCGGAGGGATGAGATGCTGCTGGTGCCATAGGTGACTCCAACCATTTGAGAAATGGGTTGTAGACTTTGTAGTTCCTATCAATGCACCAGGTAAGCGCACTACTTCCTGCTATATCATTACTGCAACTAACTACCTGACTTGATGGGCAGAAGTTGCACTAGTCACTTGATTGTACCATGCGAAATAAGCTTAGTTTATTTTTTTCAGCATTGTGATGCAATTTGGGTGTCCTAGAATCCTAATTGGTGACCAGGGAAATCACTTTGTCAACCAGACGGTAAAAGTACTAACTGAAGAGCTCTAGATACAACATAAGAAGAGCACAGCCTACCATCCACAAGAAAATGGTACTGTTGAGGCCTTAAACAAAATTTTGGAGACAACACTGACCAAGGTATGTAACGATAACTGCGATGAATGGGGCTTAAAAATTCTTTCAGTC
Source organism: Pseudotsuga menziesii (assembly GCA_001517045.1). Lineage (NCBI taxonomy): Eukaryota > Viridiplantae > Streptophyta > Pinopsida > Pinales > Pinaceae > Pseudotsuga > Pseudotsuga menziesii. The sequence goes on from LPNX011084299.1 coordinate 243,943, forward strand.
CTATGGGCCTATTGCACTACTTGCAAATGGCTAACAGGTCAGACAACGTGTAATTTGGTGTATGGGAAAGAGGCAGTCATGCCTATGGAGTATATCGTTCCCAGCTCGCGCATTTCTGCAATGATGGTTATGGATGATGCAATGGCATTAAAATAACATGCTGCATAGTTGATTCAGCTTGAATAAGATCGTTTCATTGCAGGCTTCCACCAACAGGTTGCAAAGGATTGACAGAAGGCATGGCATGATCGCCATATTAATCATAAACAATTTGCGACTGGAGATTTGGTGCTGTTATATGACAGTAAGTTCATCAAGCATCCAGGTAAGTTACAAATGCACTGGTTAGGTCCCTATCTTGTTCAGCCCATTACATCTAGTGGTGAAGTTCAATTACAATAGTTAGATGGCACAATGTTGCCAAAGCTCATCAACGGGAGTCGCTTGAAGCCCTATATAACTGGGTTGGTGATGGACAACACCTGAAGTATTAAAAATAAATAAATAAAATAAGGATTTTAGTTCAGCATCGCAAGGAGAGCCCTAAGGGATAGGTTGCACAAGGTTACAATTGTTAGCGGTAGTCGGTTGACCCTTTGTGATAGTTGTTGGGCTATGGGGTGGTCAAATCAAGTAATAAATGCAGGTAGTTAAACTAGTTGGCTGGTAGCGCTTGTTGAAGCGACCTACATTAATGGGTGATCCGATCGTTAGAAGCATAAGATCGCTAACGGATTTGGCGTCATTAATACCCGATTTGGCAATAATGATGAAGTTAGATTTGGTAATGATGGATTTGGAATTCGAAGTGGCTATAAAACACCGCGTGGGATGTATTAGATGGCATTATTCAGTTGCGAGAGAAGAGGTAGAAGGTAAATTATGTGCAGAGTATTGACCAGAGTGTTGAGTGAAGTGTAGTTTGAGTTGTTGAGCATCGTTTCAGGATTTGAGGGGTAAGGGATGCCGAGCGGCCTTAACACTATCGAAATTTTGAGTGATTGTGAGTCCTGTGTTCGATCCACGGCTATGGAAGAGGAAGTCATGAGTATGCTAGTGGGTTCATCATCCATTTCGAACTGGAAGCGGTAGACTCAGAGACCCAGTCCTACGCCACAAGAGAAGAGGAAAACTCGCACGTCTGTGAAGGTGCACAGAGAAGGCACTGCACAGACTGGTCCGTCAAGTTCAGGATTTTTTGAGTCCGTGGCACCTCGGGGTGTCTCGATGAATGATATCTTGGGATACGTCACTCCTACGTGTCCGGGAGCTAAGCCAAAGCAGTTATCAAAGAATCAGAAGTACCTTCCCAAGTTGCTAGTGCTGTCAAAAGGGATGACCTACTCAGTCGACATCATCCATGCGTTGATCAGGCTCAAGTTCAACGATCACGACTTGCTCCTAATTAAATATGTTTGGGATGAGCCATATGATTATGTCCATACGACACCTGGTGGTCCCATTCAATCAATTCTGAAACCATGGGCCAGTGGATTAGAAAAGTCTAGGTTATTGGGGCTCATCAATATCCCCCATTTTAGCCGTTTGAATGAAGCACATGCGTGTGTGAAGCAACTATTGGCATGCTTCCATGGAGGGATGCTTTGGCTGAATACATCGATCCCTATCACCATCAACTTGATTGCAAGAATTACTAGTTTTCCTAAGGCTAGGGAGGACCTGGCGCAATATATTCATGGAAGAGATACAGATAAGAGACTTTTGAAGCAGCTAAAGGAGCGCTTTGGTTTACAATGGGATGGTCATTCTTATCGCATTGACAATATCAACTTGCAAATGGTGAGCATTGGCACAATAATTCTGGCCAGCAAGGTTGTTCACAAAAATCGACCAATCCAATGCAATTTGAGTGTTGTCACCTGTGCCCAGAAATGTGCCAAGGGGGTACAGATGAATTAGTCTTTATTTTTGTTGAATCAATTGCTCAAAGATTCGCTTACTGCTCAGACCGAGTGGCCCTTTTCTTATAGTTGGCTTTTGATTCTCATCACTCTTGTTTCTTGGATGGAACCAGAGGACTACGAACCAATGGTGGTTGAGGTAGTCAAGGTTTTTTATGGTGCCCACTATCAGAACCTGTTACCACCTAAGTTGTACTTAGTGGTTTTTTATCAAGTGATCCTGGTGAACCGGACAAGGATAACTTGTTCGAACTTCAGAAGACCTCCATTTTTGCTTCTTGGAAACTTTGTTGTACTATATCACATGTTCATACCCCCTTGGGGGAGTTGTAATAAATGCTCTAGCATGATAGTGTCTATAAAAGACTCGGTCTCTTAGACTTTATTTGTCAATCTAATCATCCTGGGGTGCTTTTTCCCTTGGCTATTATTGGTTGTTGAATAAACGACTGATAATTTCTGAGTTTTTCACTCAATACCTCCAAAGTTGGGGTGGTCGGCTTGGCATTTAGGCCTATTGAGGTTANATTTGTCAATATATAAACATGATAGGAATTATGGTTGAGTCATATGAACATGTCTAAGTCCCCCTAGTTTTTTTAAATTTTTAAATTTTTAAATTTTGTAATTTTTTTAGTGTTTTTTATTAAAATTTAATTTTTCCGAAACTTAGGCTATTTTTTAATAGTTTAATTGAGAAAATTGGTTTTGTAATAAAAGTGGGCTCATAAGTTAGATTCAGTCATGTAGGTGCTCGTTTTCAAGCTAAACCACCCAATAAACCTATAGACCCACTATTTCCTAGTTTTGAGTGATTTTCCATCACTAAGGTTAGAAAGCCCCAGAAAATCAATTATTGATTATTTTAATTAATAAATTGATGAATAATGGAGCAAATCCAAAATCCTAGATCAATGGATTCTCAGCCAATTTGATTGGAATCAGTCAGATCTAAACCAAATTGACTGAATATGACAAATCCTTGACTGAAGGAGGTGATGTGGAAAGATCCAGAGTTGATATTCATCATCCTTTATGGGGAATTGTGCCCTCTCTCTCTCCTCCACACATGTGGGCTCTCTTGGGAACTTTGTGGTTGATGATTCACTCAGCAGGTCGATGTGTCAGCTCAATCAGCCCCTCGGTTGACATTCAGACTCAATGGAAGCTCAGTTTAGCTTCATATCAGGGATTGATTGACTCTCCTTCAGATGCAGTGGTCTATCTCCTTGGGATTTGTGCCCCCTCTGGGCTGGGGTTTCAATTTTGTGTATAAATAAAGCTCAGGCTGCCTCTTCCAAGCTAGTTAGAGATGGATTGAGGAGCTATTGCTATTGTAATACTGTGTAATATCTTTTGCTATTGGAATAAATTGAAGCTTTGGAGGCCATATCTGTGTAATGCTTTTATATGTGTGGATTTAACATTGTCTTGTAGCTTTTTATCGTTGGATTTCTCTCAATTTATGCATCTGAATCCTGTCTAGCTTAATGATTCAGTTGAATCAATAGGATTATAGCTGGGCAAGTAAGATTACTTGATTTTCAATATCTCATAGTATATATGCTTAAAGATTCAGATCATACATGTTTAAATAAGTTTATTTGCATTTAATCTCTCTCTTTCTTCATATATTTCTATCCATATCTCATAAGGTTTTGTGCAGGATTGTTTGTTAGTTTTTAGGTAACAGGGGTTGGACGAACTGTGGATCTAGATTGACTCCACTAGGAATCCGACTGTTTTGTGAAGGCATTGTCCCTCAGCATTCAACTAACTAGTCTTCTTTGCATATCTATTCCCCAGCAACAAGCACTCTTCCTTTCCTCTTCCTCCTTCAAATTTCTTCAAAATCAGTCCGATTACTTGTCTTGCAGCTTTAAGTTTGTTTAGATCTATAAATTTCAGATTTTATCTTACATAGATATTTATTTTTTAAATCTCATAAAACTAGATCTCATTCCTCAAGAAATTTTTACAAGCATTCTAGATCTAGTTTTAGGGAAAATTGTCATTTTTCAAGGCTGTGAAAGTAGATCTAAAGCTTGTTGAATGCATGGTTGTTTCCTTAGAATATAAAAATTTATATTCATCAATTTAAGTGCTTCATATTGGATTTCCCAAAATCAGGCCAAGATTCCAAGGAAAGATTGCTTTCCTTGGTTCTTTTTCCATTTCTTTAAAAACTAGTTTTAACTTAGAATTTTTGGGTAAAAAGTTTGTTCATCCAAAAAGTACTTTCAAAGTACTTTTGGACATATTTAAATGTGATAAGATTTATTTTTTTAGCAGGTGCAACAGATAAGAGGAGGAGGCGCTGTCCGGAAAGCATTTTTGGACCATTCGAAACCCCCTAGGGGGTCTTCGTCTTACAAAAATTTCAAATTTTTGCAATTGGTAAAACTTTGGCCTCATTCCATATAAGGACCAAGTGGATTAATTTCAGTTTTTTGATATTTTAATTGCTTCTAATAAAAAGAAAAAAAATTTCAAATAGGCTCTTTTGAGCCTATTCACCATCCCCCCTGTGGGGATTTGCGTCTGTGTCATTTTTTACTTTTTGTTCATATTTTTTCAATCTAGTGTAGTTCTAATATGCAAGGTAATATAATTTGACTTATAATCATTTCCATATTCCATATCTGGTGGTTTCAAAGTAATTTTAATACTTACCCCACGAGCCTCCTTTTGAGCCGAAAGGTGAAGAAAGGGTCATGGTAATCTAAATAGAAAATTCTGGTTTTATTATCTATTTATGCTTCATATACTATCATAATTTGTTGTATTAATAATAATAAAATCAACCCCTCCTTGATTCCCCGATTGAGGTCCACTTGGACCGAAAGAGGTTCCTAGAGGGTTTTCTTTTTAGTAAGAACACATCTTTTAAAATTTACTAAAAATAACAAAGACTCCGGTGTGTATGCTCTGTACTTGGATACGGTTCATTCGACCAGTCAAGATGCATCAAAAGCACTTGAGTGACTAGAATAATTAGGATTAACTCTCCCCAAATTGACAAACCATCAGGCGAAAATCCAATGCCTCGATCAAACCATTACGGTGGAAAAATACCCAAAGGAAGAGGGAACTCCTGAAAAGTGACCTCAGGGGGCCAATCTCTGTTACACCTTTGGGTGCATTATGAACAACGGCCTCAGAGACTCCATTCATCCCACATATTCCTTGCGGGTAGCCGTGACGGTTTAGTTTTGGACATACTTGAAGTACCTCATGGGTATATCTGGAGTCCCCTCACTTAAGTTAAATTACTCATATTCTTACATTAATTTAAAATTAACCAAGATACAATTGCACAACATTCATTCTAGCACTTGCAATCACTCTTAGTTGTTTTTCGACTCCATTTTCAAGGCACTGATCAACTGGTTATTTCTTTCAATCTATATGTGATTGGGTGTCATTTTTGTGCTTACTTATGATTATCTCATCATGCTATTTATTGTTTACAATTGTTAAATCGAAACTCCTAAAAAAATTACTCTTTAATACCATCATCGTACTAAATAATTTTTCCTTAGTAACCTAATAGGGTCTACTCCCCTTAGCTTCGCTAGGAGTTGAGCCTAAACGTAGGAGTCAAGAACAAGGTGACATCCTTGACTCGAGAATTGCCCCCAAGGACACACTGAGTGGCTTGAAGATTTCTGCCACGTAACCCATGTGTGTGAAAGGTGACAACATAACCTATGGTGGGTCGAAGAACCCAGTCACCAAATATACTGTGCTATTCATCTCTGGATGTATTGGGAAGCATTACATGCGGTTGTCATTGTTGTTCCTATAGTTTCTCCCTATGCCATGGCCAAGTATCAGTGGATCCTTATATTTGCTATTGGACACCATTCCATTCATATTCAGGCCAAGCGGGACCCTGATCGGTAGTGGCTACCATTGCCTTATAAGATCACCATGGAATATTTGGATGTGATTGTGCAAGACTGTCTGGGAGACTCGTGCGTCCCCGTGATTCAAGAGGAGCTAGATAAGGAGCTACCCTTGGAGGTCCTTGAAGACCCTGCCCTGCTGAAATTGAGCACCCATGACTCTAACAATGAGTCGTAGATGGACCCTGAAGATGCAGCATAGTGCATGCGGGAGGAGATTTGCACCAAATGCTGTCAGGAGTATGAGGAGGCCAGTGGTACCAAATCGGGTATGGAAGACCAGCTAGAGTGGCTTGTCAAAGCCATCACAGATCCCTCTACACCTGTGACTACGATGATCCAAGAATAAAACCATGAAGAATTTGGTGTGGTAAGAAATAGACTAGAGTCCAATTTTTATATTGTTTCCAAGCAACCATCGACATGACCTCTGTTGCAAGACAACCCATCGATCAGCATTGAGCCTCGAGCTAGGAACATGCAAGTTCCCCCGACTGTGATCGACGTCGACAATGAAGAAGTTCACTAGTAGCTGCACTCAATCCAGAGCATGACTTTGGATTTGAACAAAATGTCCACTACAATGTTGGTCGAGTTGGAGCATGGCACCACTCTGGAGTTGGTGACATGGAAAAAATATTTGGCTAAGGGCTATGTCGAGGCCCAGAATACTGCTGCGAAGCTGTAGAAGGAAGCGTAGGAGTTGCACCAGGTTCGCGTGCAGTTGGCAGAAGAGAAGTTGCAAGAAATCAACCAGCTGAAGGAAACGTAGGCCGCGTTGCAACGGAAGGATCCTGAAGAGATTACTGACCTAAAAAAGGTGCAAGATCGCCTGATTGTTAAACAGGCACAGCTGTGCGCAAGGTGCAGTGAAGTTGAGTAGGCTATTTCTGATGCCTGCCAAAACATTTTTGACAACACCATAGGGCTCACCCCATTCGAGCAGGCCAAGCGATTGGGACAGACTCTGGTTTAGCTTTAGGACAATAACTTGCTACTCCAGGCCTAGATACAACCCATAAGGTTGCTGGAGTAAGTTGTGTAGCAGAAGACATCCATTGAAGAAATTGGCACTCAGTTTAGCACCATGGAGCAAGAGGTTAAAAAGGTTATGGAGGCGACCATGTAATTTTGAAAAACTATTGTTCAGGATGAGCAACTTGATCAGCTGACTGTGTAGGTGCAAGAGGTAGAGGGTTAGTTGCCAACCCTGAAGACATCACTGAAGGCCATGCCGCTAATGGTGCAGATCACCCAGGCCACAGAAATGAAGGATCTGTAGCAGTGAGCTACTAGGGCAGAAGAATGCCAGCAAAAGCGACGCGAGAAGGTTTACGAATTCCAAGAAATCAGTGGCCAATTTGGATATTAAGGCTGTTAACACCCAAAAATGGTTAACTACCTCATCTACCCCATTTCATGGCTCATTCGTCCATTTACCTACTATATTTCCCTGAAAATCCCACTAAAAGCC